>JAWWEU010000001.1:6005227-6111246 GCA_035583155.1 Acropternis orthonyx | reverse complement strand
AGATAGATAGATAGATAGATAGATAGATAGATAGATAGATAGATAGATAGATAGATAGATAGATAGATAGATAATAGCCCATTACACATTTTCTTCATTATCATAATAGCTGGATACTTCTTCAGCATGCTATTCCTGTTCTTGTGAATGATGAGGACCAATATCCAGATATTTGAAGGCACACAACATAAAAATATGCACTTGAAATACTCAGAACAAAAGACCCTCTAAAACCAAACAAACAAACAAAAAACCAACTGTCTTGTCTTCTGCTAAAAAGCACAGGAGAAAAAGAGGCAAAGAAGCTGCACTGATCTCAGGATGCTAAAGGTAGCCAGGTCACTTAATCAGGCATCAGATCATTTACTGTAAACATAAGGGAAAGCTGTGGCTTGTAGTGTGCTCAGTTTTTCAGAGGGCATGCATTAAATCAGGATGTCCCAAGAAAACGTAAAGGGAGACAGGGATGAAGAGAGAAGCCCTAGGAAATTACCTTTGGCATTTGTCTCTTCCCTCACACTTTCTCCCTCACCTTTCCTTCTAACAGCCTCCGTTGAAACTCTGCTCTTACTGGCAGCATCCAGCATTCACCCCTGCTTGCACCTACCCTCCTCTCAATCTTTCATGCACATCTGGAGCCACCTGCTCTATTTTATCATCAAGCCCTTCCTTAACATATTAGGAGACAAAAATAAACAGAATTACTGAAATCCCATTGCCAAAGCTTCATAACTGGAATCTTTGCCTGAAATGCAGCCTACACCACAGTGCAGTGACATCTTCGTCCTACCAAAGCACCCACATGCTAGTAGGTTTTGTCAGGAGACGTCTTAAAGGTCCTGCATCAACCAGCAATAAATCTTAGTCGTCAGATCAGCATCAGCTACAGGCAATCACCAAGTTGGCATTACAAGTTATATGCT
The DNA here is from genome assembly GCA_035583155.1 of Acropternis orthonyx. Classification (NCBI taxonomy): domain Eukaryota; kingdom Metazoa; phylum Chordata; class Aves; order Passeriformes; family Rhinocryptidae; genus Acropternis; species Acropternis orthonyx. The sequence goes on along the minus strand of JAWWEU010000001.1, from coordinate 6,110,323 downwards.
CCACTTCCAAGTTTGCCAGCACTGGAGCCCTGTAAATTCCATCTGGCTGCTCCAGCAGTGCAGAGTCACGATGTCTAGGGAGTGATTGTTCTCCCTCCTCTTTCCCATGCAACAACAGAGCAGTAAACGTGACTCCCCCCACCCCACCTTCCTCCCTGCTATCCTTCCCTCTGACTCTCCCTTCCATATCTTGGCCAGACCAGACCATCATCCTTGGGATCAAAGATTTCCACTTTGTCTCCATCACTAGCACACCTTGAGCATATTCTGTCTCAGCTGTTACTGTCTACAGTACTATACAAGGCATTAGTCACTGCAGAGACCTTTCACACAGCAGAATTCCTCTCTGGCAATAGCCTTCAACTAGCCACATGAGTCCTGTGCTATTTAGGAATAAATCTGATTCCTCAGGCTCTTTGAGCACAAGTCATAATTCCAATTCCAGCATTAACCACATCCTGAGAAACGTGCATAGCAGCCTGTGGCTATTTATGAGCCATTTGCCTCATCTCCAGCATTCCTCATGTAAACTCTTCTACAGAATCCTCTGTAATCTTAAGGTTATGGTTGAGATGAGGGCTGGCAGAATCCCCCTCCCCTGTCCAACACTTCCATCACTGCATTGCTGTGCCCTCTTTGCTGTGTCTCTTGGCAAAGCAACTTGAGAAGAACAAGCCCAGTAGGGTAGGAGATAATCTTGGCTCACATCACTCCTTCCTAGGCAAATAAGACCAGCCATGGGTGGATTTTTCTGAGTCTGCTTGGTGTTACAGTCCCCACATGCAAATCAGATGCTGTCAGAGGTGGAGATGACAGCAGTTGCTCGGAGCAGCCTCGGAGCAGTCACAGTCTTCACAGGAGCCGCCCAGTGTCGACCTCCTTCACCTCACAGGAGGCAACACACAACAACAGCAACAACCAGCTTGCACATCTCTGTAAACACACAGCGAGGTGTTGGAGCCCTGACAGGCTAAGAGAGGCTTCAAACAACTGGGTCCATTTTAAAACCTTAAGATCATTCCTGTTTAAATTTCCTTGCTTAGGAGATACGTTATTGTAACACTTCTATTTTCCTCCTGACTAGCCAGGCTTGCAGTTCTTCCCTAACTATCCAGTCAGGATAATGAGACATTTGGTTAGACCTTACTAATTCTGGCTGAAGTTGTACCAGGCTCCAACACTGGAAACTATTTTAAGAGGTGACAGAAAGGTTTTTGAGAAAGGGAAGCATTACTCATGATTGACAAGTAAGCAGTTGTGTCTTCAGAAGCCAAGGGGGAGGATATGAGCCTGAGGTTTGAGACAGGAAAATAATGAGATGAAACACTTATCTGCCTTTTCATTATACATCCAGTTTTCTTAAGGATGTTTTTTCTCTGTGGGAAGCTCAATATGAAACTCTGAGATGTTCTGCACATTGCCCTCTTACCTCACAGCTTTTATCCAAAATTTTGCAGCATTAAGTTTTGGCTTCAAATTCTTGAACTGTCTATAAACAATAGTGGAAAATTTATGGTGGAGTGAGCACAATAGAATTCTCATAAAAATATAAGAGAAAATATTCTTGTACTCCCCCCAAAAAAGTGCTCTATGGGCACTTACATTTTTTTCAGTAGGAAATGGATGACCTAATCTGCACGAACTGTGGACTTAAAAATCAATTGCAATTTTCCACTTTAAAATGTTCAGATTCTGAAGACTGATTTTCCTTCAGCGTGTACATTCCTGTCATTTGCAATGTAAAGGGATGCTGATGACAATGAAAAGCTTGTTTTCTGTGTGTTGGAAAGGAGTGAAAAATCCTGATTCAATTATGGTTAGTTACAGTATCTTTGCCCACCTTTATCCCCTCCACTGCATGCCTCATTTGAGCCTCTTGTCCTTCTTTGACCTCTTCTTATTTACTCTCTGTCCTTGCCCATGGCAGTGGGGTTGGCACTAGATGACCTTTAAGGTCCCTTCCAACCTAAGCTGTTCTATGACTCTACTTAATGTCTTATTCATTAGTAAGATATGGCAGGAAATGTCGTGTCTTTCGTGTTGTATTTGTGCACTTTTTGACAGGTTGCATGTATTGTTCCATTATGAAATCAACAGATTTACTCACTTTAAAAAAGGACTTTAACTCATTGTTACTACTTACAGCTTATTCAAGGCAGGTACTTAAATACTAGTAAATTTTAGGTCCTAGAAGTTACTAACAAGCTGAAAGCACTTCTGCAGGTCTTGTAGTCAGATCAGTATCTTCCCCCTCTCTCTTCCCTTTCCTTATTGTTAGGTGCTCAGTTTCTCAGAAGTGTTATACATGGTAAATTGATGAGATATATCTTAAAATTCCCAACTTTTCTGTAATATACATCTTCTCCAGAGAACTGGCAAGCCTAAAAAGTTCAGCTGCAAATACATCAGCCTGAACCAAAAAAGTGCAGATTGAAGGCAGTGACTCACTCGTTCACGGTGGAGCAGCTCTGTGCAGTCAACTTTTTTCTACATTGAACAGATCTAGGAGGAAAAATCGGGGGGATTTGGGGCTGGATTGGGGTCTTTGCTTATGTATAGACTTCTGTTCCTTATTAGCCTCTGGTTTTGTATAAAATGAAGTAAGTGTGGCTTCCTTCACAGTCTTCCTAGTCTTCAAAAAAGATATTTAATAGACTTCTTAGTCTAGCATCCATTTTTTTCTTGGAACTTGCAAGACAGGCTCAAGTGTGCACAGATACCTCCACCAACCCTTAGAAGGAAAAAAAGAAAATCTCCATACAGAGACCGATCTGTCATACATGTGCAAGGAGAAACTAGATGAGGCGCAACTGACCATTCTTAACTTTTTAATGTTATCTGGTTTCAGATCCACAGTGAAGGGGAGCATTGGAAAATTTCAAATCTTTTCACAGAGAATGGACAGTGCATTTGTTGCATCAGGTCGTGCAGCCACCTCAGCAACTGGAGCAAATGAGAAATAATGTGGCTTTACTCAACAGCAAAGTGTAGCCATTATGAATTTGCAGCCTGTAGCTGGAGGTGGGGGGAATGGATGTTTTTGTCTGAGAATAAATAATAGCAGCAATGGCCTGTGACTTACACTGGAATATAGTAATTACCATGCTGGATCAGATTTGGACCTCATCTTTAATCAAAGGCAGGCAGAACGCTAAGCTGGCCACCCTGCATTGGAAAACGATGAGGAAGGGAAGGGCATTTTCTACATTTGGCACTAGAAAGTGAACTCTGTGTGTTTTGAGCTCTAACACATCATTTTTATACTCAGCCACACTGTGAAAGCACAGAGACTTTTAATGGATAGAAAGATATGGTTTAGTACACAATTTGGCGAAAGACTTTGGAAAGCTTGTCCCTGAAAATATTTTAGTTCAGACAAAATCTAGATATTTCTACCTGACTCTGTAGTCTCTCTATTTGATAATTTTTCTATCCTTAATGCAAAAGAAAGATGGCTATTTCTCCCTCCACTGTCTTATAGAGAGAAATGCAATTACTTTTGTGCAGCTTTCAGGTACAAAGCAAAAATAACCAGTGCACAGTATTTCCAAAATTCCCTGATTTCTATAGCATTAAAAAGTTGATTTCTTCATAGAAGCTACTTTTTCCTCATTTAATAACAAACTTCTCTACAATGTTCTCAAATACATCAACAAGAAAACGCCCTTTGTGCAGAAAGTTAGAAGTGATTTATCACTGTATATATAAAAATGATGTGCTTGAGATGTAAGATCAGCCAGGCTGCTGGGGAGTTCTCCTAAACTGTCGCAGCTTTTGGCTATGGCTTCAAGATCAGAGTCCTAAAATAAGTGTAATTTAGCAGATCAGAGAGCACTTCTTTAACTGCACATCACCATTAAACACATCTGTTTCAAAAGGCACTTCTGACAGCGGCATCCTTTGGAGCTCTGTGCACCAAGCCTTCTCCGGAAGAAAAACATAATTGGTATCTTTAGCAAGCCCCAGCTATATCCATCACCATTTCTTTGTTCCACACAAGAATTCTTCCCCAAAAATTCTTTCAGCAGCAGCACCTGCACCAGGACAAAATTACTTAAATAATCTCAACAGGTTCTTGTGAGCCAACACGGTGTCCCGAACCCCAAACTCTTGAAAGTAAAGACGAACTAACAGAAAAGTTGTTTGTCTATCCATTGCCAAGCCACTGATAAAGTTTATGGCAAAGTTTCCTTTCTTATGCCAAGAACTTTGTCTATATTAAGCCCTGCATCACTAATAGATGTGCATTAAAAAAGAGTGACCATTTCAGGAAAGTTTGAGCTCTGTGATAGCTTTGGTAAAAGAGTATTATATAGGACTAAAATTCTGCCTGCTCTAGAAACATGATGGGTAAAACAGTGCTCTGTGAGAGAGACAATACACTTAGTCTGCATATTATACCAGTCAAGAAATTATATCTAAATTATTCAGTCTGTTAATCCCTGCTTTTCCTCACTAGAAATGCTTTGATTGAGTTATTAAATGGCAAAATAACCTAAGCCATTTTAGTAACACAGCTTTCATAGAGAGATACTGGTGTTCATCATAAACTTAGATGACCGAAAACCAGCATGTTACATCAACAAGTCTATGTTATTTTTCTTAAATTCTGAGAAGACTGAGACATTTAATTATTTCCTTAACTAAATAACAGACTGTTTTCCAAATTACTTTGAAAAAAAATATTTTCATCCCCAAAATGAAAACCCAAACTTTGGCATGAGACAGACAGACAGAGATGTGGAATTCTGGTTACAACTTCGTTGGTAAACAAGGAGGTAGTTCTACTGCATATTTCCTTATTTTTATTAATTAAAAAACATCACTTCTCCTTGAAATTGAAGTTCAAACTTTTTTCTCAGTCTTAATCAAGAAATCATCCCTTTCAGTTTCCTGATCTGTCAAGCTCTGACAAACAAGTAATGAAAATTGTGTCAAGACTCTAGTTTTCATATAGATGTCTGAAGATAATTAAACTCACTCTGGCTCAGCTTTACCATTTTTTTGGAACTTTTGAGTCACTTTGTTCTTGTTGCAGGGCCTGAAGAATTTAGGCTTTGAAAGAAATGAATAGGTTTTCAAAGCAGATAGAGGAGCACTTATGTTAACATCCTTCCTCTACCTATGCAATTCAGTGAGGGATGATCCATACAGAAAAGTGTAAAGCAACTCTGACTACTTGGCCTTGCTTACTGCAAATCTTATCTCCTTAGGCTTCAACCCATCAAAGAATGCTGGGGCTAGTGTAAAGTGTCCTTCCAAGTAGTTCATGGCCTTACACGGGAGTTTTAATGTTCTTTATGATACAACATTCATCTTCATGAGAGAAAGTTCTCTCAGTCATGGTTAATCAATGCCCGGGAGCTTTAATTGTTATAAATATTGTATCCATTGCTTTGATTTATGTTTCGTAATTGATTCATCCTGAAGCAGAAGAGGGGGAAATGCAGGCTGACATAATTTTGTTGTATTTCTACTTAAGTTATGTAATTCCTTAACCTTATTAGTTAAATATTAAGTAATGGTAATCTTCACAGATGGCTAGGGCTTATGTACATTACCATTACTACTTCCACCCTCAATGGATGCACTTCTATGGTATGTATGAGAATACAATGACAGTACTTAGAAGTTTACAGTTAATAGAAACAACAAAATTGTTGAGAAGGAAGATAAAATCCCATAACTGTAATCTGGCATTTTTTTATGGAGTTTAGAAGTGATTCCTCTTTGCAACTGCACCTTTCCTTGTGCTTTTATGAGCCGACAACCTCTATGTAGTCCTCATGGTATAAATGGACCTTTAGGAACAATAGGCAATAAAGAAATCCACCTTTTACCCTGTTCAACAACAAGAAATTTCCCCTTGCCATAAGATGAGGACAGATGTGGAAGGCAGACTAAATTTCTGGAGCAGCAGAAGTTGGCACAAATCCACACAGTCTGAATCAAGACAGGCTCATCTCTCTGCTTCTCCTGCCCATCCCTGCTTTAAATCCTCATCTGCAATTGGTGATGACATGTTCTAATCCTCTTCATACAAGCTATCAGAGGATTGTACCTTCATATGGGAAATATCAAGGGAAAGAAAACACAGAACAAAAATCCTTCCTTCTTACAAAAGCATTCAGTAACAAAGAAGGGAGAAATAAAAATAAAAAACAGACAGACTGCACAGGAAGTTTGTTTAGGACTAAACAACTCCAGAGAAACAACGGAGTTTTTGCCCAACTTACTGCTGTTTCTTTGTGGGATTGAGCTCTTATTTGAGGGTGCAATTCACGCATACAAAAGTTTCATACTGAAATAGTTGCACTTGTAAGTAGATATTGTCCTCTTTAGGGAATAAAAGAAATATTTATATCAGATTTGTTTCTAGAATTGAACAGTACCTTAAAAATTGTCTACAAAAATTGCTCACAAAACCAACCATCCTATATATTTAACCCTTCATTTTTGCTGCCACTTTCTTCAACATTAGATGACAAAGACTTCTTTTTATTTTGTGGCCATGAATATTGGAAAGGAATAATTTATTTATACACAGATGGTATTATATAACACTTCATCCTCAGCTCCAATTTCAGAAATATTTATTGTGCTCAGATAAATGTTTTCATCATCATTCCTACACAGAGCAAGCACGTAAGCACATCTTGAGCATATTTCTTTTTTTTTTTTCTTTTTTTAATAATTTTTGGCAGGGAGTTTTTGACATTTGAGCATAAGCTCTTCCTTCTTATTTTATGCATTTGCCCTCTGATCGTTGTCAACCCCTGCAGTCAGAGTAATGAGTTCCTCTTTATTGCACTGTCAGTGTGCTATCATTATTGTGGACGTTTTCCTTCTCTGGAAGACTGTTTTGTAAGTTATTTCTGAGAAGTTAGCCTACATGTGTGTTTGGGATTTATAGGACTGTACTGATCCATCCTTTTCTGGAACATCTGATGCAACCATTGTAAATTTAAAGAAAAAGAGAGTTCTCATCCAGCTATGGACATCAAGACACTCCAGGAAGTATTGTCTGCTTCTAACTCCTTACTGCTTTTATACAGGAAATACAAATTCAGCTCAGGATCACAGAGAGATTTCTGTTTGCCTTTGCAGTAAGGCTGTCATTTTCTTTATGCCACCTACACTTCCTGCTGGCTTTTGGGGAGACAAACATTTGTGTGTGATTCTCAGCCTGGGTCTTCTGCATGATAGCAAATGATGCTGCCAGCTGAACTTTTGAAACAGCTGTTAGATTCATGTAAAGCTGTTTTTCTCCCATAATTGTCTTAGTGCAAGATACCATTTTTAAAGTCTCATTTATCATCTTCCACACAATAAGAAAGTCACTTTTAGTCTTGGAAATATTGCAGATGCTACTTTTAACCACAAAAAACATTGCTTTTGTGTTCCATGCATTTCATAAGACTTTTCCCACTGTGCTTCACAAGACCCAAAGTTCTCATAATATCGATGTCTTTGCTAGGAAAGGAGGGCTGCAATTGATAGTTCTGCCTTTTGGTTACTGGCAGACTTCAGCCTGACATAATAAATATTCAGACTTGAAGCAGGAGTGCCCTGAGGCTTGAGAAGTGATGGAAGCAATAACTGTGCTTCAGAGATGGAGGCAGGTCCAGAATTACTTCTGCAGGACTGCCTTCCTAAAGGAGGTTGCTGCCATGCATAAACTGAGGTTACTGGGATTTTGAGCAGATGGGAAATGATTTTATATAGCATTAAAAAAAGTTTGTTTATATTTAGAAATACTAAGTTCTCATATGTACTAAACAACCCTGCTAATCTGTTAAAAGCTTGGCTTCTGTTTATTAAACAAAACTGTGAGTTCATAGGATTTGGGGCAATTTTCTAGTTTTTCTCTTTACCTGGGGATGTTCTGGCATAACAAAAATTACTCTGGTTTTAAATTGCTTATCAATAGTTCAAAAAGTCCTTTTTTTCTGCATTTTTGTAGCATCTTCCTCTCTCTCCTCAGTTCATAGGAATCATTATTCTAAAATCATCCTCGGTAACTCATTGAACATTATCTTTTTTTTTTTTTTTAATGTTCTTGGAAAGTTAAAAGAAAGCACAATTCCATATGAACCTTACTTGCTGTCTATGTAGGATTCACCTTGGAGATGTCTGTTCAGTTCCTGTGCTGAACCTCTAGGTCCAGCGTACCTACATTTTAATTACACTGAAAACAATAAGGTAACAATAACGAAACAATAATGATAAATTATGAGGTACAGCAGCTACATCCACATTGCTGTTTCATCAACAGAGACTCCCACATCCATCCTCCCTTCCCATGCAAGACAAGGTCCTCACAGGAGCTTGTAGGCAGCTTGCAAATCTGCCTGCACAGGACTGCCTGGCAGCACTCCAAGCTAGATAACGAGGAGGAAACAGTGATCTAAGCACCCAGGTGGCCTTCAGATCCCCTTCAGAGGACACTCTCTCCCCATTCAGACGTGAATGAAGTCAGTGGATGGCAGTGCCAACAATGAAGTTCTTGACTAAATAAGCATATACATTTTCAGTAATACTCCTTTTTTGTATTAGAGGACCAGGAGAGGAAAAGGGAATGCAGCTAGGAATGGCCGGAGTGCAAAGAGACAGGTGCTTGCAAACACGTTTGAGATGAAGATGAAAATGCAACGATGAAGAAGCTGGAAGGCAAGGAAGATGGGGAAAGCACAGACTGTAAGGATAAGGCATTTACAAAAAGGACGTCAAGTTTGTGAAGAAACAGAGACTTCTTATTTGTCCAGAAAAGCCAGACAAGATCTCTGAGGTGTGTGGGTGCTACCGAGATGTTCTGGTACCTGCAATTTCTTACCTGGGAATGAAACAGCATGCAACATCTCAAGCCAGTTTCCTCTCCTTCCATCCCTTAAGACAGAAATCCCTTTGAGTGTGTTAAGATCACTCTAAAATGTTCCCAGCTCTTGTGCACTCCCGTGTTCTCATACAGAACATACTTTTGCCACATCTGACGGAGTGTGCTGAAAGAAAAGGATGGAGACAATGGTTACACTAACAACTTCCAAGGAAAACCAGACAAAAGGGCTACTCTGCCTCTACCTTGATCAGTTATTGATGGTCATCTGTTGCATGCTTAACAAGATACAGAAAAGTACATCGTTATGTCTTGAGCACTGCATATTCCCATAGTAGCTCATGCTGGCCCCTCTCCCTTTGGCCTTCCTGCTCTTGCCTATAGAGACAGAAACCTGAATTACAAAGAAGAGCAGGGAAAGAGAGAGCACAGGCACTCATTTTACTTTTTAAACTCTATTATCACTGCCAATAAGTTAAATTTTGAAGGTCAATGCTCTGCACTGAGCAGGAGACGAATTTTTGGAAAATGTAAGTCTTTCATCTACCAGTGGCATGGGTACGAAAGTACTAAGAAGTTTCAGTTTTCCAGGTTTTTTCAACATGTACAGCACTGGTGTTGTAACTCATGATTTGCTGGGTGCCTCCCTGGCAGGGAGGTTCTTGCCCTTCCTGTAGCAATAATGAAACCTGGGCTTCCCAAAGTTGCACTGACAACCTCAAGAAACCAAATCACTTGCTATCCTAGCCTAGCCTATAGAATCATAAAGGTTGGAAAAGACCTCCAAGACCTTTGCGTCCAACCTTTGACCAAACACTACCTTGTCAACTAAACCACAGCACTGAGTGCCACATCCAGTTGTTTTTTGAACACCTCCAAGAACAGTGGTCATAATGCCAAATGGTGCAACAAATGGGTCTGTAACTATCCTCAAAACCTGCCCCAGAGCACTGTGAGCTGTAAGAACTCATCTGATACCAAGTCACAGTCAATGTCAGTATAATTATATTCTACATAAATTACCATGTTTTTCAATAATGTGTGAAAAAATGTTAGTTTTTATCCTGTTTTTTTTCCCCAGGAAATCGATGGTAGTTCCTTCTTTCTTTTGTCAATTTGTTTTCTTTTTATTCTTTTTTCTCACTGACTGCTCTTCTGCTTTGAAACAAGAACTGCCTTTGTTATCTGATTTTCTACATTTTAAGCACATTAGCCGTTTAAAGACTTTATATTTAAAATTAAATCAGCCTACTCTTGGTAGAATGGCATATTGCTGCTTTTCACAGTACAGACTTCACAGTGCATATTCTTTTGTGTTGTGTTTCCTCTTTAGGCGGTTGCTTACTGTGAAGCACTGCTAACTGGAGGGAAAAAAAAAAAAAAACAACAAACCCTTAATATTTTGAGAATTCAAGAAACAATGCCTTGCAGTTCATACTGGCACGTTTACATCTTTATCTTAACACTGCAAAATGCCAAGTGCCCTGGGCTCCTACTGCAGTCGGTGGGAGTTGACAATTAGCACCTGAGAGACACTCTCCGGTGCTTAAGAGCATGACATACCCTAAAACTGCTGGCTTGGCTGAACAGCACAGGCTTCCTCCACCTTCTCCTTTAACTGATCCTTTATCTGCAGAGAAGTACAGGGCAGCTCTTCCGATTCCTTGCCTTCCTCAAGTGGAGTCTATTTCTGGAGTGTCAAATCCTGCAAGGCACTTGCTGGTCCTTAGCTCGTTACAAGGAGTTTCAGACATCACCAGCTCTGCTCTTAGGTGGACTCCTGTGGGGGTTTCCTGACACTGGCCTCTAAGCTTTTCAAGACTCATTCCCAGTTATTTGAAGAGATCCTGAAAGTTAGTTGAGGCCTTCTGTAAAATTTTTTCCTTCCTTTAAAGTAGACATCATTCATTGTCATTTACCGAGTCTATATTAAGATTTTTTTGCTTTCTCCCAGGTTTTTAGCAGTATCCAGTGTTGCTAAGGGTGATTTAATTCCTACCTCCAGTCCAGTTCCCAGAGACAGCTTTTCCAAGGTGATTCCAGACACAGGAGATGGTGAGTTACTTTCTACCCTCATACATAGAGACTCTACACATGTATTTGTGATGTACCTGCTTTAAAGATCAAATTCATTTAGTTGGCTCTTCCATAGTGATTCTGCAAATCATGTTGAATAGAGAGCTTTGCTGAGCTCTGTGAGATTGACCTTTTCTGAGAGTAGTGCAGAAGGAGAGAAAAGTCTGCACTGCAAAAATCCTAAAGAAAAAGAGCAGGGAAATGCAGCCAGGTGAGAGCAGAGCCACAGGGTTAGTGCAGGCTTAAGTGGGCAATCTGAGCACTTGCAGTGCAGTGGAAAGCTGCAGACCAGCCAGGAAAAAGATGCCAAAGAGGACAATCAGTCTGAGAAAAGCAGAGCAGTGGCCAGTGGAGAGACATCTGAATAAATGAAGAATGTCCAGCCCAGTCTGAGAAATTCAGGCACTGCAGAAGACACTCAGTCTGCAGTCCTAGATCTGACCTTCTCCACAGCCTTGGACATTTAAAGACTCAACATCTACTTTAAATGAGGGGGAAAAAACAATGGTGCCAATATAACGCTTCATTTCACGGATGTATTTTAAAGACTTAACCTTTGTAAGACATTAGGAAGATCAAAAGCACAGCAGCACTCATTACCTTGCTTAACCAAATTTCTTGGTGCCAAGCTGAACCTAAATTCTTTTGATGTTAGCTCATCGCAGATATTTTGTGAGAAGACTTTTCTCAATTTCTGTGTTAGCCTGCAGCAACTTCATGCCCCTGTGTGTTTGATTTTACTTCTGGTTTTGCCATATGTAGTTTTGCAAAGAAAAAAAAAGTGACTTTTTCATAGTATCTATTTGTAGATTTTTAACAGCAAAGATGAAATCCCAAAGTCCTTGTTTCCCAGAGTCATTCAGATTCAACAGCTTAACGATAACATTTCAGAAAGCACTTACAAGTGTCTTGAATACAAAAATATTTAAAAACAGAAGGGTAAAACTTCCTGAAACAGTATCAGGAGACAAAATTGAGGCATCTGGATAATAGTGTAACAAGAAACAAATTAAAATCTTCAGTAGTCAGCTAATTGGCCGAGCAAATACACATGAAGTATGATTGCTCATGAGTGGACCTGAAAATTGCACATGTTGAGACAGAGTAGAGCCATGTGCCACCATTTGACATTTAAAGAGTCTTCATAAGGTATTTAATCTCATGGCTTTTTTACTAGATGAAGAAAAAGATCCTCAGTGCCAGTGTTTTCCCATGTTCAGCACTCCTTGCCCTCACATATATCTACACAAGTTCAGAGCCCTATCACCTCAGGATTGTATCTATACTCTGGGTACGTGAAAAATATGAAAAGTTGCACTTTAAAAGTGTTGCAGTGACAGAGACAAAGACTAGGTTTCTGTGCTTGTGATAACAGAATCATTAAAAAGTGACACTGGGTAACTGTAAAATTGACTAAAGTCACCTAACTGATTCACAGTAATGTTAACAAAACATACAGATTTCAGTGAAAAACAGGTCAGAACACCAGCCAGTTTCAGCCTTTACAAGCCTTTCCTGCTGCCACATGAAGAATGCATACAGAAAGACAACATTCACAACATTGTTTTATTTTATACTTTCAAGCTGGATTTTTACCTTGGCCAGGAATTCCTCCAACTGCCAAATTAGACAATGAATGAACCAGGTACTGGAGGTAGAAGCTAAATGGGAGTTCTCCTCATCTGTGATCTCATCCCAGTGCTGCCTAATTTAGCTTTCAAAAAGGGGACTGAAGAATGCATCATAAACCAGGAGAAATTCATTTCATCTCTGTAACAAGAGTCACGTAGTTAGGCAGAGGAACTGTCAAGACTTCAGAAGACAGCAAGGTCGGTGATGCTCTTTCTCCCCAAGCCTGTAAAGCTGTGTGCTAGGCTGCATGAAATGTGTGCTGCAAAAGTCAGCAGCACCTGAACCAGCTTCAGGTAGGGGGTTAGTGTCTCTCAGCACATCTGTACCCAGAATAGAGAAAAGGAGGAGTTTTACACCGTATCGGGAAAGTCCGGCTGGTTCAGGTGTGGGGAATACTTGGTTTGAAATCTTTCCTTTTCTCTTACCATTTTTAAAACCTACTTTCCAGCTTTGTACCTAGTACAAGAAAAGTTTTGATTGCTCATTAATTCTACTGTAATACCTGTGGCGATATTATAGAGAGAAATTACCTGATGGAAGAAAATGGAAGTGAAGTATAAACAGAGAAACTTTTTCTGGTTTTGATGGAAATGGGCTTGCTGGCTGAGTGCTAGCTTCCAAAAGACAATGACAGACTGACAGCTTAAAGAAAACAGGTCTTGACAGCACTCTTTAGTGAGCCAAATGTTTTCTAACACCTCATGTCATAAAAAGTACTTTCATACCATCTGTGCTCCAGCAGCAAAAGGTTGTGCTGTCCCAGGCAGAACCTTTTGTCTTTGCATAGCCAATGGGGCCAGCTATCAGATTTGTAAAACTTGTCTGAGGTTGGATATATGCAGGGTGTCACCTTCCCCTGTAAACCCTCTCTATGTTCCTGACCTCCCACAGGCTGTCAAGAGCAGCAGCACAGCTCAGCAGACAGGCAGGGGTGCAGATATGAATCAGACAGGTACAACTTTTCTTGCTTAACACTGCCTTGACTCGCTGAAGACAAGAAATAACATAGAGGAGGAAGAGAGAATGCAATTGAAAGGAGAATACGTGTCTCATTAGCACTCACTATGCAAGTTCTTTATACTCTGGGGAAAGTAAAAGTATTTTAATGAGGAGAACAGCACCTTTTCAAATATTTCTTTTTAAAAAGGACTTTATAAGGACAACTTATTTCTATTATAAATGTAGGGAACACATCCACAATGTGCAACTTAAATAGAGACCAGGAGGGTAATTAGAAAGCATAATATATTGATTACATTAAATTGTCTTCTTTGAGCAGTGGTATTTGTCATTATTAAATTGTATGTTTCTTAGTACTGGAAGAAGAGAAGTCATTAATACTAATACTTACATAATTATCATAATGGTTTATTCCTTGTATCACTATCAGCCACAGGTTTTGTGCTAGTAAGATGCCATATGCCTATTGCAACTTAAAAGTAACTGAGTTGTCAAATTTCGATTTCTCAGAATTGAAAAAAAAGAAAGCAAAATCTCTAGAAAAACAGCCTCTCCCATGCAGTAAGCCCTAAATGCAATCTCTGCTTTCAGTATTGTCATCTTTGAGGCTCAATATTTTTCTCATTATCATCACTGTTTCATGGGGTTTTTCTTACTTTAATGAATTTCTGTGCTCAGACACTTAGCTGTTTTCTTGGCTCTCTTGCTTCATTATGCTGATGAAAGCAGTCTTTTAATTTAAAACATTATTATTGAAAGCAATACATGAAAGGCTTAGCTGAAAGACATACTGTGTTGCCAATAGATACAAATCAAAATGCAACTGTCTAGGTACTCAAATACATATTTTAATTGAAGGCTTCAAGTAAAGCTTAGGCAGGAATGTAGAAAAGTTCTTATCAGCATTTATCATTTAAATTATCCTCATATTGGTAGAGTATTCATATATTTCATATACCTCAGTAAGGTCAAGACTGAAGCTAGTTCAATGGAGAGCAGTTGGCTTGTGAAGTCTCTGTCCTTGAAATGCATTGCCACAGCAGTATTCCAAAAGTATAAGATAGTCTTGCCTTTTTTTTTTTTCTAATGCATTAAACACTTGCATGTTTCAACATCTGGTAGGCTACTTTGTCTTTTGTAATCCATGTAAATATTTACTATTTATTTGCCTTTGAATGCACTCCAAACTCTTTTTGTCTCGGTGATCATCACTATGACTTAGGCCAAGTGCACATGGATAGTGCCTCCACTGGGACACGCATCAGACATTAAGCTGTCCAAATTACACTCAGTTTTACTTTTAGGAGTCAATCTTGCAGGGCTTTTGTCCTCAGTTCCACACAACACAACTGGCTGAAATTTCCCGAATAGTGGTTGCAGCATCCTCCAGGCTCATGGTGATCATCAGACTCACATGATACAAGTTCTTTTGTCCATGGGCTCCACACGCCACAGAGTTTAACCCCTGTAGTGCTCCATGTAACAAAACCCTTAGCTCCTTGGAGCTGGGGCATTCCTTGCTACTCTCTCTCCTGGCAGCCACCCCGATCCAGAGACCTTTGCAATGCCAAGAGGTTGCAGTGAGCTCTGCAAGGCTGTGGGTCTGGGATAAAGCATGCTGAACAGGTACAGGGTCAGAAGATCAGTTAGGCACACAGGATCTTCTAACATATAAATGAAGGCTCTCTGATACCTTACTCCTTCCGAGAGGGGAATATAATGCAGGTTTTAAGAGCCAAGCCTGTCAGGCTCACACAGTGCTGCTCATGTAAGCAGAACAAGTATGCTCTGAAAGAAACCTCAAGGTCACAAAGTGCTTTGTTTCCCTGTAGAAGCACCTCCAGCAGGACAGAGAGATGAGCGTGTCATCTCACTGTGTAATTGATTCATAGGTAATATACAGCTTTTTTTTTTTTCTTGTGTAGCAGCCTGTCAACTGAAAAATAGTTACATGGATGCCCGTACAAATTGTCACCATGTAAATATTAGCATTTTGCTATTTGTAGATGGCTCAACTACAATACTTTCTGGAGTTTGTAGGCAGCAACATTGCTGGTAAGTCATAAGTTTGCCTCAGCACTGAACTGCAGTTCATTACAACTTCTGGATCATCTGTTTTTGTTTCTGATCTCTGTACCTGCACTATTTTAATATATGCACTGACCTAGTATTTTAACAGCAGCTTAACAAGGAGTCATCATGGTAGAAAAGAGCTAGGATTTAAAATGGAAAACTGAAATGAAGATAGGGTTTCATTTGTCATAGTATTTGCTTCCATTAGTATAGAGTAATAGCTTTAGCAGGGCTTTTTTTGTTCAAATATTTAGGAATTTGTCTGACATTCATTCAAGGCTTAGCAGCCTTAGCTACATTCAGAAAGACTGATAATTTAAAAATTGTTTTATTTTCATACAATAGAGTTTGTTCAAAGAGTTTTATCAAAATTCTTACCTGCTAAATCTGACTTTGAGGTTCTTTTAATTATACTGGGACCTTCAAACTTGAAGTTAACGAAGTCACAGAGATGCTGCACTTCAATCAGAAATTCAGGACAATCGGTCCGGACACTGAGGCAGAAGAAGAGGACCTATCAAAAGACTGTACTTAATGAGATTTCCACAAGACATCTAAAAAGCTGACCTTTGCCAAGTGCTTCTTTTATCATGTATTGCCAGAAATCTGTTCCTTCTTTAGGTTATGTATCTGCAGTAGACTCCATCAGCTGAAATCATGCAAGTGGTAATTCTACTGAAGCCAGTGCACTCTGGGGAGGACAATTTTAGCTACAAATGAATAGGGTCATTTACACTGGAGATAAGGGAAGGCAAGTTACTGCAATGTCAGTAAAATACATACACTTATAACAAGTGAGGGGGAAATGTTCAGGCTTTTAAAATGTGTTTCTAAAAATGCAGGTAACTACAATATGTGTGAGAAGTTTGTGTCCTGTTTTGAACATGGTACTGTCATCACCTAAACATGTTTAGCTGGATTAAACTAAGGTATGTTACTGCAGATAGGGTTGGCACAGCAAGGATCAGCAGATCTGCTTTTGAAAGGCTCAGCAGATAAACAAGACCAGTGCTCAGATTTGGGATTTTATTCAGGACCTAAGATACAGTAATAAATTCTCTTCTGTTGCGTTTCAGTCTGCTTCAGGGAAGTGACATCTATTTCCCTTTCCAAATGTGGGATTCTTAGGATGCTAAATATCTGGACAATGCTGTATTAGAATCTATTAAAATGCATTTCTTCTGTCTCAATAACACCTGCGAACTTTCCAGGAAAAAAAAATTGCCATATATCCCTTACTGTTCCTCAGTCAAAGCTTAAAAACTTAGTACCTGCAAATTTAGGGGTAGGATTCATCTGACCAAACACAGCGAACTGTACCTGAACCAATCACTCCAAGTTTCCTTTTGCAGTAATGGAGAGAAACAGCCACTCATGAGGTGAGAGGCACCTGGTCTAAATAAGTCAGCACAATCTCACCGTAGTATTCATTTCTCTCCTTTCCCATAAAGAGAGCCTAAGGTGCCAGAGAGGGTACCTGTCTAGCACAAATTGCTTTTCGATTAGGCAGACACATAAAAGGAAGGTGGGATGGATTCCACCAAAAGAAGCTGCAAAATTTACAAAAGGGAAAGTTTCATTTCCCTTTATATAAACAGGTGCATGAAACTTTCTCACTTATTAGGACTTGGTGACATGAGGAAGAATAGTAGTTCACCAGAAACATAGAGAAGAAAAAGAGAAAAAAACCCCTCTTTAAATTCATAGGGTAGATTAACATCTGTAAATACCTTTTGTAGTGTCCCCAGTGAAGAGGAACAGGTAGCGTGATCTGTTCAAGAAAAACTAACTAGTAAACTTTACCTTAGTAAGCAGCAAATTCCATGGGCTTAAGAGTCCTTGCTGCAGAGTTTTTGAAAAGATCTGTGCTGTTGTAAGCCCTGTCTCTCATGACAGCTGAGGGCTATAATCCATAAAAATCAAAGCTTGCATGTAAATATTGTTTTGAAAGAGTGTGTTGGGTTTTATTTGAGCCTGTCATTAGAAATTTGTCCCCTGGGGTCTTTCAGGCCCTTGGAAAGAACGATCAATATCTCTATAGAGAAAAATGCAAGGCAGACGATTGAAAATATTACTTACTCTAAATACAGGATTTCTTGATATGCCTCTAACCCACAGTAGCTTGCCAAGATTAATCTGCTAACAAAGAGTTATTTGATAAAGCAAGATACTTTGGAATCACACTGCTGACAAGCCAGAGATGATGGAGCACCTAAGAGACTGCCAGTGCTCTGGAAATGGAATGGAAATATACTGCCTTGTATTCTTCCTATGAGTAAACAAAACTTGCCACTGGTATTCTCAGCAAAATTCGGTTGTCAAAAATCTAAAAAGTCTGTACTAAGCCTGTACATGTTATGATATTTTATTTTTCAGTACCTCAAACTTACTGAGCTTCCACAAAGATGTTCAAGGCCATATATTTCACCAGCAAGGTCATCCCATGTCAAATGTCAAGGTCATAAAAGTCTGCTAGAATATATCAGTCAAGAAAAATATTTTCAGACATTCTGCATTTGCAAGGCAACTTAACTTTTCTATGCATGCCTCTGGAAAAATGGCTGCTGGGAAATTTTCTAACATATTTCTTGGAAATGTTTCTTCCTTCTCTTTCTATGCTTAAAAGAAATAACCCAAGGCAGACTGAAATATCATACAGCTGTTTAAGGTTAGCTTAGAGAGTAGAGAACAGTATGGAAACAGGGCTTTGGAATGGAAATTTTCAAACAGTGTTCATCAGATCTCTGCCTATCCCTGCACCAAGCTGGAAACTTAGACTTAACTCTGTACTCATTGGGGGAGTTGGTATTTACTTGATCAGGCAAACAAATGTCCAGTTCTCTGAGGTCAGTTATGAAAACAGTATTCCCCTTACTTTGGAACAGGATTTGTTTTTAAATTACAAATATGTATACTGCTAAGCTGGACAAACACACACATTATCCTTCTAACTATATCTAAAACAGTAGCAGCAAGAGAGGAAAAAAACCCCAAATCATAAATTGACTGCTTAGATATGATTAATGTTAAGGCAAATTGCATGAGTAAGCAGTTTACATTTTGTTATTACAACCTATAAATAGGCAGCCCTAAAACACGTTATGTTTGACCAGGAGGAGATATTAAACCCATATTTGAATTTCATGTCTTCAGTTGTCTTGATCATTGCCTCCAGAGTTCAGTAAATAGCAATTATTGCACTGATCAATTACATAAAACAAAGAGCTGAGAAACCTGGTGTGGATTCAGGCAGGTATTTAAAATAATGAAACTGACCATTTGGCAACAAAGTTGATGGCCAGATGCTGCTCAGGAAGATGGATTTAGAACAGACCTGAAAAAGAAATGACAGAAAATTGACAGTTTTGCTGCTCTTGCTCACCAGTGTGGATATGTCACCATTTCTGGACTTTTTCCTTACTTTCTCCCTCACTGCCTTTAGGACACATAAACATAAGCCCCAACATTTGACGCCTGCAGTTTATTTTTCAAAAATACAAAACAGTTTTATGACTTGGAGGCTACAGACAGATGTCATATATGGGCTCAGCCCCTCGGCATGCCCCTGTAGCTCGGTGGGCTGTAACCACTAGCTTAATTAATTGATGCACTGTGTAAGCTGTGACTGTACCTGAGGTACAAAAACATATATATGAAGGTCTGTATAGAATTACCCTGGACCTTGGAGTGGTTATTTGTTCAGAATTGTATTACTGCAGTGATGTCCAGAAACCCATCTCATACTGAACAAAGGTACAGTGGTAAGTGGTCCATTTGCTAAAGAGCTTTCAGTACAAATAGGTAAAATGAAGGCTTGGGGAAAGCTGGTTTTGAAAATGATTGTGGTCCTTCTTAGCTAGACAAATTGTAGCAGTTTAACTAAAGTCCTTCAGAAGCTGAAGTTATGGCAGGCAATTGAAATCCATAGAGGCAGGGATTTAATAGTTTACATCTGCCATCCATCAAATGCATCTTCGGGTCTAAACTTACAGCCCTAACAATATTTCCATAAGCAATTGTTTTATTCTGTACATAACTTGTGTGTGTTCCTGTATCCAGCTGTCCTTGGGTCATAGGTATGACTTGGAGCAGGTTAAATAGTGTGGCTTACAGTCCTTTGAAACAACATGACCATGCACAACTTTGCTTTGGTCTGAAAAGCCCTCTCTGCTGCCAGCAAGCTGTGGTTTCAGCTTTTAATAACCTTTCCATCAAGAATGGCAGCTTTTGTTCTTATTGGAACTTCTGTTCTTATTGGAAAGCAGAGAGTGGGGATAAAAATTAACTTTGCATGGATTTGAAGGAACGCTGTTCTCTTCACGTTTGTTTACAATCTCTGGAAGAGAAGAGCGAGGACCAAGTGAGAGTTTGTGTTTAAGGTTTTGGTGCCTTGTTGCTGTTGCCAGTTCTGGGTGGCTGTATTATACTCACTCGTGTTGCAAACACCAAGGTTTTGCAGCCTAGCAGGAGAACAGAGGACAGTCATGCCTGTTTCAAATAAATCAGTCTTCTAATCGGCAAAATATTGAAAGAACGTTTCTTGGTGTCATAGGTAGTTCATTGGTAGAAAAAGCTAGTGGCAAAATTTAAGAGGTTATCCTACAGAAAGTTATAATTTTGTGGAAAATAGGGAAGTATCCTCATTCCTGAGTTTATCTTAGTATCTAGCTAGGAAAAAGTAAGGCATATGGAAGAAAACCTAAGGAAGTCAAACTAAGGAGAGTGGTTTTGTACTTTGAAGTTCTGGGCTAGCTTGCTGAATCCTGTATCCCCCTTCTATTTAGTTATTCGCTCATGAGACTCACAAGCAAAATGACTTACGTTAAGTGACAGCTTTTATACCTCAGTGTGGTACAAGCTCTGGTACACTACAGCTCTTACTTATTGTCAACTAAAGAAAGGCAGAGCTTAAAGCAAGTGAAACAAATGATTGTGCCAGTGGATGGCAATGACAGAGGCCCCTGGCTGATCACAGCACAGAATCCATCACTAAATGGGAAGCTGCTGCTGTGTCACAGTTGTGTGGTTACAACTTGCAGGTGATACTTTTGAGTTCTCAACTGTGACTATGCTTTTCATTTTCCGTGCTAAGACAGTACTGGGTTCAGTCTTTCACCGTGCCAAGCCACACCATTTGTTGTAGAACAAGTCAATGACAAAAAGAAAACTTTTCAGCCCGGTTCTCCAGGGCTAGAAGTGTTCTTTCAGTCAATTAACCATCTGGCAAAAGCTCTCTATCTTGCATGCAAGAATCCCACAACACCAAACAGAACATTGTCCCTGTTAAGTTCTTTATATTTCACTGCTATGAACCAACAGAAATAAGATCTTCCATGTCACTACACAGGCATTTTTCAGTAAGGCACAAAAACCATGCTGATACTGGGTCAGATCATTGTGACAGCTTCCAAACACCGTCACACCTGAACAGTCCTACTCAAAATGGCTTGGAAATTTCTGAGATGAGGATTACATGTAGAGTCATCATGTTCAAATAACAGTGGTGGCTCTTTATTCCATGAATTTGATGCGATCTGTTTTCAATCTATTTTTACTGCTGTTTCAGCATCCTGTGGCAATGAATGCTGCAGTTTTAATGACTTCTTAGACAGGGTCTCATGGATCTGGTAAGAGGGCATGTCCCTTGTTATTAAAAATGCTCTTGCAGGTACTTTTACTGCTTCCAGTGAAATTTCTCTGTAGTTTATCTTACATAGCTAAAGCACAAATTTGTAACATTGTGCCTCATAAACTGAATATGCACTATATTGAGTGAAAAAAATACAGGAGAAGATCTTGCTTGTGATTTTTGTCTCTAAACAGTTCCTTATCTTCAAATTACTTACCTTCATAGAATCAGTTTACCAGTGGGAATTAAAATTCATAAACTTTCTCCAAGTTTAGGAGTCTTCTCCCCTGTGATGAGCATCTGGGAACAGCCAATATAGTCACAGCACTGAAAATTATACTTCAAATACGTATTTAAAATTTTAAACAACACTGTCACAACTGTATTAAGTGTTACTTAGGAATTCGAATTTTGAAAATTCTTGCTTGGACTGCTCTCACAAAGGTATTTTAACCCTGAAAAAAACCAAAAACAACCAACAACTCACATCTGTTTGGTTATAATTTAAAATCAACAAAAAAGAGCTTTCCTAAGAAAGCTTTTATAAATTTTAGGACCAGAAGACTAGTGCCTACATGAATTCATTATCTGCTTCAAAACAATTTATTCAGAAGCAATGGAACAGAAACAAATTAAAACGTCCCTTTAGATTTCACTCAGGAAATATATTCTTTTATAGGTCTTTGACTTCAGCCTTCTGACAGCTAAAATTAACTTTGCATTACTGAAACAGATAATGTGCTCTCCTTATTCTATTCAGAGATAATACAGTAAATACTGATTAGTTTTAGCACATTAGGTTTACAGCAGAAACACTTCTTAATTTGTATTAGTTTGTATTTGTGAACGATGCCTAGCTGTCCTTTAGGCTTCACTATTTCCAAATCTTATTTAAAACTGACATGTCAGCTTTTGTAGTTTTTTTGTTGTGCGTTTTTTTAATACATCTATGTATATGCACATTTACACAAGCATTACTTTAAATCACTACAATTTAATAGTAAACATTCTCTTTATCTCCTGCTGCCTGCCAGGCAGCTTGCTTGTACAGGAAAAAACCCACATCCCATTTCAGATTAAATCTGTTAGGTATTTTCAGGGAATGTAATAATCTTCATACAGTAGCAGAAACATGTACAGGAAAGTGATGGGTTTATAGTGCTATAAAATGTGTCCTTTCCCCAGGATCTTCAAGACTGCAATATGTAGGTTAATACAATCAAAACCCAGCTACCCAACCTGACTCACAGTGAGGAGAATGATGTAAAATTACCATTTGCATTATATGTAAGGTGGATGGTTCCGTGGCTTTGTTTAAGCAATCCTGTCCCAGTTCCCTTTTGGGAAGACAAATCAAGTCAGTGCACAAATTTTTAAGCCCCTGCCATGTCCCACAGCCCACTTGTCCAACACCCCTAACTACCCCATTTATTTCAAAGGCTCTGATATATTTCTTAGCTAAATCTTGACAGTTAAATTGTAGTTTGTGAAAACAATCTGTGGTGGTTTGCAAGGCAATGTCTGTGCATATTAAACCAGCACTTGACCAGATTGGGTTTTTAACAGTTCAGTCAGGTATGCCTTGAAAGCATTTTATTCAGGATAAGTGGTAGGTATTTGAATAATAAGTACCCTATGTCTGCCTCTGGGATGAAATACAAAGCTTCTCAGGCAGTCTGCAGTGCTGTAAAGCCCAGTCAGAATAGCTGGTATTTCGTTCTGCTGCAGGAATCCACACTTTATTTAGACACCAAGCTATTTTTCTGATCCTTTTCCCCCTGTAGCAGTGATGTCTCACCAGCCCATGTAGCCAGAGGTGCTATTATTCCCATTCTCTTTAACTCCCCTCTATGACCTATATTCACTCATCTGTTTGTTAGTCTTTCAGTTATAAATAGACTTTAAATTTTACTATGTGACTTCAAACTTATGTTAATAGGTAACACCACCCACTCCTACTAAATAGAAATACTATTTTTCACCAATTTTCAAGTTTAGAGCCATAATTAAGATAAATTTGAAGCACACTTTAAACATCTCAGTCCAAACGCAAGCACATTTCAGAAGTGCTCTTATTAATAGCTTGGTGATAATTATTTTCTTGCTTCTTACAGTTACAGAGGTAAATTTTGTTCCTGAAAAACAGTTAGTGTTGCTTTTCAAAGGACAGAGTTAACCTCCCCCATTATTTGACATTCTGGTTTTCATTTGGAACAGTGACAGTTTTGACTCCTTTACAAAACCAAATGCATCACTAACAGTGTAGGAGCAGGCATGGCAAGCCACTGTTTGGCAACATGTAAGAAGCCAAAGGGATAAGAAGGGTAGTACCCCAGTTAAAACTTCCCAGAAGAGGCCAATATACACATTAACATGGAAGCCACTTAAGGGAAACCAGGAATTCCTATTCCTATTTAAAATATTCCTACAGAGGTATACATAATTTTCCACACAGAAGGAGTAGACATCTAGAATTCAATATTCATTTAAAAAAGGAAAACATTAGAAGTGTAGAACAGACACTTAAAGCTACATTGAAGGTGTCTTTCTGTAGAACACCAGCAAAAGAAACCCAGCCACCAAACCAGCTGGCTTAGTTGGTCTCATATTGCATGCTGCTCAGACCTTGCATCCTCTGGAGCAAATATGATGTAAAAATAACTGATCTTTTGGAAAGAAATTCATCAAAAATTGCTGCATGGCCAGGGAGTTCCTGAAATGTCAGGAGAAAGTGTGGTAGGAAAGTTCCTGTGGGAAGTGCTACCTGCACTGCAATCATACAGTTTTCTGTGGCCTGTGCTTGGGACACTTTTCCGCCTGTTAGTTCTTACCATCCTTTTCCTTGCAAGAGCCAAGAACAGACATAAAATAAAGGTAGTCACACTGACAATTGCTTACAGGACAGTAGCTGAAATGAGATGTTACTCTGGGAAGGCACAGTTCATCACAGCAACTCATTTTACACGTAGTTTCATGGCCAGCACAAGAAGGGAAGTCAACAAGCTCTCCAAGTTTGAGCCACAGGCCAATCTCTGGTGTGCTGCCCACGGAGCCCCTACATACATGATCACAGACATTGCTGAGAACAGTGCCAGACTTAGCACCTAATGGGTCAGTTTATGTGCCAGTTTTTTACAGCAGGAAATGCTTGAGCCATGATCCAGGGCCAAAGCAATCTTGGATTTGAGCCTATAATCAGTCATCTCTCTGATATTCTCCCCCAGACTAGTAGCCCTTTTGGCACCGAAATTATTCTTATCTCATTGGGGTTTTTTCAGGTAAAAGCTAAAAACATGAAAAAACATGTCCTAGCCTAGCAGACTAATGTTTTCACACCATAACTTGTAGTACTTCACTGTGCTATGGCATGAAGGTGTCAGAATTTGAAGATACAAAGGGTACTCTTGGAGAGGGGGGACAGATGTGGTGTTACCTTGTGCCATTACTATTGGATTGCAGCAGACTCAGGTATAAAACCTCTAGGCTTCGGTATTTGGGTATTTTCCCTATTGGAAATTGGCATGTTCTCTACGGGAACCAATTTTAGTTCATGCACAGTGTCAATGATAAGAGGATCAGAGCCCTGGAGTAAAACAGGAGGCAAAAATACAACACAGAGTTCAAGGGTAGCAAAACCTCAGGACAAAAAAGGCAGAGAGGGAAGAGAACTCGAGTGAAACCATGCCAGGAGAGGATTCATGAGGCATAACAGTTCACAAAGGTTTTTTCTAATTCTCCTACAAACTGGGAGATGGAGGTTACTTTTATATATTGCAGACTGGGATCAGAAAAGATTGGAAAAGGAACTGGAGATGCAACACAAAGTTTAGAGGAAGTCCCCTCCCCTGCATCTCATAGCTAATGGTGACAAAGTCAAACAGCCATCCATCAGGTCTGTGGGTAAGACAGAATTAAATAGGACAATTCTGTATCTCAGGTGAATTTCAATATAATTTAAAAAATAATAGCCTGCTAATTAAATAAAAATAATAGCTGTTCTTATTGAATCAAATTAGTTTTTTCAGGTTTTTTCCAGGATCCTAAATAAGACAACAGTAATGTCATTAAATGAGATATTAGTATTTTAAATGTAAATTAGAGGGAGACCTTTAAGAAACACATTTTACGTACAGTGTAGTTACAATTTAAACTATAAATTTCCTTAAGTAAGTCTAACTGTAAGAAATGGTAATCAAGGAGTTTAGACAAATTATGAGACTGATATTTCTAGATGCAAAGTCATTAAAAATATCTTCAGAACAATCTCCAGATTAAAAGTGGCGCACTCAAGGATGATGTAATTTATTCTCTGACACTGAGTAAAGTGCCCAGAAATGTAAAATAAATAACTGCAAAAACCCATAGTGAAAATTCTGGAGAAAATACATCAAAACTGAAAATATTTCTTGTGAATCACAGTCTTCTTAGTCTCAAGACAGTAGTTTTTTTTGCATAATTGGACTTTGCTGCTGTACCTGAAAAAATGATCACCTTGTAAAAATGCACAGGTTAAACAAGGAACATTTTTAGGCTTATTTAGAAGGTAATATTTTTACCCCACTGCGAGTTAGAATTGCTCATGGTGTTTTTCACCATGGATCTTTTCTAGAAGCCAGTGAAGGCCTCTGCCCCAACCCCCCTGGGCTTGCAGCACTGTTCTCATTTTGAAGACAGAAAGAAGGCACTCACCAGTATCTACTAATTGCAGGTTCCCAGCTTAAGAAGAGCCTAGTCTTAGTTGCCATAGGTTTTAGCAATGCACAGCACTTGGTTTTCACTCTTCACCTCCTGAATATCAGCTTTTCACATCAGCTTATCACTTCTGCAAATCAGAGATGGGCTCTCAAGTCAAGCACTGGAGATTACACAGAAGGACAAGAGTCTTACTTAACTGACTTCAAAAAGTGATATTAGGGCAGAAAGAGGCCTAAAACCTGTTTCAAGGTCCAGAGGCAAGTGTCCAATGCAGAAGTCTTTTTTTGCTTTTTCATTACGTACACTCCGATTCTGTAACAAAGCAGGCAGAAATCTGACATGCAACGGCTCTCTTCTCTGTAAAATTCTGGCTTATGTCCTGAGCACTATCTTAAGTTTGTACAAGCAACTATGCACCTATTCCTCTCTCTCAATATGGTTACTGCTTAAAAATCTTCCTCCTTTTAAAGGCAACACAGAGGAGAGCCCCAGGAACATCCATCATGCTTTGTTCCCTTGACACACAGGCTCAGCACCATTAGGTTTGTTACCACCAGCTTCTGTCACAGAGGTAACAGAGCAGAAGAAAATACTTTGAGTTGCTAATATCTCTGGCTGACCGCTCAGAGAAGATGGGGGCACCTTTTGCCAGTGGGTGTCACAGGTATTGGCTGGTAGGACAAAGCCTATGGAGGTGGTGGGCACAGGGATTGTTTCCCCTCTTTGGAGAGCGGGCAACAACAAACAGCCACTTTCCAACCTCCTCCCCACCAGTTTCTCTGTTCAGAGCGTGTTCTCGGGAGGACAGGTCCTTCGTAGTGAGATGACCATGAGTCTTCCCCCTCACTATCATTTCCCACCTGTCTTCCTCAAAGTTTTGAAGTTTTTCATGGTCAAACTCATGTAAGGATTTTAATAGTGGCAAAATCATACATTTTCCCTTAAGCTCCTTCTCTGAAACAACCCAGCTACAACCCACACCAATTCTTCCTAAGGCACAAAATCAGCATGACACCTTTTTTTTTCCCCCCCCCCAAAGCTACAGGAAGTCAAAAATCACATTTACAGTGGAAAATAAGTGGATAGTTTTAGGCATCACCACCTGAATGAATTTCATGATTATTACATTCATCTCTAAGGTATGAAGTAGCAATTCTATTTCTCTTTTCACTCTTCTCTAGCAAACCTGGAGATTCAATAATGTCATACAACATATTGTATTATGACAGCAGAGTGTGATATGTCCTATACAAGTATTTGTCATTTTAGGTGTGGGATGGTTTTTCAATGTATTCAACAACACTTTAAGATACGTGCCTAAATTAGATTTTTTTTTTTTTACCTTCTGTTATACAAATCTAGATTCTTTTCACCCATACAGGGACATTCAAGTTAAATGAAGCTATTATCAACACTAACACAAATATTTTGTAAGAAATAGAAATCCCCATGAAAACTAACAGGATGCAGAAGGAAGACAGTGTGTTCTATTGGATGTATAGTAATAGGGATGCCAGTTGGAGCCGATGTTTGTAATTTACTTAAGGAATAGCCAGACTGTTGGCATAAATCTTGTAGTACTCCCTGTTCTATCCAGAAACATGCACACTTGGAACTAAAGCAGTTACTGTGTCTGCAATGACAGGTCATCCACTCTCTCAAACACAACTATTAACTAGTGCTACAGGTAACAAAAGTGAAGGGATACCCCCAAAAAAAATTGTAGGCTAATCTTAATGTTCATCTTCTGTTTGGAAGGCAATCTTTGGAAGGCAGTCCAGATAATGCTGGTATTTTCATGTCTCCCTCCCAATGCTTTTACCAAACAATGCTCTGGACACAAACATTTCAAGGAACCAGTAATCTAGAATGTTATTGCATGTATCGCTTTTCCCTGCTCAAAGCATCTGGAGTAACCACAGTGCTTCTATGTATTTCCAGGTTAGTTGTTAGAAGTGCCTTCACAGTTTAGACATGACAACAGCCAGTACTAAAGTGCTGGCAGAGAGCAGCAGCAATTACAGAATTAGTTTTGAAGTGAAAGAAGTGAAGATTGTGTTGCATATTTTCTAGCATTGCATTTGATACCGTATATTCTTTAGCTAAATCACAATTTAGTAGAGTCATCTACTAAACAAAGTGTTGTTAGGTGTTTCCTTAGCTTTTTGGATAGTTTACTTTTTGGTTTTTTTCCTCAATGTTTTGCCATTAGTCCTTGGTGTGGAACCAGTCTAACTGCACTCAACTTAACTTGAAAGTTGCCGTGAATTGTCAAAATGAGAAAAGTTACTGCTTTTAGACATTAGGCAATAAATTTGACTTCTTAAACTATATACTCCATGTTTTCCTTAGAATATTCCTTTTGTGGGGTTTTTTGGTTTTTTTAACTTTTAACATTCCCTGAAGGTTTGTGATGTTAAGAGTATCTCCTGAGCTGCCAGACCTCTTCTAGAACAATGGTCCAAGCACAGACAATTGTCTTTCTCTGGGAAAATGTGTTCTGGATTGTGGCCCAGCTCTGGCAACTCAGCCCTAAAATAAGAACATCTGTGACAAACTGGAGAAATAGCCCATCTAAAGAGAGATAGCCATTGCCCTCAGTGAGTTATAAGGCACTACATTTAGTTAGGAATAACCACCTGTATAAAGCAGGGCTGTGAGGGTTCTGCAGACAAGGGCTGAAGAGATCACAAGCTGGACATGAGTAAATGATGCCACACTGTGTCAGAGAGAACAAAACAAAGAAAATATTATGCTGTAATGCGTAAAACAGGGCTATAATAAAGCTGCTTGGCTCTAACAAGGCATCACCCAGATCACTTTGCCCATTTTTGAGCACTTTAGAAGGATCAGGGACACATTGAAAAGCGCCCAGAAAAGAACAAGGAAAAAATTCAAAGAACTAGAAAATGTGGCCTAAGAAGAAATATCAAAGCATGAAGTTCTTTAGTCTAACTCAAGGGAGGCAGGGAGGAAGCACATTTGAAAGCCTAGAGGCTAGTGCAGTGAGGGAGGGAATAAAATGTGTTCCATGCCCACCCAGAGCCCAGCACGAAGGTGTGCATGGCAACAAGGAAGGCTTAGCTCAAAATTCCATGACTATATTGGTAGATGGCACCTAGGAATTTTTTCTTTCTGTTGCTGGAGTGCCTTAAACAAGAGAAACATAATTATTTGTCAGATGTGACAGTAACATTGGCACAGTGAGACAGTCAAGATTACTGTTCAAAACCAGTTTTCAAGCAGATTTATATTTCTGCCTTGCATATACAGTTTTCAGAAAGTGAGTTTTGCCTTCACAGAAGCTTAAAACTGGGACTAACATAACTGAGTGTTTGGGCAGTGTAAATAAAGGGTTTTAAGGGGTAATAACTCTTTGAATTTTGTTTTTGTCAACAGCCTAGAGACATTGGCTCTTTGGATAGTTTTTTCCAACCTCTTTTATTTATAATCACCATTTTTAAGAGGGGTTAAAAAATTATAAGCAAACTGCAAAACCCAACCTTGCAGTCCTTGGAAGTCCATCACTGCCCATTTATTGGCAAACTTAGCAAATGCTCAGCCTTTTATACAAGCCTTTATTCAAAAGTTACTTATCAAGCATACTTATATGCTTCTTTGTGTTTTACCTGCTTCATGTCTTCTTTTTGATCCCCTCTCTAACACTCTTCACGTTCAACAAATTCTCTGGGGACAAAACCTGCTCTGTAGTTTACCAAAGCAGAGGTATTACCCACCTGTCAGAAGAATGGTAATGCAGGAAGCAGGGGACATTTCACACTAAGGGCTCCTTATTGGGTTTCAAAGAACGTAATTGCACTCTTAGGAGGCAGTACCTTCCTAATTGCAGTCCTCTGGGGAGTGGGAGGAATCAAAGCACAAGCATGTCCGAAAGGGACTTGACACAAGTAGCCCAAGTGGCCTAATCCCATCGGGGACAAAGCACTTGATCTGTAACTCCGGGAAGCGCCCAACCTTCTCCTGGCACTCTGTAATTAAGTACTCAAAAAAATCACTCCCCTCAGTGCACTTCTCTGCTCCTGCTGCTCTGTCACTTCCTCACTTAAATCACCAGCATGGGGAAGCTGCTTCTCGCGGTGTCAGTGGCTGGAGGTGGGATCATGGCTAAGGCACAGGGCTGGGGCGCAGAGACAGCGCATCTGAGTACAGGTTTCAGTTTCAGCATGACCCATATCGTGCACACTCTGAGTTTTGGGTGTCTACCATGAGCTAAATGTATACAGGAATTTTGAATGCAAGAAATTACTCTAGAAATAATTGGTTTTTTTTAAAAAAAACATTAGGGCCTAGAAGTTGGAAAGAACTTCCGTTTGAGAGCAACATTGAAGCATGTGCTAATTTTATTTATTTCAAAGTATCATCCAAGTTTAAAAAGAACTAAAACACATTGCTGGATCAGGACATGTGACTGACTTAAAAAAGGGAATAACCACCCCACTTCCAAAGTGTGTCATTTAAAAAGGAATGTGATTATTCATTCTTCAGCCATCAACCAACTTGCAGCTTATGAGAGTTAGCAACAAGCATTTTCTCTAGGCATGCTTTTCCGTAGCTGTCCGTGCATGCATTTCTTGCACTTTCCTGCTTAATGACTAGCCCTAGTGCCAATCAAAATCAGGTTCTTGGAGTTGAAAGAAAACCAAAGGTGGCTTCCATTACAAAGCAGCATGAAGCAGGCATTCAGCTCAAGAGCAGAGTGCTGCCCAGCCCTCCCACCACTACCAATCCAGAGACCACTTTGTGATCCACTGTTCTGGTCATTTTTCATACACACAACGCATTTTACCATAGGAAATAATGTAAGAAACTTTCAGGGTTAATATCTGTAAGTTCCTTTTCTGTGAACACAGCAAACCACCATACCCATGAAAGCCAGTTACCGCTAACTCCAGCAGAGATGTCCTCTGACATGGGTAAACTCATCCATGGCTCAAACAGGGTGGAGGACAACAAAGTTGCAAGCCCTCAACATCTCTTCTTATAGAGTGGGTAATTTTTAAAGGCTACCACCAATGAAAGGAAAGAATGAATGAAGCAATATTTTTTTAAAAAATTATAACCTCCAGAAAACTAAACATTTTCAGACAGCCTTACCAAACTTTAGTTGAACTTCTGTACTAGAAAGACATACTGTACAGAGCTGGTGCCTCATTAATACACAGCCACAGCACTGCAATCCATGAAGGAAGAAATGGGGGAGGAGGACTGTGCTAATTTAGCTCTGAGTTCCACTGAAGAGAATGTCACACTCACTCCCCCTCAGCAGTGGGTTTTTCATATGGCTGCATCCAGGATGGTTAGTGGCTTAAAAGAGAAATGACTACTGCTGAGAGAGAGCAAGATAGTCACTCAGGAGCCTAGTACCTTTTTGCTGTCCTTAGTAGTGCACCTGTTGTGCTGTTAAAGTACCATCCCCTTAAATTAGTCTAAGTCTGGGTTGAGACAGGATGCATTCGCTTTGTAGGAGAAAGGACAGAATGAGGTATGTTGACTTCATCTAAGTTTTCATTGAAGAGCTCTATAAAAGTGAAAGATTTTTGTGGTTTCTCAAAACCGCTATTTGCTTAATAGATCTCTATCCTTCAGTGAACAGAGGGAGTCAAATACGTGTTTTGTTGTGAGTCCTATAGGCAGTATTAGCCAGCATCTATATCACACACACTTACCCTGTGCTGCTTTCTCTACTGTAAACAACAGCTTAAGAATACTGCTTTTCTATTTTCCCATCCAGTAATACAAAATGGCTATGGTCATCTTGGGGCCTGTAAACCTCTATATGAACAACTTCTAAGTGATCCACCCGAAACAATTAGGGAGGCAAAAACCAAATTAACCACATCACTATCACAGGGTATCAGTTATCACATGGGGACCCACATTTCTACCAAAAGACTCCTAGTAGTCTACAAATTGTCTGGGGGGGATGAAAAAAAAAAGCCTGAAATCCATTGCAGAAGCCAAATAGCAGGCAACAGATAACCATTGAGAAAGACTCCAAAAATAAAGGAAAGAATATAAGCAGAAATATATCCATTGGGATTTTTTTGTCTAAAATATTGAAGTCTGATGAAAATATGAGGAAAATTGGGAAGTACCTGTAGTTAATGTGACATTAACAGGAAGGGTAACCATAAAACCACACTACTGGTTAACTGACCATAAGTTGCTCTATTTACAAATACTGGAGCCTTAACAGAAGAAAAAAGGCATGAAGAACAAGCCAACATTTCATACCAAACAATTGTTAATGTGCTGACAGTCTGAACATTAAGTTAAGGCTCCATAATGAGGCTAACAGTCTGTGGAGCTGGTTCAGTCATAAGACTGTTCCTGACTTAATGGGTGCCATAACTATTACAGATGAAACACAATATTTGGAAGGCAAAAATAGATACGAAGCAGGAGAACATCACAGCAAACAAAAAAGCTCTTGTTCCATTCAGGCTTGGCACTGCACAGTAGGATGAAAAGAAAACACAACAGTAGTCTCTCTGTATCTCTCACTGTTCTAACTTCTGAAAACTAAAGCTGAAGACACTCAAAAGCCAGCCACAGCTTAGGGAATAAGTCTTCCATGGTTCCCTCTATAGTTAATGGATAGAGGAATCTTCCCCAAGGGAATAAATCAGAGTAAAACCTTGCCTGTGAATTTTTTGTATCCTCTAGGATACTAGAATAAAAGTATCTGACATGACAAAAGACGGAGCTTAAGTCGAAAGGGACTTGGTTATGAATTTGAGAACTGAGCAAACAAACATCAAGAAGTTAACACAGCCAAGTGCAAAGCCAGGCACTCAGGGAAAAATAACCCCAGGTCTCTGCAAAGGCTGGATACCAAATGGACTGATGTTACCCCTCCCAAAAAGGTCCTGAGGTTACCATGAGTGCCAGATTAATATAAACCAACACTGCACTCTTGTCACAAGTAATGCAAGTGATCACATTAAAATAAGCATGAGCAGCAGATTGAGAGGCTATTATCCCACTCTAGTCAGCACTGATGAGACCACGCTTGCAGTACTTCATCCACTTTTGGGATGAAGGATAAGATCAAGATGGATGTGGAGAAACTGGAGACAGTCCATTTGCTGTCACAGGCCCAGGGCACATGGCTTGTGAGGAGGAGTTGAAGAACAAGGGTTGTTTAGTCTTTAAAGAAGGGATGATCCATCAGACTATAGAAGAGATGATATAATGCAGCTACTTGTCAGGAAGTTAAAGACCACAAAGGCAAACTGTTCTCGAGAGTGGCAGAGGATGCAACAAAGGATGGCAGGTTTATGCTGGAAACTAGGAAAAACTTCCTCCCTGGGAGGAGGGTGCAGTGCTGCTCCCCACAGGACTTGTCGTGTCTCAGTTATTGGGGATTTTCAAAACTCCTGTATGCCAAGCCATGGCTGACCTGGTCCTGCTGTTAGCAAACCTCCAGATACGAAGAGGAGCCTGGATGAGGCAACTCCCAATGCCCTGTCCAGCAGAGACCTCTGTGATTCTGTGACTCTCAACAGGAGCCTCACTATTGATGGGTTTAGGAGGACCAGCATCCTCACAGAGAATAAAGCAGCGTGAATGAACCTCTCTTTCTGAACCTGAAGGAGGAAAAAAAGCTTCAAATCTCTTTAGCCTTTCTATAGGTTGTGTAAGTTAGAAAGAAAAGCTTGCTGCTGTCTTTCCTATTTTGCCTAAATGAGTAACATCACAAACAATGCTTCAAAGTAAGCATCTGTAGGATCAGTCTCACACTTGCAGCAGGAGAAAGAAAGCCTGTGAAAACAATGTGGCACAGAATACAGGTGCTCCATCAGCTGCATTAAGAGTCTCTAGACAATAAGTTAATAGTGGCAGTAAATTTCTGGTCAGTTATTGCAGGCTGGGGAACAAACTAAGCATGGGCATGGTTAGCAAAATAGATCTAGATATCATATGATTGGTAAGTCTAGGTCTCACAGTATTTATTTTTTTCTTTAGTAATTTTCTATAGTGCAGTACCTAATTTAAATGGGATAAGATTTTAACCAGCATTGCATGTCTGCTGTGGGAGATGAAAACAGCATAGTTAGTAGTAAAGCAATCTGAATATGTGCCCAGAATTTAAAAAAAAAAAAAAAAAAAAAAACAACAACAAAAAGTTTGAGTTTTTTTTAACATACATTCCCCAGTTTATTTAGCACAGTCCTCTTCTTCCACACTTGTGGTGGGTTTTGCATTTCTGCCTTTCTTGGATAACATGAGATCCAGGAATGTTGCAAAACAGTAAGAGAAGGTATTTCAATCTATTTGACTCAGCTTGAAGCACAAATTACAGTATTTGACATCCCAAAGAGAGAGTGTTATTCAGAAAGTTTTGAAGGTTCAAGCAACTTACATGGTATTCATTGTGTTAAACCTTCCAAACTGCCAAGGCCTATCTGAACAGAACTGCTTTGTGATTAACGCACTAGCCATCCATGTTTGTATCTAGAGATTGACTGAAGCATGGTGCAAACTGCAGAGTAAATAATGTATATCCCTCTCCTTGGACTAGTGTGGTATGAAGATTTTCTCAGAAAGACTGCAGTAGCTTTAGAGGCAAAGAAAGGCACGAGTTACAAGGGCCATTTCAGACAAACACAGCTAAAGCTCATCGCTTCATAGCATCTTAGAAACAATCAACCTTCATTTCTGAAATTCAGACCCCCCCTCTCCCCCAAGATTACATTCTCCCAAGGGCACCGCAGCAGTAACGTTTATTTTTTTAAGCCACTGCAGGGTAGGAAGCATTTCTGAGTAACCTCTCAGGAGGTCACAGCAGAGTAACTCCTGCTCCATACAGCTGTACAGAGTAAATGAAGTGACATTGGTTGTTTGCTTGATGTGCCAGTATAGGCATTAATATGGGGATAAAATTGGTCTGTACTGACCAAATTAAAAATGACCAGCCATATGTACTTGAACTTATGCCAGTAGACGCAATAAGGTAGGGCAGAAACTGAGCAGTGACTAATGAGACTGCCATCATCACCCAAGAGCTTGTTTTGTGAATAATAGTTGATTGGCAGCAACTCAAAGAGTGAAAGACAGAAAGATTAATCCCCAGTTAAAGGACTTCACAGCAATGCTTCTTGTGGAAGAAAGTATAAGTTACAAGTGACTGGGTGCCTCTGCAACACACTATCGAGAAGTATGTGGTTGTGCACACTTTGGAGAGAAAAGGGCTCTGAGGCAAGAAAGGCATCACACATTTTTATTTTACTGGGGCAGGCTGTGGGAGGGAAGTGAGGGGGCTGCACAGCCCGAGGCATCGCACTGCACGGGAAGCAGCAGCATGCGAAGCCAAAAGGGCTTACTGCTGAGCTGTCAGTGTTTCTCACACTAAAAATACAGACAAGGATTATAAACAGTGAGCAAACATCCACAAAATATATACACTGGAGTTCTGGCTTACATGTGTTAACATACAGAACAACATGTAAATTTATAAATAATTTCTTGAGGCTCACCTACAACTGTAGCAAAATCCTCATCTTTTAGAGACTGTTTAGGGAAAAAGAACTGGAAGTACTGCTTAGAGAAGTTTCTAGTGCCTATGAAGTAAGCACTTCAAAAGAAAGAAATCAGATTTCTCCATCTGTTTTTATCTAGTACACAGGAAATACATTTTTACTTAGTATGCTGAAAGATCAGTAAAAAGACCTTGAGTATTCTTCCAAGCCCTAAGGCTGTCAGAGACAAAAGTACTAATTTTGCCCTCAGTAAATAAATCAACACCTTAAATAATTCAATCAATTAACAAGTCAAGCCTGTAGCTAAAGATATCAATCACCGTGAACGGTTGGTAGCAAAAATTAGGAGAATTCTCTTTTCTTCTCTCTGAAGGTCTTTGCTGTAAACATCAGGTGGGAAGCATTATTGTTCCATATACAAAGTGTTTTTCTGACTTAGGAAACATATGCCGATACAGATAATTAATTTCTAACTGCAACCAACCCACTCGAACACAGGGGGAAAGTCTCCCACAACAGGATCCCTTCAGCTCTAAATTTTTATACCCTGTGATGAACAACGATGCATTTTATCCAGAAATGTGGCTTAGATCCTACACTTCATCTATAAGCCCAACCACTGATATTATTTCTGAAAGGCCTTACTGGCCCTTTTAAAATGACATTGCTGTATTTCTGCTTATTGGTGATAAACTACCAAGGACATTGCAAAGATCTAAGTCTTAACAGAAGTTCTACAGGCTAGCTATGAATTTACTGACTGCACAGTATCCCTGAGCAGCAGGTAGGTGTTGTGTGATGATAATTTTGCAGAAATATTGCCCTTTCTGCAAGAGCAGAAGCCCAGCGATAGGTTAGCAAGGCACACACAGCACAAGATCAATGCAGAATAAATAAACCACTGAACCATCAGGCCAGCTGTCGCCCATGAACCCAAACTAACAATCTCAAAATTATAAGAAGTTCAGTTTTGTTCTTGCCATAAAGTAGAATTCAGCCTTCACCCTGCTCACAACTAAACTAAGATCAGCTCTCTTTTTCCTTTCTTGTGCCTTCTCCACCTGTGAAATGAGGAGGAGCCACAGATAATCTGAGCTCCGGGTCTTGCAGCAGATAGAAGATGAAGCTCTATCTGGTGCTAAAGACACCTTGCAAGCTGGAAGACTCATACCTACCAGTCTCTCACAATGCTTTCTTTTACCAAAACTAGAGGAAAGAGTTGTTATGACACCACAGGAGGAAGGAGACAATTTTCTGAGTTATATGCCTGCTTATCACTTCAACTTTTTTAACTTTCAGGCCTTGTCACAACTTTGCCATTACTCTCTACAATTTTGCAAGAAATGCCATACAAAGTCAAAAGTTGCCGTTTTAAAAGATTCTTTCAAGGTTGAAGCAACATTCCAGAGCTAGACACTGCACTCCATAGTTGGTCTTTCAATGCCTGCAATTGCTACTGACATAACGTAAGGAGATGGTAAACTTGGGCTAGGAATAATTACTACAGCTACAGTGGTCACATGGCTAATTACTCAGGGAGCTGTACTTGTAAGCCAAACAGTACAGAAAGGCTGCACATCTACCTGTCCTTTTCCTTTTCTTCAAATGAATTGAAATATAGCCCCTTTGGGGCTTGTCCTTTGCAAGGCAGATCATAAATCCATGTAGCAACTTGCTTTGCTGTGCCTTTAATGATGAAGTACAAATAACCACTCATTATCACAAGTATCATGAATTTCATGAATATCATTAAAAGATCTCATCTGTGGATTAACAGATTAAAAAAAAAGAGATTAATTTCAATCAACCTCCCATTCTGTTACCTTCTAATATTTAAAAATAAAGAATCTCTGGTTCATTTCTCAGAGTCACCCCTTCAGAATTCCCTTAAGTCAGGGGCAATCCTCATAGGGACTTCTAGCCAGGGTAAAAATGTTCTTTTAAGTGAGTAGATAATCCTTAAAAAAAAAGATATGGGGGTTTCCTCCATGGAAACACAAAGGAAAAAAACTGTTTTTTTGTGAAAGCAGTTTGTTTCACTTGTATCAAACATGAAATTAAATGCTCCAAGCAGCACTGAAAACAATAATTATCTTCAAGTAATATCAGTGACATTTTTCACCACAGCATGCATGGTGTTGGATCTTGAACTACAGCAAAATCAAAAGCAGCCAGGGGACTGGCTGAGGAGAAGGGAGGTAGTTGGTTTGGCCGTTTTGTTGGGGTTTTTAATAAAAAAAAAAAAATAGCAACCCCCATCACTCATCAGGTGTTTCTGAAGGGGAACTAAAATTTATTTGATGCCTTCAGTTTTGACTCAAGCAATTTAGTTTGTAATGGTGATTTCTCTTGCTAGAGCTAGGCTGGTGACCAAGCCTTTCAAATCCATCACCAGGACATTACCGTGATACTTCATCTGATTCTCAGCTGAGGTTTTTGAGGCACCACCCACTCCAACGGGGGTATCAGTCTCTGCAAATTGAAAGCTGCACACATCCACTTCAGGGACTGTGCCCTGAACTCTGCACCATCTGTGGTATTCCCAGCAGAGAAACTTCTTACTGGGGGTAAGAGCAAAATAATATTTAATTACTTGGGAATACCAAAAATATTGAAACATTTTGTAAGTGTTGTTTAAGGATATTTTCAATACCAGTGATTTAAGAGCCAGAGATATCAAGGTAACTGAATTATTTAAAAAAAAAAAAAACAACAAAATCTGTCAGAAATTCCAGCAGATTTAGAACAGAAAGATTGGGCAGTTCTCTACTGCTTTTTATCCTCCATTACCAAAGATTTTCCAGACCAGAAGCCTTTGTCTTCTTGAAGAGAAGACAGATATGTGCTTTATGAGGCTCAACAGATTACCCTGCCATGTGTTGCAGGAGATCACGGTGGTGTGAGTGTATCAGGCTGTCACCAGCTGACAGAAGGTTCTAAATTTGCTCTAGACTTACTGCCTCTCCCTCTGGGGAGGGGAGAAATCACCATGAGAAGAAAAAGTTCAAGCATATAAATGGGAGAAATCCATCCAAGCAGGTTCAAGTTCCAGTATTTAGGATAGTATGGGAAGGGAGGTATCCCTGTGGAGCTCCATCTCCTAACACAGGCTGTGGATTGCAGGAAGAAGGGAGATGCTTGTAGCACCTCTTTAGCAAAATCCCCATTCTTTGCAATGGTTCCCTCAACACTGCAGGTGTGCACATACAAAGCCACTTTGTGTGGCCACAAGACCTTACCTTCTAACTGGAATCAGGCATAGCTCGTACTGCCAGAAAAAGGGAAAGGCCAGACTGGAAAAAAGATAAGTTGGAAAGACTGTTTCCCCAGTTCAAGTCGTTGAGCATGTCAGCACACCCACCAGCTCTCCTCTGCTCTTTTCATCTCTTTTTGAAGGTGGATTTTATGCTTGGCTCATTCGTGCTGAGAGCAAAGAGGATAATAATGGGATAAGCAAAGTGCAGGCTGAGGAAAAAAGTTCTAGAGGTTTGTTCTGTGCTCTTTCCCATCCATTTCCCCTGGAAGGCAAGACAAACCATTCAGCCTCCCTATATTTTCACTTCTTTTTCAAAAGAAGCAGGTATAATATGGAACTCTCTGACATTGACAATTAATTTGTAAAAGGGCTTTAAGATAATGTAACAGAAAGTAAAAGAGAAGCAAAAACTGCTAATTGTTTATTAATGTGCATTTTTTCTGTCCATGGATGGACAGTACTACTGCCAGATCCACACACCAAGTGGTATAGTTTTATCCATTTCAACAAAATGGAGCAGAACGTATGCTGTGAAAGAGAAGACAGATGTCTGTCACACACAGTGTGGATAAAATCTGTCTTGCCTCTGAAAGCAGAAAAGTAGAAACACAGTACAAGGTCACTGAAAATAGATTGCCATTTATCAAACCACACTGTTTACAAACTGAAATGAATACTTTCAAGATGTTAGCAGCATCATGTAAATAAGGATGGAGTGCAAAGAGGTCTCAAATTCGAGAGGCTCACAGTAGGCCGTTCAGGATGGACAATCTGGTTATATCAGGCAACTGAGTCCTGTCAAGGTTAACAATGTTTAAGGAATCAGAGGTTGAAAAGTAAGAACGGTGTCGGTATTGATGTTGAGAAAATAGGTTTGCAACTTCTTATACAATGATGAATAAAAGCACTCCTAAAACAAAGCTAAGTCTAAGACCGAACAAGTACATGATGCTCTTACCAGACAACACATTTGTTTACATTAACTGCAAGAAACAGTACTAAACTTCAGGGTGGCTTTAGGCTTCTGGCAATCAAT
Source organism: Acropternis orthonyx (assembly GCA_035583155.1). Taxonomy (NCBI): domain Eukaryota; kingdom Metazoa; phylum Chordata; class Aves; order Passeriformes; family Rhinocryptidae; genus Acropternis; species Acropternis orthonyx. Next base: position 6,070,630 of record JAWWEU010000001.1, on the reverse strand, counting down.
AGTGCCAAATTAAGGTAGTCCTGTAATGAACAACTCCTTGGCAAGTTCCCCAGGACACAAAGTGCTGAGCAATGGCATCCCTTCAGAGGGCATGACAGATCTGCACCTCAAATCCTCCTGAATCCCACACAAGGGAGTGACAAGGCAGTCAGTTTGGGACCCCCATGTCCTTAGGGTTCCCAGTACAGCATTTGTTGCCCACAGGGTGATACTCATTTCTGCTCAGCCAGTTTTAGCACAGGGAAGTCATTAACTACTCTCCTTTCCCCCCCTAGGACTTGAGCAGGCTTTCCTTGCACCCTTGCTGCACAGTAAGAATTAATAACAAGCAGAGCAAGACTGAACTGAAACCAGGCAGGACACCTAGAAGGCGTTGAGTCCGAGATAAAGGTTGTGATGCTCACCTGCTGGACCCATAGAGGCCTTGGAGCAAGTCAAGTGCCAGATGGCTGTGCCCTGAGGGTGGTTTGGGTGCTGCCTTGCTGTTCAGCTCATTCCTCCCCATCAGAGTGGCAGTGGATATTTTGGTAATTTACAGTGTTGGGCAGACTCCATGGAAAGGAAAAGGGAACACAATCTCTGAACTAGATTTTCACATAGACTAAGACTTCCCACTAATTAATATACTAGCCTGCAGCTACTCTAACCTCAATTTTTAAGGTATGATGGGCCAGAGAAGTCCCTTGAGACTAGAAGGGCAGGGCAGGGGAAGCAAATTAATGCTCCTTCAACTGCAGCTTTTTAGTAAGCACTTCATCTGTAAGTTACATAACACATTCACCTGGGCAGATGAATTTTATTGAAATGTCTTCATGCACACCCAACAATGAGAAAAGGAAAGTAACAAGTTTCTTAACTTTTTTTTTTCCCCTATAAGTCACTCTCAGTTTTTAAAAGATAAGGCTGTTTAAGGATGCTGTTCCAGTCCAGAAGGCTCTGAGGGAGGGGTGGGGGGGGGAAACCAAACAAACAAACAATCGGCTCTATCTTCATTTCTTCATTTGCAGCAGAGTCTAGTTTTCCATAAAGGGATTTTCTCACATAAAGCCATTTGATTTTCATATCTTTTTCATCTCCTAGATAAAAGAAACAAGATCATATAAACATAATGCCTGACTGCCAAAATTTTATGAATAGCATGAGCTACTAATGTGTCCATGAATTGTCTCTTTCATCTGCAAAATATCTTCAGAGCCTTCATTTTCTTAAATGTTGTTTCAATAGGCTGTTTGGTACAATGCATTCTGCCATTACCTCCTGCCATACCAGAGCACACAATTGGTATCATGAACTTTTAGCCATGAAAAGAGAACTAAGCAGCCTTTCTGGATAACTGATCTTTCATAGGACACTTATTAGCTATATTCATGGTGGTTTGAATATCGTAGACTATTTACAGCTAAAAACTGTTTCTTACTGAGCATTTCTGAAAATTCTTATAGCGTATGTTGTTTCAAACAGCCAAAATTCTCTTTCAAAACAAATTAATTTGTGCAACTTTATAGTCTGGTAGTGTAAATCAACATAGTTGCAAAAACTGGTCTATGAAAACTGTCTTAAAAGATGGAAGTTAATTTCTTCCTGGAAAACATATGCTGTCTTTTATTTACAACTAAACCAAACTGCAGTTAAATTCACTTTGAAGACCATATGTAACATCTGATGCACAGCTCAGTCATAGTCTCCTTCTAGTAAAAGCGTATCTTACAGCACCTGGTCTTCTATAAGAAAACACAGAGACATATTTTCCCTTACGTGACTCTGAGATATTTAAATCTATGTAAAGCTGTTTGTGACAACTGTCAATGGCTTCCTGGAACTGGTACCCATTGTATCAAGCAGAGAATAGCATTCCTATGGCAACTGTCTCATCACATTTCAAAAAATGATGAACAAGAAGCACTCATCACCTTCTACGTTTTCCACTTCCTCAGTAGTATCTTGTCTTTCCATTCACCCAGCTCTTTATGGCCCAGGTAGGAAGACACCACTTTCCAGTTAAGTTCCATAGACATTGTTGGCTGCTTGGTCACTAAAGCTCTGAACTGATGCTGCCAAGAGATCTTTGTTAATATTCCTCCCTCTCCTACTGACCCCACAGAAATGCACAGCCAGCTATAACTTTTAAGTATTCCCCTTTCCCTAGCACACTAGGCTGCCAAGGATGTCCGGTGTATCTCTGCCAGAAGCACACTCGAACGCTGCCGCCGCCGCCCTGGGCTGGCTGCTACCACCGGCTGTACAGAGGCAGGAATTCTGTGCCTCAGCCCAGCACAGGTGCTGCCATCACGCCTGCCCTGGCAGACACAGCCCAGCAGTCCTCTGGCCTCCCAGTCCAGCTCAGTTCCGTCCCTTGGCCCTCGAGGCAGTGTTAGTCACGCTTCCTCCCACGCTTCGGAGGAGACCTGAGCCTGCTCTGCATTGCCATGAGCAGCTTTGTCCATTTCTGAATCATTCTTTTACCCCAGAGGCCTACAGAGAGGCAGTATTCATGTTTGCTCTGATCTTCTAAGCGCTTCTCTTTAATGCACCTCGTATAACATAGAAGAAATTGCTGTGTGAGATCTGCACTCTGACAACCAAGAGGGGCAATTGGGGAAAAAATATGCATCAATAGCATCCAGTGGGAGACTGGCCTTCATCCTGCAGGCTTCCACGTTTGCCCCCCTGCTTGCTGAGACTGCCATGATCTCAGTGCAGAGCAGAGCTGCTCAGGTTTTCTGAAGAAGAAACATAAGGGTTATTTTTAACAGGTAAAGTAGTTTCTCTGAAGGAGGAAGAGACTTGGAAATCTCTCTTTTCTTCCCAAAATGGCCACTTTGATATCCCTGAAGAGAGAAAACTATTTAAAGCATTATGTGCATATGCTTCACTCCCATTTCAAAAGGACAATAAACAGCTACATCTCGTTCCGCACCTCAAACTGGCCATCATGGAAAAGACAGGCAAACAGCGTGATTCAACTGTTTTTACTTTCAAGGTCTTTTTTGAAACATGTTCAAACTTTCACCATTTTCAAGACTGAAACCTGTCAGTCACAACCCCCACATTTCTTTATGCTTTGTTCAAAACACAAAATACATAATTTCTTCTGTTAAGAAGCTTTTGCAAATCCTTCAAAGAATGAGCAAGTTCCATCTTATTTCCCTTTTCTTTTATTCAAGTTCTGAATAGCACCAGTGTGCCCAGAGAAACACTGCATTGACCTTCTGTAAACATAAAACGTTCATTGGGATAGAGTTCACTTTTTCACATTTGCTTCCCTGTCCCAACCACCTGAGATCATCAGTGAGAGGAGTCCAGAACAAAACTGCACCAAGCAGAAACTGACAGTCCTTCCTAGGCAAAATTTCTTCCTAACTTGAAGCATGTTGGTATTTTCAAGATGCAGAATTAACAGTCTTATATTGCAAGTGGGCCCATATCTATCCCACCCTGCTACTACAGCCCTGTGCAGTCGGGATGTGAACTCTCGATCTTCAACAAATGTACTCTAGCTACAGAAAAAAAGTGCCTATAATCAATTTGCTATGTACCACATGAACTCTACTATCAGCTTTGCACACTGTATTTGTACTTGACTCTGCTTATTACTGAAAACATCATTTAAAAATAGTTGTTTTAAACATTTCCATTAGATACCTAATGGATTGCCTAAACCATTAGTCCAGCAAATTACAAAAATAAAAAAAAAAAATCATCAAGCCAGTAAAACATGCTTGCTTTAGCAAATTTCTCTCCTTATTTGTCCTTAAGGATCACTTCATATGTACACATGCAAAGTCTTTCAAGTAATCTCTTTCCCCAATCACTTAGCATTAGCTGCATGCAAATTTATATCCTTATATCAATGAAATTGTTCATATTTTCATACTTCCCACAAAAATTAAAGCAGTAAGTCTTGCAATTGCAGCTTTAAAAATAGCTTTATATTTATCACAAAAAAGCATTATTAAGAACATGCATAAAACATTTATTGTTGTGCTGTTACTGCGCCATGCTGCAGCATTATGCTAATCAGCTTTCTTGTACAAATGAGCTTTATATGATTCAAAATAGAGAGAATAATGTAATTGGAGAATTGCTATTCTCTTAATGAACTAATGTTATTATTGCAGAACTAAAACGATTATTAAAGATTATTAAAGAAGTTGTTGCTCATCTACACAGCATTGTAGTATCCCAGGCAGAATTCTAAAGGCTTCGACTGTTCAAGGAAAAGAAGGTCCAGAGAGGACCTTCATCATCCTATAACTCTTATAAATTTTCTGTGAATTGCCCCCTGACTTTTATGACAAGACTTTTATATATATTCATATAGATACATAGATAAACTAAAGAAAAATTAACAAGGCAACCCTGATGTTGTTTGAGATCACTCACTTAATTGTTGGCTCCTGAGGGCAGACAACTCCAAGAACATTTTGAACAAATGAAGACCAAACAGAGGCTGGTCCTCAGGTACATGACAGTGGACAGTGATACTGTAAAATGGGTGCACAGGTCTTAGAAATCCCTGCCAGCCACCCTTTCTAAACACAAAATGACTGCACAGTAACTCCTAAAGTTCTCCTTCCCCATACACAATGTTTTCACTGCAGTGCATGAACTTGAAGATGTATGGAGCAGCAATTTGAGGACTCTTATCAAATAGAAACATTCATTGCATTACTTGAGAATGAAGAAAAGTCTTTTGCTTACGAAGCTTATCAAAAATATGTCCTGCATCATAGCAATTATGTCTCTCCTACTAAAACAACGCATCCTACTAGCCTAGTAGTTGTAACCTTTAAATCCCAATCTCTAGGTCAAAAGAATGAGCAGAAAATTGCAGTAAGTTGTCAGGCAGTGCAACTGAATGAACAAGACAACCCTAATCAGATGATGTGGGGGTAAAAATTTGATAATCCTTTCTGAAGCAGATGTTTCTTCTACCCTATTACACTGGTAAAATAGTTAATGCAATCTTGAACCTGGCAAGAAAACAAACATGTCAATTGGACATTTCCTGCAGAGAAAGTTATAAAATATTCCTGGCTGAACTGAGCAATAAAGTTATATAAAACATTGCTTGACTTCATAAATTTTACACTGATTCAAGAAAATTAGTCTTAACCCATCTGAAAAGACCAGGAAGCCAGTCTAGCAGCATTCATTACCAAAAGTAGCTTTCTATAATTGTTCAACTACAGAAAATAAGAACAAACATGACTTCAAATACAGATTAAGCAGCAAAATCCCTTGCAGCCTATTGCAAGCAGCAGCACATTAGATCAGCTAGGTCATAATGAGAGTGAAAGACACTGAGTACCAGCTTCCCATGGCAGCATCACTCAGAACTGCCATTTTAAAATAATGGCCCAAAGGAGCTTTTCCAAGTTATTCATGAATCATTTAAGAGGAAGGATGTGAGAGTTACTGGAAACAACTCCCAGGAGCATCAGTGTGGGAAGAGTGAGGGAACCAAAGCCCACGGGGTGAGGGTAGCTCTCAGCCTGCCTTGTTAGACCTTTCTGACATGAAACACCATTCTGGGGGGGGTGGGGTGGGCAGGGAGGTGCTGACAGCAGTGCAGAAGGAACAGGTGCCTCCTCGCTGCACCCTGGCTAGCCCAGGGCAGGCTGGGAGCTAGGAACATCAAGCCACAGTGTCCAAGATGACCACAGAACAGCTGCTGGGAGGAGATTCATCACTCCCCTCCATCTCTGCCACCTTTTTTCAAGGGCCCACTCTCCAAAGTCCCACCAGCAATGCAGAAGGGTAATAAAGGGTGATTTTTCCTTTTTTGCAGGGTGCCTGTCTTTGGCTCCAGGTGTCTATGCTGTTTCCTCACAAAACTCTACAACTTCTCCTGCTACCACTCCATGCTCCACCTCCCCCCTCCCACACAATGCTGCTTGGAAAGACACCTATTCCCTTCTTTTGGGGTGTTTTGTTTGGTGAGGTGCCAGGGGTTGTGTGTAGACATATATATTTGTGTGTTTATACGTATTTTCCAACCTTACATACATAGACATAATTCAAAACTACAAGCAAATGCTTCACAGTTCAAGTTCTCTGCCTTCAAATGCCAAGTTCTCCCTAGTTATCCCAAATACTCACACATCTGCTGCAATTTCCTTTGAGACAAACTTCTTTCATCCTGGAGGAAATTTATTAAAACGCTGAGACTTCTCATTAGGGCACTTTCTAATTAAGCTACCAATCTTTAAAGCTTCTGCCTTCTAAGACTTATTGTTCTTTGCACAAGATGAGATGGCACTCAGAATTCATTGTCTTAAGCGAGACACATATTGGTTTCAAAAAAATATATTTAGCAGCTTGTAATTCCATGTCCTTGAAGTTAGGAATGCTTCTATAGTTTAATATAGGAAAATAGCCAGTTTTTACTGTGTTAGACACAGGCGCCCTCAACACATCCCAATGTCTTCGGTATGCTTTAAAAACTTTATCAGTTCTTTGAGATCTTAATTCTATTGTTGCAGACTCACTGAAAGTTCTTTAGTTCCATAAATTGGCCCATTACCTCACATATATTTACATATTCTCATTTATGAGAAACTGATTATTACCAATAGGATACAATCCAAGTGTCACTATATAATATTTTCCAACTAGGAGAGAGAAGGAACAGGAAAATTTTAATGCCAGAAGGATTGCAGAAAATCACCTTCCTCATAAGCAAAGAGTTACACAGACAGGCTGAAATGAAACGAGGCCTAAGTTCACTAGGGTTTCTCCACTGAGTTCCCTTTTACAAGGGTGTAAAGACAGATGCTGAACCCCTATGAGAAAGTCCCCAAGAGAAGTGATCTCAATGTTGACATTACTACAAGCATACCCTGCTCTGTTGGTTATCTTCATTGATGAGCCATCGCAGCTCTCACTCTCCCATGGCTTTTAGGCTCTTCTACACCCTTCCCAGACCAATGTGTAACACCACTATGGACATGAAAAATGTTCAGCTTGTAAATCTGTCAGCTTTCTATTATTGATTTCTTGGACAGGATTCACTTCCTTTAGCTCCAGAGGTCCACACTGCAGACTTCTGCGTTAGTGTTCCTAGGCTCCCTTTATAATCAGTGGGGAGAAATAAGCACCTGCAGGCCTAGTTCGTCTGACTCAACTGGAACAGCTACATCAGGACAAGAATAGCTGTGCCCTAGAGATGACTGCTTCCCTGCATGGGGTGACAATTAAGGATTAGATGGCTGCATTTAGTCAATTAAATTCTACCATTCGTGTTTTAAAATGTTGTCTCCCCCCAGTGCTCCCAACGCAGAGCATGACACACGGATTACACAGTCGTAAAGGGAACCAGTACACAATAACATGCCAGAGAGTTCCCCCTCTGAAGAGCTGCTCTCCTTTTGAGAGTACAGACTCAACATTTCCCAGCAGAAGGGAATCATCAGTTTGTTCTAATTAATGTGGCTAAACACGTGTACTCAAATGGACTTCCTCCATTTTTCACCCTTATGTTCAGTAATTTGACAGAATACTTCATGCTCCTAGGTGCCTATTTCAATCCTAAACACTCTCTAAACAGCACTTGTAGCTAATTGATTTGTCTTAATTTACTTCAAGCTTGCTCTCTAATGCTCCAGCATGGTACCTTTTCAATTTTGAACACAGCAGAAGGCCCTCCCCTGTGAGCAGAGCTTCTCAGAGCTTCCCCATGGGGCTTTCAAGTCATAATTCACAGATGAAGAGGCAAGGAGAAGAAACAGCACCTCCAGCCATGCTAGAGGTGCACAAGGCAGCTGTCACTCCCACCCACCTCCTAAATGACAGTTCATCCTTTTGACCACTACAGAAAAGGGGACAGGGTGCCAGCTGAAGCCTCCTACCCCTTTGGGATTTATCATATGGGTGGCTGCTAGGTCCATTCTCTCCAGCTTTTTAAATGGCAGTTTCCCAGAGGGAAGAGGGAGAGGTTGTTTTGGGAACAACCCAGAGAGGTTGTTTTGGGAACTAGCTGACTTTCCCAGTTCCCAAGTCCATTGTATTTAGTGTGATTAGCACAAAGATAGACCCAGCTAGGTTTTATTTTGTCCATAACACTTGCGAAAGGTATCATTGTGTAACAGTAAACATTAACTGTGGACCTTCCTCCACTATCAGGAGCTTAGACATAGGGATAGCTTTTTCCAATAGGAAAAAAAAAAAACCACCCTCTTTCAATTACTTTAAAACCTTCATCTAGCTTCTGCTAAGACAGACAAGCGTACTCAGTGTAAAGCACGGAGGTAAAGCTCAGCCTGAGAGAATGATGACAATATTAAATATGCTTTAAGACAGCCTACCAAGTACATAGACTGCTTCAACTCTCCTTCCTGAACTTCACGTACATAATTTGCTTCCTGAGTTGCCAAGTGCACTAAGGATAATGCCAGACCCCTTTGTGGCCCACATGTAAGCATGTGGCTAGGATAATGTGCCCCAGAACAGCACTGGTGATACCTCCTCTGGTGTTGGGTCATCTGCCATCCTTGGCAGAAAAGCTCTTTCTGGGCCCACTGCTTTCAAACAATATCTCTTGCCAACAGCACTGAAATCATATGTGTCATATTTCAGCCATCTGAAATGGAACAGGGATCAATTTAAGCACCAAGTTAACTTGAAAAGAAGGAGAGTGTCATGCTTTGAAGCACAGCTCTTTTCAGCCACACTCTAGTTTCTGGAAAAAATACTTTTCTTACTAGAGAGATTAAGACTTGGATAGAAATAATGCAAAAATTATTCTTTGTGGATACATCCTTGAGCTACATCTTTTTATGTAAGAGATCTTCAACCTGTACCTCTGCCTTGGCTGCAAGAAAACTCAAGGACCTCCTTCTGTCTTATTATGCTGAAACACATCAAGAAGTACTTAGTCAAAGAATTTTTCCACCGGCTTTACTTGGAGAGAAGTTTACAACTGGTGACCAGCTAAATTGTCTTTAACTTGTTTATACTTGGTTCACTAGCAAGTAAGAAAATTACTGCAGCCTTATACAAGTCACAATGAACATTTTGATTTGCCATGTCTGAATCCAGAGTCTTAGACATTTAAGGCACTTATACTCACATGACATTTCCTGGGAGGAGACACCTCTTGGCAAGGGTGATTGGGAGGGACCAGTTAACAGGTTCAGCATTTGATTTCAGCTCACCCTGCACATCCATCAGGGCTCCCAAGCGCTGGTGCTTTAGCAGAGCAGGCATTTTCTAACTGCCTGAACAGATGCCTGGCAAGCAAAGTAATTGCACCCTAACTCTTGCTTGCAGCTTCAAAAACTCATCTACAGTTCCACACCTGGGTGAAATCACAATTGCTTCAAGATATAAAAAAAAAATTTAAATGCAAAGTACCACTAAAAACAGTAGGTCATTCTTAATGGTAAGCTCCTTGTCTCAACTAGCTTTTTAGCATCCTAGATGCCTATTATGGTTCCATACAGTTCTCCAGGCTTAATAAGTCAACCAGTGTTTCCAGTATTCCCCCTTACACTCAAAAGGCCCACACTGTACTTTCTCCATCAAAAGAAGTCTTTGAGAAGTTCAAGAGCTAACAAAGTCATCTGTAACCACTTTGAGCACTTAGGCTGGATTTCTACCTTACAGATCAGAAGCACTGGACCTGAAAAGCAAGTCTCCTACCCAGGAGGTGCATCAGGAATGATTTGCTGCTGGGTTTTCTGCTGCAGAACTAATGGACAGTGCTCATTGCTCAGCCTGCTTGTAGGCTGTGCAGAGATGGGCACGGGAAATACAACCCACTCTGGCTGCTGCCAACTGGTATGGATTGGGGAAGACAGCCAAATGGGAGCATTTAGTCAAATTGCACAGAAGGATATTCTAAAAGCTGTATGAAACAGAGGTCTGAGATTGACTTGTCCTCAAGACACTTTTGCCTCTAGAGCAAAAGTAAAGTGCTTATTCTACTACTCCTGGGGCATTAAGTCATCCATTTTTTACATTGCTTTTCAGCTAAAGCAGAAGGCAAAAACCTATCTTGAATTTCCCATGTCATCTGTCCCTTGTTTTGATAGATAAATGGTCCAAATAGTACACTCTCAGGGGTCCGAAGCAACATTTGTAACATTCTTAAAGGTAGTTGCTTTTTAAACTACCAGCTCTGAGACCACACAGATAAATATTTAATTACACAGCTTATGAAAACTTTTCAAAGTCAATTGCCTTTCCTATGACACACCTTTGGCTGGTTTTACAGAACTGCTTCTAAAGTGCAAGTGCAGTAGTCATCATCTATGGCACACTGAGAACATTAAAAATCTATAACACCATTTTTCTTCACAACCTGCAATGCAGCCAACACATGCAGATGAAAAAGCGTGAAGAAATAACTGCTGTTATTATTGTTGTTCTTGTAAGATGAAAGTGACACATACAGTTGCAGACAGAAATCCAAATACTCACTTCAGTTTCAGACTGGAAAATAACTGTGTGCCACAGAGTCAAGCAAATTAAGAGCTTCCTGTTATCGCTTTCTGAAACAGGTCTCCCTTCTCAGCAATTGTACTGCAGACTTTTGTTAGCACAGCGACACAGCTCAGAGTCCTTCTCAGGCATACTTCTCACCCATACAGAAACAAGAAAGCACACTCACAGCAGTTCAATAAAAGGTCACAAGTACCTCTTCTCTACTCTTACGTGCAAGCAAAAGAAGAGCCACCAAGACACCAACTTCTAATTTGAAAATTGGTCAATATTCTCCTTCTGGATATTCTGTAACAATTATCACAAAAGATTTTTAATTACATTAGGATGAACAAAAATGCATTAAAGTAATGATCAGACAGTTCTTAGAACCTCTTAAAGCTTACAGACACCTACACCTTGATCAGGCAAGTGTTCAGCCAGACATGGAAAAACATATGATACTGTCAGTGGCACAGGACAAGGAGCCCTGGCTGCAGTGCATCTATTTTTCTAGATGTAAGGAAATTTCTGGGGGGAAAGGACTGATAAATAATTGCCTTGTGTTCAAAGCATCTGATATGTCTGATGAACAAACCCCCTTACCGTTGCATTTCATTATCCAAACAGGAGGGGATGAGAGAAGAAGAAAGAAGGACCTGCTGTGTCCCAGAACACAGTGCTGCTGATAGCAGCTCCCTGAGGCTTCAGATTTTCACTGCAAGTTTCAGAGACCCAAACTTCTAATAATCACTTGCCTTAAAAAAGGTTACCTCGAGCAATGTACAAGCATTTGACCATGCTAGCATCCATAAATACTGAGCTTTGTTACTTCTGAGTTGTTCTGCAGCAGGACTCACTACGGGCCCTCTGCAGGACGGCAACCTTTGATGAAAGCAGATGGCTGTCATTAAACTAGCCCACACTCAGACCAAAGGAATGGTCAGAGTGTGGGCTGGTTACAATTGGAAGCTGTAACAGATTATTTGAACTAGATACTTTCTAGCCTAAGTGCATTTTACACCTTACTTCAATCCTTCAATTCCAGAACTATCCACCGAGCTGACAGTTTTCAGTATATTTATGAAGCACAAAGTACTGGAATGTCCATTTTACATATAGAGACACTTAAGTCATTCATACACCCAAGATCTCCTAGTGCTTCATGAAACACGATTTCCTAGCAGTCACAAAGAAATGGAAGGGACCCCACCACCCTGCTTGGTGCCGGCTGCTGGACACAGCAGGGCATGTGGGATCCTGGGATTGCAGGAGGATGCCCTGGTGCAGAAGGGTTCAGAGGCGCATTAAGGTGCCAGCACACTTGCTTGATTTGTGTTGCCCTCTGGCGTCCACCAGGGACCTTCCCAAAAGAGGAGAAGCTGATATTTGTGCCAAAGCTAAGAGAACAACGATCTCGGGAGTTTAAACAGATTCATCTGTTTCAGGAGCTTGAAGAGTCACACTTCAACACAGTTCTCTAAATCAGGCAGCAAAAAGATCAGCCAAGTTCACTGTGCTGGGCAGAGGCAGCTGCCCTTGTCCAGCATTACCCACATGAACATCAGCTCCATCAGGCTTGCTGGATGTTGCTCCAGAGGCAACATTCACACAAAGAATATAATTCTTTCTTGCCATCCAGCTTCAACACTCTCACTACAGGAAAAGTAATTATCTCTTAATTATCACAGAAGTCAGAAGCCAACACAAAAGCAGCACTTATATTTAAAAAAAAAAACCCAAAACCAAAAAAAGAACAACAGACCATGTCAGGTACCCATTTATCTAAATTAAAATCTTTACCCATTTCAACATAATAAGGAGCATAAACCAACTGATCCCATTAAATACAGCTGAAAAACATCATACAGCAATGCTTTTCATCAGAGCAAAAGGATAATTTAATGATCCTGTACCATATTTTGTGATAAGACATAGTCAAATTTTATTTGGGGGCTTGGTCTGTTGTGCTGGTTTTGAGTGTGGTTTTTTTTGTTTGGTTTGGGTTTTTTGGTTTTTTTTTTCTTGCCAGGGTTGGTTTTGCTTTGCTTCTTTCCTCACTGTTCCTCTGTACTTATCTTGCACATTATATCTTATCTCAAACTGAGATAAACCTTCATGGTATTTAAAGGTCTGCATTATTTTTTCAATTACTAGCTGAAAATAATAGGGAAGCAAGGACTTCAATACTCTTGAACATTTTTCCCTCCTACAGCACTGCTTCAGATCACAAGTTTGCTGAAAGCTCCTATGCTGTTTGTTATAGGTTTTTGTTTGTGGTTTTGTTTGGGTTTTAATTAAAATTTGATTTGTATTTAGATTAGTTGATAAATAAATGGTTATGTCTTTGTGGTTTTCTTCCATGCAGTGCTCTGAAGTTTCTAGTGAATTGAGAATATTGGGAGTCAATATTGTGGTCAAGCCAGGTCGTACTGGAGTAATCAAAAGAAAAAGTATAAGTGCAGTCTTAATACATTGTTATTTCCCACACAACACATGCTAAGATTTTAGGATAAACCTTGCTGCATGGTCTAAATTAGCTCCTAATGATTTCTGTTTTTTTCATTAGGTAGCCTTATCAGAAACAGAGAGCAAAGCAACTGGAATAAATTCATGCAGGTGGAAAATATTGTGATTGCTGGCCTAAGCCAAAAACAGTCCATTTAAATTATCAGAAAGGATAATCTTGCAGTAGAGGTCAAGTAACAACAGACCTGGCAACTGCAACTGATGGTGTTGGAACTTTTCAATCTGAAATCCTAAAGTTAAAAATGTATAAATAGATAGAGCTTCCAAGCAAAGAGACTACATTTAATATCTTCAGATAGTGGCAACCACATTTGCTTTATCCATTTCAGCAGCTAGAGTGATCAGCTAGTGATCTGGGTTATTTCTCTTCAGGCTTGCTAGTTTTCCTTGAAGCTGTAAGCACTCAGGGCAACTGGTAAGAGAGAACATCCTCAGTTTATGGTATATAACTACCTGTATCTTTTTGAGAAAGCCTCTAAATCCTGGGACTGTGAGGGGCAGGGGTGGTGTGTATTTGATATATATGACCTAATTGCATCCTAAATATTGTTAATCAAGAAACAAAGAGCTAAAAGAACCACAGAACATAATGACATCATTCAGTGGCTAAAAATGGGAAAAACTGAAATGAGAAAAAACCCCAAGAGATTATACAGATGTGGAGAGTTTCCTGAATCTATTCATTGTTCCTTTCCAGAAGAGCTAGCATTATAACCTTCTTCAGCTTCAAGGAGCAAAGATGCATTTTGAACTCTAAGGAAGTGTAGTTTTCAAATAATGACTTCTTAAAATAGAAAATATATAAATGATGGGGGGAAATATGATGCAATATGTACCTACACAAGGGCATACATGAGTGTTAAAGTCTTTCTCCATAAATTTCATTAGCTTCAAAGGTTAAAATTGAAAAGGCATTTTAGGAGACAGCTTTGGAAGAGACCAAATTATAACTTCAGTTCACTAGGTAGAAAAATAGCTTCTCCTACTATAGTGCACAGGGAAATCCTCCAGCTTCCCAATGTAACAGTTGGACTGTAAGCAATCCAGGGAAAGGAATTCAGCATTTCCAACAGTGCTAAGCACAATGTTGCTCCCATACATGACAAACAAGCCAGATCATACAGAAGCACTGGCTCGCCATTGTTTTTTCCACGCATCTTCCAGTCTCTGAAGATCTTAATGGTTAAAGTACTTTAACCATCTGCCTCTGTCCTTTACTCTTGCTTTTTGCCGTGTTGTTGTGTGAAATCTTGATCTTGCTCAGAAACTACAGGAACCATAGAAACTCTTTAAGTGCTGAGAATACACTTGGGGGTTCTCTGAACTCTAAAAAAAGCAGTTCAGACTGCTGATGTGCCTTCTGCAGATTTGGCCAATTAGGCACAGTCTGTTTAATGCTTCTCTTCACCTCCAAATTAATATGTTGTGATGTGCAAGTACTGTCAAACAGCTTTTTTTAAGCAGTCATTATGAAATGTATCAAAATATATTGCAAGTATGTGTCAAGATTACAAAGAAACATTCTTATCATACAAACAGACAAATTTCAGTTTCTCAGCATACGACTTAAGGAGAAATCAGCTGCTAGAATTATTTCATCTATGTTAGTATTATAATATAAATGTAAGAGTTAGCTTTGCTCAATTCTCTTTTGAAACTGCATACGATTTTCTTACTCAGAAAACTAAAAGCTGAAGTGCTGCCTACAAGAATCCCTAGGATAAAGTTGTACTTAAACTCCTCTACAGTGCTGAAGGCTTTCATAATCACAAAGTCATGTTTTAAAAGATCTTAAAGCCAACACTGATAAGATTCTCAAAGTGAATAAAAAGTCAGCAACAGTAAAAATCTTTGAAATTTTGTTTAGAAATAATTTCTTAGGCTTATCATTCAAGATCCTTTAGCTGTTTTATCAATGGGAAGTTCTGGGGATCAACTGAAGCTGGATGCTCTTGTTAGACAATGACTCTCTATACTGAATTCCTGGGACAACAATAAGGTTGTTTTTCATAATTAAGTCTGAATCATCTGTTTAAATTTTAAGAAGCCATTCACAGTCATCTGTGCTATATGTCAAGTGTCACAACTACATCAGAATTATGCAAAGGAAAAAAGCTGCGTGTGACAGTCTGTTATTTTCCTATCAGAAATGAAAATGAGTTCACAACGTGTTAGAGAGCTTAAGACCTGATTTAGTAATCACAGCATCTGCAATAGGAGACCTGACATATCCAGGAAGCTAAGTCCTTGGGTTTTGGATATTTTTACACTATCCTCTGCTACGAGTTTTCATGAAAGTTTTGTACCCTTAAAATATACCCCAAGCTAAATGTTTCCAGGAATTATTCATCAGGCTGTAATACCAGCTGACCACAGAGACAATCATTCTCTGCCAAAGTAAGACCCCTGAGACCTTGAGAGGTTTTTCTGGGCTCCCTGTCCAGTCTGTGCACAAGTAATTTCCAGACCAGCTGCTGGTCTGTGCTGGTGGCAGCTGCTCCAGTTCACCCTCCCTCCTCATCCTCACTGCAGCAAGCACATTGATCCAAAGAAACAAGCCAGAAAACTCAGAAATCCCATACACCGACTTCTGTCACACCACATGGATGTGCTATTTGCTGCATGCTGATTCTTCAAAGAAATTGCTGTATTTGTATAATTTCAACACAAGCCAGCAGCAGTGTGGGACACAGACACATGCAAGTGCAATACAGGGGGTACTCCAGCACCCCTCCTTCCCAGGCATTCCACTTCCTCAAGTTCTCCCCACAACTTTTCCACCTGATGCATTCTCCCCTCTCTCCATAGCTCTCCTCACAGCACACTTGATTTCATGCAGGCTGTCCTGGGACGACTTCTTCTGCATACTGGTACTTTTAAAGGGAGTCATGTTGCAATGCAGTAAGGAACTGAAGAAGGGAGAAAGGCATGCTCAAGAGCTGCAAAGTAGTTTGAAACTGTGAAAAGGAGGAAAGCTAAAGCCCAATCTGCACTAGAGTAGTTTTGCCAGCATAACTACTTCTGAGATCTCAAGATGCAGATTGTTTATATGGGCCTGGAACAAAATGGGGATTTTGCCACTAGCACTTAAGCCAATTCACTGAGTGAACATAACTCTTTTGGCTAAAATATTCAGTTTTGTCAGTGCTGGGATTTAAACCCCTAAAAATAATAAAAATCAATTGAACAAGCAAACAAAAATAACAAAAGCTCCACACAACTGGAAAAGCTTATGAAAATAGCAAATGAGGGCTTCTTAAGCATCCTGTGGCTCTCATGGGAAGTCTGACCAGTTACCTGCCCACATTAATGCTCTGCCTCCATGCAGGAGAAAGCACATACAGGAATAGCTCTATATATTGTATTACCAGCACTGTGCCACTCCATGCAGAGTATAGCAAAAATCACATGCTGTTTTAGTATAGACCCAAGTTTGAAGGCACAGTATCTGAATTTTAGGAAGATAGTCCCCAACTTAGGTACACAGGGGTGAATAAATAAGTCTTAGTAGAAACAACCATCTACTGGACCCACAGCAGAAACCTGGGGGTCCACAGTCCTCCTGCATTTCAGACAGGACAGGGTCTGTTGTGCCATTCCCCGCTTCCTGCAGTGGTGACAGCCCTCTGAACAGAGCAGGGCCCCGGGCCTTTTGCCACCCAGGCAAACTGCAGAACCTTGCACTCATCCTTGCCCTTCCCCTCCTCACACCGTTTACTGAGTCTCTCCCTAGAGCTACCATTGTTCACTGGTGGAAGTCATCAAGGCAAGGCAGCCTGGCACCCTCTGACAGAAAAGCATTGTCTGAGGGAGAAAAACAAACATTCATCCACAGCAAAATCCTCTTCCATGGATGTATCACTTTGAGAAAGCTTTCCCCAAATTCTTTCTGCTTTTCTGGCAGCACGTAGATCCCTTTCTCTCAGTTTTTCCCAAGATCAGGAAAAAAAAAAACATTTTGAATTCTACTTCCTCTAAAAGGTTAAGGTTCTTAATGTTCATCCCACTTCCAAAACCACCAATTTTAAAGACTGTTTGGTTCGTTTTGCTTAAAGTACTTCTTGGCCAGGGCTATATGACAGGAAACAGCATGAATTGTCTGTTAGTCCTGATAAAGAAAATGTTAGAGAACTGCTGTTTAGTGTAAACCCAATGCAGAGTTTACCATCTGGCAGGGTTATCCCACTGCGTACAGATAACAAGATCAAGGGAAAGACCTTCAGTCTACAAGATGATCTGGTGAGGATGAGAATAAAGACAAATGACACAGTGAAAAAAAATACAGAAAAAGGCACTGGAAAACATGCAGTAAGATAAATACTGTCTAAAAAAGCATCAGTCTCCAAAAACTAGGCAGAGATGAGATTGCAGATTGTGTGAGTTTTGCCACCTCTCCAAATTGTAAGTGATCAGGCACAGACTTGTACTGTTCTTGTGTCACACAGAACCTCTGCTGCAGAGGAGGAGCAGTGACACGCCACCTTCACTTCTCTTCCAACAAGCTCTTCTGAAACCAATTCTCCTTCAAAGCTGTCCTGGTAAGCACACAGCAAAAAACCAAATATCCTACTGGTGGACCAGGTGATAGTTTGAAAATTGTTTTCTTATACTGTAGATTGAAACAGAGATCTTTTCCAGGCACATATTTGAAAACATTGATTGGTTTGTTACTGAAGCTGACCTCCTCCTTGTAGGAGAGTTTCAGAGGTAGGTGTGTCAGTGACAAAGGTTTGTGACTTAGAGCTGCACACACGTGTGTTCCCAGAGGGTTGGCAAAGAACACGTGGCCTCAAAGCATAAGGATGAGGGGGAAGTGGGAGAAACAAGGCTGCATTTTATGGCTGTTCAAAAGGAAGTAAAATTGCTTCTCAGTCTCATTGCTCCAGCACTGCTTTTTGGTTCCAAGCCTTTACCTGAAAAGGCAATGTTTTGAAACACAAGCAAAGTGATTCTGCATTTTCAACCCCCTATACAAATTTAATTGATAATCCTGAAAGCAAGACACTCCTGCATAGTATGAAACTACTTGTACAAATTATATACACAGATGGGTGAATAGTCACTTCTTTGATTCACTGCCAATCCAAATACAAACAAACAGAAACCTTTCTTTTTCTTCAACAGAACTAAAGTAGAAATTTAAAACATCTTTTCCTAATACAGAAAATGTTGGGTTGAAAGGAACATTTCAGGCTGTTAGATCCAAACTAAATAAAGGATAGATGTCAAAGAGTGGGAATAGGAAGTGAGTGGCCCATTTGTGATACAGAGGGTTCAAGTTCAGATCCTGGCCACCCATCCAGGGAGACACATGCCTCTAAGGACAGAGTGTTGGCCTCATGGTTACATGGGATTTTGTCTGTCTGTATAGAACACTTGCTATCAGGGAGGTACTGTTTTTCTCAGTGTAGAGCTCATACCAGGCTATGGGGTGCCCAGACACTACTTCATTTCTCAGAGATACTTTTTTTAACAGCTCTGAATATCAGCAGCATAAGAGGTGTCAGGAAGCAGCTCCCATGGGCTCTGTTGCCCAGAACTCAGTCTTCTGGGGCTCTTCCACAACATATACAGCGTAGGAGGCAACTATTCAGACCACAATTATCCAGAGAGGTCTGGACTAGGGATTCAGACCCACCTCAAATAAGACAGGAAAGTGAATCCCCTCATCTACTCAATTACAGAAACAAATCGGTGCTATCTCCTCAGGAGAACTATGAATAGGGGAACAAAATTTTCCCTTTCTCCAACCAGAATGATCAAATCATAACACATTCCCTTTCTGGCCACACAACAACTGAATCTGAATTTAGGAGGCATGGCTGCTGTTTTATATAAGCAAACCCATCATCCTGTGGACTGTGCTGTTCTTGCTGCTCCTCCTTCCACCCTCCCAGAGGGCTGCCTGAGAAGCTGGCTTGCCTCCTCCCTCTCCCCCTCAGCTAGATGAAAACAGATGGCAGAGGGACATAAAATAAAGAGCAAACACTGACAAGTGACCAATTTTGCAAAAAGAGACAGAAGACCAAACCCTTATCTTCAGCACTAGAAGCAGCAAGGAAAGCAGAATTACTCTCTGAACATTATTCTTCCATGTAAGCAAACGCAGAGCTTGCTACAGATATTATGACAGTGAAGAGGGGAGGTATTGTCCAGGCAGGCTTGAGAGACAGCATGTGACTACACTGCAGTCCAGCAGATTTGAGCAGAGATGACAAAAGCATCAAGGAATGTGTCACAGACTAACCCCACCTATGCAGCAACTCTGCTTCCCAGGCAGGTTTTGTTGAGTGCTCTGCTCAGGGTTACCTGGCTGAGTTTAAAGCCAGCTCAATTGGTACCTCCCCAGGAACTGCAGGGACACCTTTGAAATCACAGAATCAATTAAGCTGGAAAAGACCTCTGAGATTGTCAAGTCCAACTATGGCCAACACCACCTTGTCAATCAGATCTTGGCACTGATTGTCAGATCCAGTCTTTCCTTAAACACCTTAAACTCCACCACCTCCCTGGGCAGCCCGTTCCAATATCTAATCACCCTTTCTGTGAAGAAATGCTTCCTAATGTCCAACCTAAACCACCCTTGGCACAGCTAAGTACTATGTCCTATTGCTTATTATGTGGGAGAAGAGACTGACACCCACCTGGCTATGCCCTCCTTTCAGGTACTTGTAAAGAACAATAAGGTCACCCCTGAGCCTCCTTTTCTCCAGGCTGAACAACCCCAGCTCCCTCAGCTGCTCCTCATAGGTCATGCACTCCAGACCCTCCCCCAGCTCCATTCCCTTCTCTGGAAATGCTCCAGCACCTCAATGTTCTTCCTGAATGAGGGGGCCAGAACTGGACACAGGACTTGAGGTGTGGCCTCAGCAGTGCCAACAACAGAGTGATAATCACCTCCCTAGTCCTGCTGGATACACTATTCCTGGTACAGGTCAGGATGCCATTGGCCTTCTTGGCCACCTGAGCACACAGCAGCTCATGTTAAGTCACTGTCAACCAGCACCTCTGGGTCCTTTTCCACAGGGCCACTTTCCAGCCACTCTGCTCCCAGCCTGTAGCACTGCATGAGGTGGTTGTGGGTAAAGTGCAGGACTCTGCACTTGGTCCTGTTGAACCTCATGCCACTGGTCTCAGCCCATCGATCCAGCCTGTCCAGATCTCAAAGGAGCTGCCCCGCTGTGACAGAGGGGTGAGAATCCCTGTTCTGTGGGGTTGTCATGCTGGGGCTTGAAGAGTCTGGTATTTTGCAGACCAAAGAACACAGAACATTTGGTAATGTTCATGAAGTAAAGAAGCAAGGACCAAAGCCTCCTGCAGGGAAATGTGTCAAAGGAGTTACAGCCAGCATGCTGCAGTTTATACAGTAGGAAATATGAAGGTGAGTTAATTACACTGGGGTGATGAGGCCAGAGCTATTTCAGTGCCTCACTCTGCTGCCCCTTTGCCAGAGAGCATTGCCTTCATTCTGGTCCTGACAGAGTTAGTATTTGCATCTCTCTTGCCAGCATCCAGTAGCACAGGGCAAGTTCACCTTCCCCTGGCAGCCAGAGAAAGCCTTCAGACTTTGCATTTCAGCTGCTTCAGTGGAAGCACTATCTACCTCCTGTTGATTTTGTTCCAGGAACAATAACATGACAGAGCAGACATAGGGGGTGGCAACTTTCAGGGCTAAGTCTAACAGACTCTGTCATTTTAACCATTTGGGATTATTTCTGTTGGCTGAAAGAATTTAAAGAGACATCCAGAAAATTAAAGCAAGCATAATCTTTGTTGTGCCTGACACAAAACATACCGGAGAACATCATTTTGCCAACAGAAGGACTTTTAAGACTGTAACACAGCTAAGAAAAGCATCAAATACAGGTTTACTACGCAACTTCTGTGCCTTGCATTCAAGGTGCAGAAATAGACTTGTCTTTTCCTTTCTGTAAGAAATCAGAGTGCCTGTGATGAGACCTGGAAGTACCTATTCTCCAGGACTCAGATTTCTTTCCTTCTTGTCATATATTCAGGGCACGCCGCAAAGCTTATTTATTTGCCCATGCTTCTCCTGAGGGGTGCTTGGGAGGCAGAATTCCACCTTATCTTTCGTTGATATTAGTGCAACTGATTTATTCATAATTCTAGCATTGTGCTGTCTCTACAAATGGGTCTGTTGTGACCCTTTGCAAGTGGAAATTATAAATGGCTCCAGTTTATAGAGACTCATACAACAAAACCTAAACAGCTTTTGAGATATTCCTCCAGCTACCAACACATTTCAGGTTTAGAAGGTGCTCAGTCCCATGGATTGAGACAGTACCACCCAAAGCATTACTTCAGCATGGATATACCAATATTTGCTGACAGATTAAGAACAGGAAAGAACTCTACCCCCTAGTTAACTTGCAGATACAGAGAAAAACATTAAAAAAAAAAGGGAGGAGGGAGTTAAGGATGCAGAAATGCAGACTGGGTAAGGGAAGTTGGCAACCTTGTAATTTCTGCTTCACACTTCAATTTGCTGACAGACATCTACTTTGCATTCCAGAAAAGGCAAGTTTGCTGCTGCAGCCTTTAGCTGGCAAGCAATTTCTCTTATAAACCTTCCAGTTATCCCTGCCTTGTCCTGGGAGATGCACTGCAGCTTTAGGAGCCTTAGCAAGAATTATTGGTAGAAAAGAATTTAAGGACAAGACACTAAAAATCAAGTGAAAGTGTCATTCTGCTCTTCCTCATCTGTTAGCATACTAGAGTTCAAGCTCAAAGTACATGTCTCCTATCAGATCCAAGTACAAGCTCATCCTTCTTAAACAGATTATTTTAATCCAAAGGAGTAATATTTCCCTCTACTCATATTTAATATGGTGGATCATTACTAAGCTAATTGTCATTAGTGCATCACATGGTTAAGTATCTAAAGACAGTCAAATCAGGAAGGATTTTTACAACCTTATAAAGCTTCAGAAGAAATTTCAGCTCCCAGGCAAGGCTGGTATTTATAACTGCATAATTCTTCTATGGTTATTTCAGTCTTACGTTCAGTGAGGATCTGGTTAGCCTATACAGAAACAGGTGATACAAACAGGATAGCTGAAAACAACTTATGTTTACGGAACCCCATGGGAAAAAAAGCAAGCAAACACCACCTCTCACCCTTCCCAGTACTTTCAGAAAACTTACTCAAAAGCAATCAGCAAATTTTCTCACTGCCAATGCTTACAACAACATTTTTTTAAAAAAATTAAGTTTCTAGCTAATTCAGTCTAAATTCAGAATTCCAAACAGCAGGCTGATGATGTGTTGGAGAAGAGAGATACCAGCTATGGAAGGACAGCTTCATCAGCCCAGATCTGTGAATGCCTGAGCTCTGGAAAACTGCTTGCTGCATTTATATGGACCATTGCTATATTTAAGGACTGTTTGCTGTTTAAAGTCTGTACCCTGTTTGAGGATTTTATCAGGTTATGTGTCTTTCCCTCTGTTTCACTGTGAGTCCCTGCTGGAATTTTCTATCCCTTGTGGTTTGTAACCCACCTCTGATCGGTCCCTGCTTGCAGCAGGGGAGCATTTCCTTATGTGGTCTGCATTTGCCTCTGTGTTGCCAGTTTTGGAGGGGTTTGCCTTGTATTGCAAACCCCTCCCACGTTCCACCCCATTCCAGAACCTTCCCTACCAATCCTATAAAAGCCAGGCACCATTTTAATAAAAAGCCCCCCTTTCTTACCCACACCGTTGGAGTGTGAGCCCTCTGGTCCCCATTTCCCTTCAATACCACAATGATGCCCTTCCCAAAGGCATTCCCAGCCATGTTTCTCCAGCTATCAGCATTTCACATGATTTTTCAGGTTCCCTGAAAGGCAGAGTAACACTGTTTTCCAAGCCTGGAAGGATAGACTAACGCTTTTGAACAGGAGTATTATTACTGTTACGTGTATCTCAGACACAAATGAGTGGTTATGGGCTTAACACATACACATAATCAGGAAAAAGTGAGGAGCAACAATGGCATTCATTTTCTTTGAGTGACCACTACAAAAATTGAATGTTCACTTTTGTGATAAGGCTGCACAGCCATTCCACACACACCCCCCCCTTCTTAACAAGGTCAGTAGGATAATATATATATATATGTACTTCTACAGGCAAAGAAGTACTTACATTCAGGTTACCCTAACACGCCATTATCTATAAGGCAAGGAAAAAGGTTTTGTAGAAGCAGCTAATTCCTGAAAAATTATAATGTACATGTATCCAAGATAAGAGGCATACTATCTTAGGTGAACAGCAGCTTTCTTTGTTTATAGAGCTCTTGTTCAGCAATCAAATAATAATAAGTAATGAAGATAGAGACAAGATGTCTTTTACACCAACCTTAAATTCAGGACAATATAATGCAATTGAAGTTTCACATCTTCCTACAGTTTTCCAACAGCTGGATACTGAAAAGGTAGTAACAAAAGACAACACTTCAGCTTCATCAAGAACAACTCCCAAGGAATTTGAATTGCCAGTGATAAGATGATAGATTCTGCTTAGTCCTTCAAGAGGGGCACTGATTTGCCAGTTCCACAACAGTAGCCTTAAAAACATCTGGACCATAATAATTCTTTTGAAAGTAGTTGCATGCTGAAAAGAGTCACTGCTAAAACCCATTCCGTAACAGCTGAAGTACAGATTTCAGTTCAGCATGGCTGCAAGTTTGTTTTCAATCACCAAAGTAAATTCACTGCTAAGGGAAGAGAGCTCCAAGTCTTCCATGCTTTTTTTGAAGCCTTATGTCAGGTATGTGGCCTAAGGAGACATCACACCACAGGGCAGAGGCTGCTCTGTGGGGTAGGAGCTCAGTGGACTCACAGGAAACAGCAGCAGAGTCCAAGCTGGAAGCACAGTGTTGTAGCTATGCCAGGATGGGCACACCACCTGTGGTATGACCTGAGATTAGATCTTCCCTGCACTAAATGCGTACAAGAGATAAAAGAAAGAAGCATAAATACACAAAGCAGAGTACCAGGGTGGTACTCGTGTGGTTATTTCACAGAGCATTAAGAGAAGCACTGTAATGAATTTGCTCCAAAGTTGACAAGGAAAGGCTACAACCGAGGGGCAGAAACCAGCACTCCTAATTCAATGCACTCCTTACAGGGTTATCCTTCACACTCCTAAACATGGGTCAGTTGCTTACTGAGGACAGAAGCCAGTGATGGCAACTGACTGAAATGAGTTCAACTCAGCAAGAGAAAAAGCCAGAATTAGTTCACCTTGGATGTGCTAAAAGAGAGAGAGGCCTTAACTGCTTCCAGCAGTTCAACTCCACATATTTATAAAACAACCTGTTTAGTTCACGATCACCCAATAAAGTTGCATTAATGTTTCCAGCACTAAAGTTTGACTGTTTGCTGCCAGTTGGAAGATCTCCATCCCACTTGAACAGGAAAGCCACCAAATTTTGTGGCTGGCAGTCCTAAGCAGCTCAGCCCACCAAATGGCTCTTTAACCTCAAAGGGAGCCACTTGCATGGAGGGCAGATTTGTCACTATGCTGCTGTCTGCCTTGGATGGAGCCACACTGGGGTGTACACAGCAGCCCATGGGGACCACACTGGTCACCTGCTGCAACAGCAGAGGCTCTTAATTCTCCACACAGGAGCATTATGTCCAGATGGGTACCATCAAAGAACAGGTTACATCCCATGAACGGGAGACCCCAGCATAGTTTTCTCACAGTAATACACTGAAAAGTCAGTGTGGGAGTCTCCAGCACCACCATTGCCATGTCAGCAGTCTGAGTGAAAGCTGAGCACGCCAGCTGATAATCTTGAATCCACACAGAGGAGCATAATCACCACACTCAGCAAGTAAGCACTTTTCCGTCACTTTCTTCTTACAAAGAAGCAGCACTAAGGAAACTTAGTTATTCTTACACAGCAGTTTTACAAACCTACCCATGCTATTTTCTTTACTCCACAGTCTCAAACTGAATAATCCTTCAGAAGTGATTAATCAGCTTTCATTATCTCTAAATTGCTTTTTGCTTGTTTGCAATTAAGGACTAGTATCCAAATAGTTAAAAATTTATAAGGTAATTAACCATAATGAGTAACTGTTTTAAAGTATGATCAACTGCTGGATATCAACAGATGTCTTAGTTTGTCCCAGTAAACTTTTTCCCCCCCATGTACTTATAAAAGCTCAAAAAAGAGAGTTATTTAACAGAGGTTGAACATTCACCAGATAATACTATATCTGCCTATTCTTTCTCTAGAAGGCAGCTTGCTGTGGACAAAAATATCTGCAAACTAGCAATTACTGTGGATTCCAAAGGTTTTAAGGTGACACTGACATGATGCAACATCTATTTTTACAAGTGTAAAGTGTATTTCCAGTTCAGAATAAGAAACACCAAAAGAGAGCACTCACATTGTAATAAGCTCATGTACAGGAGAAGAATTTGCTCAGCATTTGTAAATATCATGACATGAAATACGTTTCCTTTGTGCTTTTGCTTAATGAAATGATGGTCAAGCAGTGCTAAAAACTTTTTTGAGTAGGTCAATAGCATATTAAGCATTGACCAGGCTAGAATATAAAACCAAATTAGTGAGCTGGGTCTAAGGTTATAAACAGAATATGAGGTTGCTTTTCAGCCACTCCAGCACAATATCAAAAAGCATTAGTTATTTTATTGAGACCTATTTCTTACTAAGAAAAAAGTTATTCACTTATTTCACATATTTCCCTACATATGACATCCAATGCAACAGAAGTGCAGATCACTCACTACCCTCCAAAAATCTCTCAGAAAACCCCACTTATGGGTTCTTCAGGTAGCTCTTACACAAGTTGCAGGTCAGAACTTGCAAGAGGATGAAACCTGATCCTCTTTAGAGGGGAGTTTATAACTCACATTAAAAGGTAGAAGCTCCTAACTCAGCTGCAGTCCAGAAAGTGCTCAGAAACTTGATAAGAAAGTATGGTGCTCATCCCCAGAACACAATCAGGAACTTATTTCATCACTATTTTCCTGTTTCTGGCAGAGCCCTAAGAAGCATTAGGCTGTTTCCATAGAGCGAGTCAGCAGAACCAGCGCTCAAAAGCATTTTGCAATTTTCTTCAGCAGCAACCACAGAATAGCAAAACTTGAGGAAAGCAAAAGATGTTCTCAAGACTCTAACCTATGTGTAATGTTTCAGTTAGACAACAAGTCAACCATTTGAACATTGCAAATATATTTAGCTGTTTCATTTTTGAGCTGAAGAACAATAAGTTCTAAAATGACACTTAATATGCAAATTTTTTTTCTCCTATTCATACTGCAGTGTTTCACATTTCTGTTTTCCCTTGAAAACTGTGTCCCAGTTTAGAAAGCCCATGCTTATCTGCACATAAGAAATGACTCATACTGATTAGGGGAAAAGAGTTTGTGTAGAGAAAAATAAGCATTATGCCTGCTGGATTCATGTTTTCAACAGTCATCACATTGCTTAGTGGAGTGGACAGTTCTAGCCTAAAAGCAGTATTAGTGCCTACTTTAGGATGAGATCGTTCCCATTTAACCAGTTTCAAGACTCCTCTACAAAACATCCAGAGTAAGTATTTTTAGCTGGAGGGCTGACTCTAGCTGGTGTCACTGGCCTGCTCAAGGAACTAGGCTGGTTCCCCTTGCAGCACCCTGAAGGGCAGTGACCTCTCAGGCCCCACAGCACACTCCTCTCCCCTGCCATGCAAACATGCCCTTCCCAACAACAGCACACCTGCCGAGAAAGAGGAGGCCCTTATTCCAAAGGTAGAGCATCCCATCTAATGCTAGCCAGGAAAATCTGTTTAGAGCCAGAATAATTTTCCAACAACAAGTTCTTGTAAGCTTGGGGGCCAACAGTCTTTTAAGATCAAAAAGTTCAAGAATTCTTACAGATTAAGGATGCACTTTCTGAATGTTTTCACTTTTCCAACAGGTAACAGCTACGGGTAAAGATCACCTTTAAAAGGGAACATGGATTTAATAAACTCAACTGAACAAAACAGTACATCAGAGCCGTTCAAATGGGTGACATCCAAGATTCTCATTTCCATTACCCTGTCTGTGCTTGCTCTAATGACAACGGCCATCAATTCTCTCGTGATGACTGCAATAATTGTGACAAGAAAGCTCCACCACCCGGCCAACTATTTAATCTGCTCTCTTGCAGTGACTGATTTCCTTGTGGCAGTCCTGGTGATGCCCTTCAGCATTGTCTACATTGTAAAGGAGACCTGGATCATGGGGCAAGTGGTGTGTGACATTTGGCTGAGCGTGGACATCACATGCTGCACGTGTTCCATCTTGCATCTCTCTGCCATTGCTTTGGACCGGTACAGAGCAATCACAGATGCTGTGGAATACGCACAGAAAAGGACACCTAAGCATGCTGCCATCATGATAGCAGTGGTGTGGATCATATCCATTTTTATCTCCATGCCGCCTTTGTTTTGGCGGCACCAGACGGCCAGCAGGGACGACGAGTGCATCATCAAACACGACCACATAGTTTCCACCATTTACTCTACATTCGGCGCCTTCTACATCCCCCTGGCCTTGATTCTGATCCTTTATTACAAAATATACAAGGCAGCAAAGACATTTCACAGGAGAAGTGTCAGCCGGATTGTAAGGGAGGAAGGGGTAAATGGACAAGTCCTTTTGGACGCAGGTGAAAGAAGCACCAAATCAGCTTCAATGCCGAGCACGACAGAGAAGACATCAGATGCCTTGGTGAACTCTGATAAAATCAACATCACCCTACGAAGCCCCAGGTCTGAATCTAAGCATGAGAAGTCCTGGAAAAAACAGAGAATCTCTAGCACAAGAGAGCGAAAGGCAGCAACTACACTGGGTCTGATCTTGGGGGCATTTGTGATCTGCTGGCTCCCTTTTTTTGTGAAAGAAGTAGTTGTTAATACCTGTGAAAGATGTCACATCTCAGAAGATATGTCTAATTTCCTAGCATGGCTGGGATATATAAATTCCCTTATTAACCCTTTAATCTACACAATCTTTAATGAAGATTTCAAGAAAGCCTTCCAGAAGCTTGTGCGATGTAGGCAATACTTTTAAGAGCTTTTGTTCATACAAGGAGAACGTACTTATTGTTTTTTAACCTGTATAAATTTATATAACTGAGATGGCATTTGTTGTATTTAAGGAAAAGTACCAAGACTCTGCATTTACATTATGACTTTTTTTGTATAAGTAGTGATGGGAGCATAAATTGCCCAAGTTTTAAAGAGATGGATCATCTGGGATCAGTTTTGCTCTAGATAAAGAGGTAGCATGTTGTGGCTCTGATCCAGCTGGGATTTGCACAGCTGCCTAGCTTGAAGCATAAAGTATTATCTTAAATATGAAGGAAATATACACTTAAAGTAGACAAAGTTCTTTAAAAAGTAACCCTCAAGCATCAATGAAATTTGAAGTAAAACAACACAGGTTTTAAATCCTAGTAATATAGGATAGAAAACACAGTATGGAATCACAACATGATTTAATCAGTATGGCACAGGCCTGCAGCATAGAGCTAATCCATTCCCAGCAAAAGGTAGTATTTTTAAATATATCTAGCATCATCCTATGTTGATTAGCGAAGTGTAGCTGCAGTCCTGATCCTCCCATAGATGAGGGTCTTCCCTGTGTTATGCCCCCTCCAGCACCCAGCAAAGTTACCATGGGTTACCAGTCTGATAGCAAGCAAGTGCTGTGACCCCTCTGCCACTGCACACCTACAGCAGATACGGGCATAATCCCAAGGGAAACAGCCTCCAGGGAACTGGGTACACCTAGTGCCCAGTGCTCCGAGACACCACTCCCATGGGGACTGGGGAGGGAAAACTCAAAGCACAGCTGGTCCACCTTATGGAGATATTAGAAGGAAAGGAAGCATGAGACACTCCTTTCTTCTTGTCCTCATCCCTATCTCACTCCTGGCCAAGCACAGAACCTGTGACTTGCAGCACCAAACCCAATCACAATTTGTGCCAGGGCCCCCAGAGTACTGCTGCTTGGTGAGGTTTGGCTGAGGGCCACCCAATGAAGAACTGAGACTGACAGCTCTAGCTCAGCAAGTTCAGCCTTCCATCTTCAGAAGCCTGATGTACCCCAGTTCTTGACTGCCTGAAGCACTAGGGCTGTGCACTCTCTTCCCAAGCCATGGTGCTTGCAGCACAGATCTCTGGAAAAGGCTGTGCAGCAGCCTCTGCAGTTAGGGCAGGTGGAGAGACCTCAGTATGAAGCACATACCTTGGCAGGGGGCCCTGTGGGATGCACACTGGCAGGCACCTATAAACCCCTCCTTCCCCTAGAGCATCTAGTCTGTATCCCCAGTCCCAGAAGAGCTAAAGGAACTAAACAGCCCAGGCCAGCTTGTTCAGTCAAAGGTCCTCAGTGGACAAATCCCTTCTAAGGCCTCAGAGGTGGCACCTTGGCCAATCCTGATTGGCACGCTCTACATGCCAAGCCACAGTACAAAACCAGCCCTCACCTCAAAACCAGCAGTGCAAGTTTGCAAACAGCTAAGAGTAATTACAGAGCAGGGGGCATTTGCCCCTGCATGCAGATAAGGCACTGAGAGCCACATCAGAACCCAGGAACAGGCTTTGCACCTTCCAGGACAAACAAATTCAGGCTGTGCCACTAAAGAGCCCAGCTTCAAATTCATTGCCAGACATTCTGTGCTGCCTCACAGGAATAGGGACTTGAGGCTCCTTACATGATCTACAAACCTGGCTGGCAAGCAGCATCCTGCAAAGGTGCTGCAATTCAGCACCTGGGCCAGCAGCTTAGGAACACCACAAAGAAACTGAGACATGAGACTTCTATGTTCACACTTAGTTTGGGAAAGGTCTTTGCAGTTGTACTTCCAGGAGAGTTTCAGTGGTTTGCATTAGACCAAAAAACACAGGCAGGAAAAAAAAAAAAGCTGCCAATGTCTTTTCTCTCTCCCCATCTCCCTACCCTCTATTACAAACTCTGGAGTTCAGTAATTTTGTTTTGCTCTCTGGCTACCAGCTGACACAACAGCTGTCAGAAGAGTTTCTTGCAAGATGACAATGTTTGAAACTTGAGATACTGAGCTAATTTGTTTCTGTCACTTGCAACTTACTGTATTCTGCATTCACATCAGGGTCCAGATGATATGCTATTCAGAACTACTAGAAACGGTGCATTTGCTTTACCATTGATTTTAACACAGCCAGGAATCTAATGGAAATCTCACTTGTCATATTACATAGCTCTAGCACAGCAGTAGCACAGCTAAATTTTGAGGATACCAGGATGCGACAGAGTGGAATTGGCTCATGCTCAGTACAAGCTAGTGCACTTCCCTACCACTGCAGCCAGAGCACAGCCCCTGCAGCCCCCCGAACTCAGCATTGGCTGCAGTGTGCTGAATGAAAAACTTGCTTTAAACATCAGCTGTGCTTTGCTGTCTCCAGAAAGAGCCATGAAATATAGCTTTATAAAAGGATTAGCAGGAGGCAACAAAGCAAACCCCAGTAAAACACTTAATATTGAAGACCTCTGTTTCCCATGTTTCCTGAGCCCTGACTCATAACATTGCATAGCTGGGGGCATCAGTTCCTCTCCCCTGCTTCTCCCTTTGCGACTGCTGGAGTATAGAGTATATTGTTTATCCTCTTACACATAAGGTGTTTGACAATATCTTGTAAAAACAAATTGGAAGGAAAAATAGGGGCTGCTTTTTAGGAGAAAAGATACTTAAAATACTCATTTAAATAATAATGGATAAAAGAGTGGAACCACATGTACATAAACAAAAAGTAGCTGTCATTTATGCACTGCTAACAGTATTATACTCTGAATCTAATTAAGATGCTAAACATTTCTCAAGATGCAGGGTGGTTCCTTTTGTATCATTTTCACTGAGCTGTATCTGCTCACCCTTCAATACCAAGTGGTGGAAGAGGCAACTACAAGAAATCTAATCAAACAAGTGGGCAGTTATTCTATTAAAAGCACTTGTAGACCATCATTTCTTGGTGTCTGACTGCAACTCCTCACTGGTTCCCTGACAGAATTTGCTGTGCCAAACACTTTCTCACACAGCACCACGCAGTATCATTTCATCTCTACCATTTACCCATGCATGTCATGTGTTGAGGGGGAAAAAAAAACAAAACATGAACTCCTCTTTCAAGATGCATAAAGGTTAAGATTTCTGCAGGATGCTGCTTCCTCTCCCCATGAAGTACACAGACATCTGCTGGGCCTTAGCACCAGATTCAAGGAGCAAGATTTTACGCACTGGAGGTAAGATATTTATGCACATAGCTCTGTGCCTTGTGAAGTTTAGTTTCAGCAAACAGCAAAAAAACATGTCTGGTTTCTGTCTCTATCAGAAGACTCTGTGTATTTCAGGGAAAGGGGTTATATCTCCTCGAGAGTTTGCATAAAGCTTCCTGGATCCCAATCCCCCTGGCTGCAGCTGCCCTCCCCGTTGCTGTTTGCTGCCCACCCCTCCGCACATCAGTTTAGATTTCTTCCAATACCCAGAAAACTGGCTTTGGAGCAGCTGACCCACTCCCACTGTAACTCACAGAGGACGACTCCTGAGGCAGCTGTGAACACCCAGTTCAGGTGGATGCTTTTTGCTAACAACAAGCAGTTAGCTATACCTCCTTATCCTGTACTCATTTCTTTGCCTTTCCTCCCTGCCAGATGCTTTCTTGGTGTCCTTTCCTCCTGAGTGTGGCATATCCCTACAAAGAGCTTGGGGATACAAAAATACATTTGTTTTAGTGATGCAGTCACACTTGTTAACACATGACTGTACCACCCAGAAACACCCCCCTCATCCAAATGCGCTTTTGGCAGTCACTGTCTTCAGCTGGTGCCTAATTGTTCTTGGTGCTAGGGAGGTACACTGAAATAGCTACATGCCAAATTATTTTCTCCAGTAGTTACAAACTCAGCACATTGTTTCTAGGCAAGTACACATTACTACTTGGCCTTTGCATTTCAGATTCCCTGGCAGGAGGGAAACAGAAAATCACCCCCACAGTATCTGCAAGAAAGGGCTTTTTTGGACTCTACACACTAAAGAGCAACCACTGCAAAAAGCAAAAGGAAACCCTTTCAACAGCCCTGTAAATATTAAGCACAAACCTAACACTTGTCTCATCTGGAAACAAGAGCTGCACCAGTGCATGGGTAGCTGTTCTCAGTCCAGGAACTGATGGGTTAGCAGCCCTCTCCAGCACCCAAGCAACCAGCAATGCATCTGCTGCTGGCTCTTGTATTCCTTCTGCAAGAAGTACTGCTGCAGCACAAGCACAGTGCTACCAGTAGCAGAACTGCTAAAAATTGCCAGCAAGTTGTTGATACCTCCTTAAGTACGAACTCTGTCAACTCAGGAAATTTTCAGAGGGGAGTATTTTTAGGCAAGGAAAATAATACTGTGTCTCATTAGTCAAACTACATTAGTACAGTTATGTAATAAAAATCCTGGTTGGGGCAGTGTAAGGTCAAAGATGTTGCTCATCACATGCTATTACTTTTTGTCCACTAGTAGCTCAAATCAATTGTATCCACACATATATAATACAGTAGTATAATATATATCATATATGTTATAGGCATGTATTTATTTAAAATATAACTTTGAAGGTATTCATTGCTACATACCAGAGGGGTGGCACTAATAAAATTAACCTCTCTTTCCACTTTAAAGAAGATGCTATCCTATACATGCATGATATTTCCCCCTCACTAAATTAAACCTCTTCCTGTTCTTCCTGTGCATTCAATGGTTTGAAACTCAAAGCAGTACTTCATGGTTTGAGTTTAAAGATGAAAAACATGTCTAACACCACAAAAAGCACTAACTGCTAAGTTAATGCTAGTAGAGCAATTAATCTTCTCACTTTCAGTTTAGATCATGACTGGTAGTAGACATTTAATGCAATAGCTAGCTCTTTGCTGGCAGCACTCCAAGATGCAAAAGCTGTGGCTAATTCGTATGACAGCAAGCGTCTGCTAAGCAACTCACTCTTGGCTGAGCCTGGTTTCTCATATTTCACAGTACAAAGCTGCATAAAATAGTCCACAGCCATGAAATAAGAAGTTAACCAGTTTGGTCTGCAGCCCTTTCTAGTCTGGCAGTCGCTGGAAGATAGTTGCTCCACAAACACACACCATGAACCAGCAGGAGCAAAGCTGTGCCTTTGTCCACAGCAGAAACAGTCAAAATCTTTCACATCCATCTATTTATTTGGAGGTGGCCAGGAAGCAGCCTGGACTGACTTGTGACCAGGTGGGCTCAAGGCAGAGCATCACTGCTCCCCAAACAGATGCAAAGAGATCCCTTCAAGGGGAATGCATCAAGTTTAGTCAGTACTGACCACTAGCAAAACAAGGGGCAATTCAGCATCTGGCCCAAGGGGAGTTTAAACAGGTATTAACAGTCCCTTAACATCAGCTCCTGCAACTTACTGTATATCCTTATTGAGATGGGCTCTTTCAGTCCTTCTGGCATGTTTAGCCAATCAGTGTTGAACTACCTCAACAGCTCTATGCTGATCATTATAGGGTTTGCATTCCCTGTCTTCATAAAGTTAATCTTTTGAAGCTTGAGGGGATCAATCAGCTTCAGTATACGGAAACATAACAGAATTTGAGATAAGGATTCAAGTTAAGGGTTTTCTGGTTTGGATTTTTCTTCCATATCTACTTTGACAGCCAGTAAACTGCTGTTGTTTTGAACCAAAAACCATTTTCCAAGTGAGATATATCTGCAACAGGTAAGCATGATTTCATTTTTCACACACATAAACAAAAGTCATATTATCCTTTGACTTTCTAATGTCATTTGCTGATGGTCATTTGCATTTTGACAAGTGTTTCTCTCATCTTGTTTTCAAAGTATGGAAGAAATAGTAATTAACTGATTATCTGAGATAGATAGGATGTCTTATTTTTACAGTTAGAAAACCAAAATACTAGGGAAGTAGGCAGCCAACACCTCAATCTGAGGTCCTGACAGAGTCAAAGGGTTGTCATTCAGCATACACAACAAGAAAACAAGGGGAACTTGTATGAGAAACACAAAACAGTTGAGGTTGGTAGGGATCTCTGGAGTTCATCTTGCTGAATCCCCTGCTCCAGCAGGGCCACATCCAGATTGCTTTTAATATTACCAAGTGCAGACTCCACCAATCCTCTGGGCAACCTGTGCCAGTGCTCAGCCACCCTCACAGTAAGGGAGTAGTCCTCACAATCAGCTGGAGCCTCCTGTGTGTCAGACCTATTTCCTCTTGTCCTTTCACAAGGCCACACTGAAAAGAAACTGTCTACATCTTCACTGCACCCTCATTTCAGGTATTTACATACAGTGGTTAAGTGTCCCCTTCTCTTCTGCAGGCTGAACAGCACCAAGTCCCTCAGCCTCCCCTCACAGAGGAGTTACTCTGCCTTCCTCAACATCTCCGTGGCCCCTCACTGGACTCTTTCCAGTAAGTCCATGGGTCTCCTGTACCAAAGGGACCAGAACTGTACCCAGCACTCCAGGTGTGACCTCACCAGTGCTGAGCAGAGAGGAATCTTCACCTCCCTTGACCTGCTCATCACACTCCTCCCAACACAGGCCAGAACACAATTGTCCTTCTTTGCCATAACTGCAAAATGTCAACTCCTGTTCAGCTTCCTGCCCACAAGGATGCCCCCAGGTTCTTTCTTGCCAAGCTGCTCTCCAGCTTGTTAACCCCAGCACATACTAGTGCCTGAGGCTGTTCCTCCCCGGGGGAAGGATTTTGAGCATCCCTTTGTTGAACTGCACAAGGAATCATGTACTACAGTTTGAAGGATGAAAATGGGAGCTGTGGATCAAAACAGATCAGGAAAGGGAAAGGAGAAGAGGGAGAGACAGAGACTGTGCAGTTTTCTCCTTATGGAGCCAGGCAGCCTTGAAGTAAACTTGCTTGAACTCATCACAGCTCAGATCCAACTAACAAAAGTGCCAGTTCACTTTGAAGCTGCCTGGCACCTCCCAAAAGCTGAGATGGAGAGGAGGTTGTTTTGCCTTCTCCATCCCACACAGGGTCAGTACAGCACTGTATAGCTGAGCACACATGATCCTTCTTGAAGATTAGTGTGACAATACTGGTCAGCACCAGGCACGCACAGACAGTGAGACTGAGGGACTGCAAGTACTGAGATTTTAAAGGCTACAAGCAGTAGGGGGGGGGGGGACAAAACAGTGAGCAGTATGAAAAGACACCTTTTAAAATCTTATCTACATTCCAATGATACCCTCTCAAAAGCCACCTTGAGTGCACAGAGTGCAGAATGGAGACTTTGCTCCTTGCTTTAGGCATGGCAGGGATATACGCTCAGCTTGCATTTCAGATTTCACAAAAACAAGCTACACAGTCAGAGCACTATGATGTTTCCTGTTTCCCCTTGTTAAATACCCTGATGTATGCCAGTCCTTCCCAGCCCCTACCAGCCTGGCCTTTGCCTGTGTCTCCAGCTCACTAAGTGTGACTTTAAAGCACTTCGTAACCAATTTACTCCACTGCTCCTGTCTTTTTTTTTGACTGCAGAGGAATAACAAAAAGCAACTGAAACACCCTCCAAGCAAAACATAAAACAGAAATAGATGGAAGCAGTCCAGATTTAACAGAAAATAAATCTAGTAACACTCCTCTGAACCACCCCTTCTACTCACCCCACTCCACGCTCTGACTGTTCTCACCCACAATACACTGCACACCACGAGTGAAGGGTAAGAGTTATTTCAGTAGAAGGTTTGACTTATTTTGTGTAACCGGGCAAAAAAGCACTCATTTAAAGATCCTCGAGGGAAATGAGGGAGGCTATGAAGCATCAACCTGTTCTGCCTTCTCTCAACCTTGGCTGTACAAGGAAAGCCAAAAGAGGAGTGATGGATTATTGAGTAAGGTGCAGAGAAAGAAACACAGCACAGACACAGACGAAAGGTTTGTCAGGGAGAAAGAGGAAGGAACAGGCTGTCAGCGAGTGGTGCTCTGTCACAGGACAGAGCAGCTTTGCCTCAGCCTCCGACTGCGGGCAAGCAACCACTAAGTACACAAACAGCGGGTTGGAAACGGGAGGAACGGGAGGCGACTTTGGGTTTCTCTCGCCGTCCCAGGCCACTCGTGCCGCTGGAGACCCGCTGTGGGGCCGGGTCGCACCGCCGTTCCCCGGGCGGGCGATTCCCTCTAGCGGCACCCGCGCCCCGCCGGCTCCCGGTGTCGCATCGTGTGCCCAGGAGCGCGGCACAAACCCCCCGTGAGCCCCGTCATCAGGCTTTGTGCTGCGACCACTGCCCTGGGGAGCCTGTTTCAGCGCCCAGCCACCCTCTGGGTGAAGAATCTTTTCCTGATATCCGACCTAAACATCCCCCGACTTAGCTTCATGCCATTCCCTTGCGTCCTGTCATCGTTCACCGGAGAGATCAGTGCTGCCCCTCTGCTTCTTTTATGAGGGAGCTACAGACTGAAATGAGGTCTCCCCTCGGTCTCCTCCAGGATGAACAAGCCAAGTCACCTCAGCCACTCCTCATAAGTCTTCCCCTCAGGCCCTTTCACCATCTTTGTAGGTCTGCACTGGTCATTCTCTAATAGCTTTATATGCTTCTTATACTGTGGAACCCAAAGCCACCCACAGGACTCGGGTGAGGCTGCAGCAGCACAGAGAGGGGGACAATCACCTTCCATAACCAGCCAGTGATTCTGGGGCTGATGCCACCCCAATGTCTGGTGATTTAGAGCCTTACTGAAATAGGTACACCCATGACCCACAAATGTGACAGGAAGGAGAGTCTCAGGCAAAGGCTGATTAACAGAAGGGATCATTACTAGGATGATAACACAAGAGAGCCACCCAGCATGCAGCAGGCTGAAGACAGGGTCAGTGGGAGAAGGGAACAGAGTTGGGATACAGCTTTCTTTTGGATTAATACTCAGCTGTGGAATATGAGGCTCCTGGGACTATCAGCCACCAGCAGCAAAGGAGGCTTCTTACAAACAAGGGAACATGACACTTGCTCCCTCTCATGGCTGTGTCAATATTGAAGTAGTTTATGTATTATTTTGTTCGCTGAATGAGACTCCAGGGCATTTCAATTAAAGATGGCAAGTCTAGATAAGAGTTCAGGAGTGCAACCTCCCAAGCAAAGGTCAGAAAGGACTGCAATTTAAGATGGTGTGCAGAGACACCTATGAAGTTTGAAAATGTACATGGTGAAGTGGGGAAAGATCAGGGGAGCTTATAATGCCTGATAATACAAGCCTCAAGTAAATACAGGTAAAAGTTTCTAGAGAAGCGTTTCTTTCTTGGTGTGTTGTGGGGTTTATTTCAGGATTAAATTCTAAGGAGCCATGAGCAATACCAAGCACTAAGGAAATGGTCACTAACCTCTCTATTTAAAGTAACAACATGAATTATAATAACTATTTTTTGATTTAGACTTGTTTGTGGTTACCAGACTAAAGGTTTTGTTCACAGCTGCTCTTCACCACCTTTTGCTATTGCATACTGCTGTATAAAGTGGCCAAAGTGCCCTCATTTCCAAAAGCTCTAGCCCCTCTCATACTGTACTGGCATAAAAGACAAAGCAACGCACAGGGTAGTGGAAAACTGTACTCTAAAATTAGAAACTGGTCAATGACTGTAATCTTACTCTAGGAAAGAAAAATGATTCACACTTCAACATAATTTAAATCTTACTGTCTTCGTACATTTCCTGTTAAATTCTACAGACAGCAGATCTGGGTTGGATGGCAGCAGGCTACAAATCATCCAGGTTCGTAGAGCAGCGAGTACACAAAACAGACATATTTGCAAGAGAAGCAGCCCAAGAACTCAAACCCTCATCTTCCCTCTTTACTGGACTGCATCTGGAATACTAGTTCAGAGCTGTATGATTACAGTCCAGGAGGTATATTCCATCAATAAATATTGTCTAGCTGCCTGAAATTCAGACAGTAACAGCTTCACATGACTGGTCTCAACAGAGAGAAGGGGCAGATGTAGACGGATGGAAATATAGAGAAGAAAGGCACCAAGATACAATAACAACATAGAGGCGAGGAGGAGAAAGTGTTGAAATTAATACATGTCTTTGCTGTGTTCCTGTAACAAGGCCAGAAATGGGATGAAGAGGTTCTCATATGAGAAATCCAAGAACTTGCAGGAAGTCCCCTAGCCTGTTTTGAAGGGAAAAAAAAATAATAATAATAATAAAAAAAGAGTATAACAACCAAAAGAAAAAAGCTTCGGAAGAATCTGAAGTGTGATTTAGTTGTAATATTAATGCAAACTCCAGGTACTGAGTAGAGAAGCTTTAAAATCTCAATCGAGACCAGAACAAGTAGGAAAAAAAAACCACATAGGCTGACACAAATGTGGACACAAGCACAGAGCAAAAGTGTCACAAACAATCCTTTTCAGACCCAAATACAAGGGATTCACAATTACAGATTTTTTTTTTCCTGAGCAAGAGGAGAACTCAGTAGCTGAAAAGACTAATTCTGCTGGCATTTTTCGTGCTAAGAAATCATCTCTGTTGCATTGCCTAGCCATTGATTTATATCCAAGCGCTTCAGTTTGTCCCTGTCAGCTGTCTAATTCCATTCCTGCTTCTGGAAAAGTGACTCTAGAACTGTTCATTCAATTCACTTGGAGTTTGATTTTTTTTTTTTTTTTTCCTTTTAGTATAGGCAGCACAGGAGGCACTTGAGATGCCTTTGCAAAGTAGAGAGGAAAGTTATGGCAGACTTTCTGATTCCTCTGCCTCTGTCAACACCTCTTTTTTGCTGTCCTACATGCTTTCTTTCACTGTCATACAGACCGGGAAAAAAAAAAAACACACCCAGGCCAGGAAATTTCCTTCCAAGTTTTTTGAATTTTAAGGGGCAGAAAAAAAAACCAAACCAAAGATTTAAAAAAAAAATACATAAATAAAACCACAGAGCAAACCAAAAACCAAATCCACATCTTCAGAAAGAAGTGTAAGGCCACTTGCAGTTAGGTATCCTGTATTTCTAAGGGAATACACAGTGACACTATGATCCCATCTCATTCCCATCTGTTGTGGAACATATTGCTTGCTATAAAGGAAACAGGGACTCAGGTAACTACAAATATTCAGACACCCTAAAGACAAAGTAGTTTAAAATAGTAGAGAAGTCACATTTCCAGGTTGCTTAGGGAGCTGTACAAACAGTAACTTTACATATGGTGGTGAAAACCACATTCTCCCATTCAATTGCCCAGGAAAGCGTGGGTAGGATTTCTTGTCAGATGGCAAACTCACACTATTCAACACCTATTTGATGCAGAAATGCCACAGGGACTATTTCTACCTGCAGCAGTTGACCGTGTAATAACCAAGTATAAAGTAAAGGGCAATGCAGGAATGTGCTGGCCCACGGGGCTGAGGTCACTGCAGGCAGGGAAAGGCCAGCCCACACACACAGCCAAGGAAGCTGGCAGGTCTGTATCCCCTTAGTACTTCCACTTAAATACAAATATTTCTTGCTCTACAGGCTGGTATCATTAAACTGCATTAAGATATGGTTAACTCTGAGCCTTTTGAGGGCCTTTTTTATGCAAGAAAATCTGCTGACCAATTAGTATGACTTGCCATTTTCTTGGCATCGCATTGCAGAAACAATACAGAGAAGGTCAGTGTGAATATGCTCCAGATGACTCTGGTCTTTTTTGCCAGGGGGAGGCATGATGAGCACCACTTCCCTTTGCAATGCATTTTCTGGTCTAGCTGTATATACATTTAAAGCATTGCTAAGTTACCCAAAAAGCAAATACAAAATAATCCTTTTAATAATCCAGCCAAAGAGCAACACACCTACTACCATTCCTCTAGTCTTTTAGAGGTGTATCTCTATTTCTTCCTTTCACGTTACATCCCACCCATTGTGGTAATTTCCTTGCTCTAACCCCATCATCATGATCTTCTCTCACATCACTACAACCCACTTCTTCACAGGTGGCCCACTGCTGTACCCAGAGAAGCTTCACAGACCACAAGACAGCCAGAATCTGATCCACAGCTTCTATATGCAGAGTTACTGCCCACAAATTCATTTCTTTCCATTTACACATTTGCAAGGGTGCAAAGTCGAGATAGCAAAGTCAAGCACCTAGAGTTTTTTCCAAGCACAAAAAAGTGAAGTAGAGAAATACAGATATCACCTTGTCCCCAAAAGGCTGAAGAGTGCTCCCCAAGCAAATGGGGATTAAAAAACCAAAAAGCCCCAAACACACAACACAAGAAAAAAGGAAACTGAAAGCAAACCAGACATTCATCTGAGTGAACGACAGCACAAACATGGGTCAAGCAGAGCCATTTTCATGACAGTTGACTCTTTCCATATCATCACAGCCAGCAGCTTTCTGATCCAAAGATAATCACCACAGCATTTGAGAAAGGGCATATCCTCCTTAGGCATCTTCAGTGTGCCCATTTATCCCCTGCCATTCCCAAGAAAGGGGCAAAAAAACCCCTATAGGACTCACCTCAAATGTCTACCTTGCATCAAGACATATTCATGAATTTCTATCTCTGCCCAAGCACCTGCTGAATCCTCTGACATGAATTTATTTTAGCTAATGATGAGACTTTGCACTAAAAGGCTTTGCTGGTTTTGCTTCTCTAATCTTTTCGCTGCTCAGACTGACCCTCTTCTGCCTCAGGCAGACACCTCAGGCCACAGGGGTGCCTGGGCCAACACACGAGCCTGACCCAACCCACCTTGCCAGGCACTGAAAGCAAACTTGGGCCAAACTTCTCCCATTCTTAAAACATAAAAGAAAAAAATAAAAACCCAAATGTTTCTCTGTAGCAATTCTCACACACAAACACTTCTTCTACTTACAGAGCACTCCTGACTCCAAACACCAGCCCCACAGGACTCCCCAGCTCTTTCCACCCACGGGGATATGATAAGGACTTCACAACAGAGATGTGCTCCTCACACTAACCTAAGAGCCCTCACTGGTCAGCATTTAAAGGTATTTTGCAAGATCAGCTGTGTAATTGCACAGCTGTTGTCAATTCCCATTTTCTTCCTGAGCTTCTTGATCCTTAAGACAGGTCTTTTTGCAGGACAACCGTCTCTTCCCATCCTTGGAGGGTCTTTCTCTGTTCCTAATGTCCATTTCAAAAGAATCTACCCTTATTTCCAGAACTGTCAGGGTGGTTGTTTCCTTCGCTTTAGAAGAGAAGTCCCCAACACCTTTACATCTTTAACATAAAGAAATTCCCAGTTTCATTTAAAATTGAATCTTGAGCTTCTTGATCCGTTCTTCACCATTTAATTCCCTCCAGCTGTGCATGATTTTCCCTTTTTAAAGTAAGAATAAGTCTCATAGACCCATGTTCCAGGCCACATGAAGTAAATGAACCTCACTTCTCATTCCAGGGGTTTTTTTCTGCAACTGTCTCCTTTAAAATTCTAATATTAGTCACAGAAACAAAATGTTAAGTCATACCCCCCTCGGGTTCATTGACTGTGGAGTTAAACGATCTTCTGTTGTCACACCCATGGCGTATAATTGCTAATGCTTTTCAGTCTCGATGACTAAGAAAATTTCCTGTGATACAAATCTCTAGAGTATTTCTCTCTCTAACAGCATTCAATAATTCTTTATTCATACCCAAATTCTACTCCCCAGCCTCTCCCAGAAGGGCCTCCTTTGACATCTTTTCCTGGAATAATTTTGATCAAAACTAATCTACGTTATCCACGTTACCACATTTTTTTCTTAACATCTTTAAAATATATTTCTACTCCTCTACTACCCTTAAATTGCTATTCTGTCATTTCCGTGCAGTGCATTTCCAACATGATTGCTCCTGTCATGTAATAATCACTGCTGCTCTTCCACCTCTGTGCAGCCAATGTCATACTCAGCTTCATGCTCTGCATATCACCTGCAATTCACTTGCTTGGTATGAACACATGGCTGTGTCTGCTGACTCCTATTGGTCACATTCTTTCAAGCCATATCAGAGTAAACAATCTGACTCTTGATATTGCCCACTTGACTACAGCTGGCAGCAGTATTACTCCCTTTTTGCCCTTCTCCTTTTGTTAAAAAATAGCAATAAGGATTTCACTATTCTTCCAAACCATTTTACTCTTTTCTTAGTTTAAATCTCTTCTCATAAGCCTTGTTAAGTGTGATCCCATGAAGCTGTATCTTCAGCATTATCCACCCTCAGATGTTTCCCCTTTGCATGGCTTTTCCTTCTAACCACAGTCCTTGTACTGACTGTACCGATCTGCAATAATTTTTCTGTCTTTGACACTTCCTTTCAAAGACTGAAAGTGTTTTACCAAAGCTCACTTGAACATAGTCTTTCCTGAATATCACTTTCACAGTTTTTTTTAAATTACTTCAGGCACTGACATTTGGCTTAACAGGGAAAAATCAACTGCTGCTGCTTCCTGTGACCTTCCGGATCTTTTTCAGCTTCAACACCTTCTCCCAGGTCCTTCCTCAGGAATGCAGTCCATGATCCTCCCACTCATTAGTACAACCTAACCAATTTTTTCTTAACCAGGGTTGTTCACATTTCTGGATGTGCCCTTTTGGGGGCAGGTGAGGTCTTGTCCCTCCTGTCCTTCATCCTGGGCACATGCTGTTACAACTTCTCCTTTGGGTCAGTTTGTTTGGCCACCTGTTGTGGCAGGTGGTAAAAAGAATAACATATACATGACTGTGAAGTGTAAATCTATTATTTGTCTCCTAACACACATAAAAGATAGCTAGGATCTTTTTGAGCTGTTAAGCGAAGCACTACTGTTCTCAGGACCATGATAAGCCGTTCAGGGGCCAAGGAGAGGCAGGCAGAAGGATCAGTATCATTTCCCACACCTCCCTGGGACAGATCCCAGTGCTGTTGGAGTGCCCTCTGTTCTGTTGAGACTGACAGCCTTGGCAACCTCAACAAATGGCCTAGTGTTCCCTGGTTGTCCAACTAGCCTGATCAGCTTGCTATTTTGTTTTTTCGTTGAGGATTTAATCCTTCTTCATATTGCTTTTTTTTTCCCCTTTT
Source organism: Acropternis orthonyx (assembly GCA_035583155.1). Taxonomy (NCBI): domain Eukaryota; kingdom Metazoa; phylum Chordata; class Aves; order Passeriformes; family Rhinocryptidae; genus Acropternis; species Acropternis orthonyx. The sequence goes on along the minus strand of JAWWEU010000001.1, from coordinate 6,027,600 downwards.
GAAGCCTTGAGCTACTAGTTGTTTGACTTCTGCCTCTCTTTTGGAGTGAGGTGTTTTGCTCATCTTTACCACTTCTGCTTCCCTTACTACTTGCTGATTGTTTTCTTCCGCTCCACCACAGTAATACCTCCTGCTCTCAGCATTTCAGTTCCAGGTGCTGTGATGAAGATGGTCCTCGTACTCTCTTTTCCACTACACTGCTGCTTTCTCCATTGTCATTTTACCACACTGCCCCTATCTTCATGCCTGGCCACAAGGTTTCTGTCCCACTACTCATATCTGGAGACACTTCATACATGAAAAGCTTCCAGTATGGGTGCTACACCTTCTTCCTCCAGCCTGTAGTATCTTTGAAAGCCTCTTCACCTCCTCCATCGCTCACTCTGCTGAACTTACTGTCCTCTGTTCTGAGGTCACCCTATAAGAAAACAATAGCCACAGCAGCACAACTCCCAAACCATCATATTTGCCTTTTTATTTCTTTGTTTTCATTTCAGGCCACTTAGTTTATTCAGGAGGCCCATATGTAAATTACCAAAAATTGGGTTACAACCAGCAGGATAAGTATTTTTTTCACATAACTCATCACTGCAGTTTATTTTAGAAATTAAAGAAAAAACACACAAAAAACAAAAAAAGTCAAAGGAGATTGAAGTTATTATGGAGGGCAGGTGTGTCAGTGGCTATTGAGAGATGACGCAAATGAAACCTCCATGTCCCAAAGTCCTAAACCTTTGATTGTAAGAAACTGGACAAGTGATCAAAGGTTAAGATTCTTTGTGTTTTCTAGGTTTTTTTCTCTTCTCTGCTGCTGGTCCCTGTACAAAACAGGATGCAGCATTGGTGTTAGCCCTTCTTTGAACAGTGGTTTGGTCCAGATAACTTCCAGAAGTCCTTTCCAATATAAATTATTAGTACACTTTATTTATTTTTTCTCTAACTCAATGTGGATGTTGGGGATTTTTTTTCTTTTAAAAAAAATCTCCCATGGAGAGAGACTGAATCAAGAGGCCCCAGAATAGAAACTATCGTGTGTGTTGCCAAGATCACAGGTACAGGCGGGTTTCCTCAGTCTAGCACAAGATATGCAGCAGGGAAATGCAGTAGATTCCTCTGTGCCCATTAATTCCTTGCCAATGCGAAGACCCCTCACAAAGATGCCTATGGTTCCACTAGGAATGTGTGTTGGCAGAGAACAGTCCACAGAATCACAGAACACCGTGTTGGAAGGGACCTCGAGGAACATCTGGTCCAACCTTTCTTGGCAAAAGCACAGTCCAGACAAGATGGCCAGCACCCTGTCCAGATGGATCTTAAAGCTGTTCAACACTGGGGAGCCCACCACTTCCCTGGGGAGATTATTCCAACAGCTGCTTGCTCTCATTGTGGAAAATGTTGCCCTTGTGTCTAATTGGAATCTTCTCAGGAGTCCATAAGCCTTCTTAAACAAACCAAGGTGAAACTTGTAAATAATCCCCTAATCTTTACCTTCGAAATAAAAATGTCCTTGTCTAGTGTTGTCATTCTGAATCGTCTTGTAAAATATTATAGGAAGTTAAAACATCCTTGAGCCATTGCCAGGATGTCACTTCTGTATTCCTAGAAGAAAGATGGGTTTCACAACACCTGGACTAGCTTGTTCCACAGCCAGCTCCTTGTTCAAATCATAAAATCATAGAATGGGTTGGATTGGAAGGGGACCTTCAAGACCATCTAGTTCCAATCCCCCTGCCATGGCTAGGGGTGGGGCATAAGGCAGCACAGAGGCATTCAAGTCCTGGTTTAGGGCAAATTCAGTCAAATTCTACCGGGCTGAGCTCTGCATTGAAGGCACTAGAACCGGAAGGGGGGAAAAATTGCCTATCCATCAGGTTGAGCCTGTATCTAAAATGTTTGCTGAGGGTGAACTCCAGATCTGGGACTGGTGATGACATTGCACCTAGAAAATGTATTCTAAGCATTTGGCTTTTTGCACTTTTTTTTGACACATACACACCCTCCTTTTTTTTTTTTTTTATTTCCAGATATGCTGATTCTCAATTTGCACGTAAGCACAATGGTTTTTTAAAAGCAAGCTGTTGTGCAATAACAGTAGAAATTCTGTGCCAGGTTTTTATATATATATATATATATATATATATATATATGTATATTATATATAACTACTGAATAAATTAAATGAGACTCATGCATTTGCAACTGATTGTGCAGATTGATCTTACATCCTTCTTTGTGGTACTTCAGCATTTGTGAAGAAAACATGAGGCTTAGCCAATAATAATGCCTTCATGCAACCATGGTTTCTATATTTTCTTGATGAGAAATCCAGTTTTAGCAGGTCACCAGAAGAATCAGTCTCTAATGATTTTTGCTAGACAAAAAATCACTTAACAGGAGCACACTCAATATTTGGCCCTGTCATTTCCATGACATCCTTTTTGTAATCATTACATCTTAAATGCATGAGCACTGCAAACTGGCATTTTTCAGTACCTTCTTGGAGCTGCTGCTCAAGTTATTTCTTGCGTATAAAACAGATTAAAAGAAAAAAAAAAAAATCACACTGCAGGAAGAGCTCGTTTAACAAAAGCTAAGTTTGTCATCAGGTGCATAGCTCAGCAGGAGTGATTTGACAGAGCGCAGCATGGGTTGGGGGGATTCCCTTTTGGGCTAGTTCCAGTCTGATCCTGTGAACTGAGTGCCCATTAGGAGCCGGAGAGCATTAGGTGAACCTCTGGGGTGTATATCCTGCCTCAGCTCCGTAAGAAAAGCGTAGTGTTTGCTGTGTGCTCTGGGGCTGCTTGACAATACGAGCCCTGCACAGTGAGCAGGGACCATTGGGGAGTTTCTTTTCCAAAGCACATTCCTGACCCAGGCAAACACGATGTGAATGCATCTGCCAGCAGATGCCGACAGAAAATAACAGCTCCGGAGGAGGCCCAAGGATAGAACGTGGATGCTTTGGCGGGATCCAGCCTCCCAGTACCACAGTGATTGGTGCACACAGAGCTCAAGTCGCTTTTTGCTCATTTGACAGGCCATACTTGAAATGTGTTTTTCTAAGAATGTGCTATAGAAGGATGATGACAGCTGCAGCTGAGAGCTAAGAATGTTTTGTGTTTAGAGAAACATTCCCCCCGTGCCTTAGCATCTTTAGTCTTTCTTGTTCTCTATGCCCTACCCCAAGCTGTTTCCTACATAAAAATTAGCTCCAGTGAAGGCAACAATATCATCAGTTCCAAACTGCTGCAGCTTAAGTGGGCAGCACTGACTACCAGAGATTACAATTTTTTCTACCTTACACAAGACTGATACTGGGGCAAGGGTGAGTCTTAAAATACTCACAGGAAAGGAAAAAAAAATTCCATTAGTCTAAGATGCACTTTACAGTCACAGTCAAGATAGGTTCCATTTGTATATCAGCAAATCAGATTCTTTCTAAAAGAGAGAAATTATATGCAAACAATATTGTAATAGAAGACAAAGACTGGGACTTTGAGTGCACAAAAGAAAGATTTATTTCAGGTTATGGTTTCCACAGCAACTTTTCATTTTATCCCTCATGTGTCTATCTATCTTATAAGGTCTTTCACAACATTTACATGTAATGAGATGTTCTGTTGATGGGAAATTATTAAGAAATTAATTTCTCAAGGAAAAAACCCACATAGTTTGTGCTGTATATATTCACAGCTTCACACACACAGAGCAATGTACATACGCATCAAGATGTTGTTTGTATGTGTACATTTTTATTTTTGCTATCTATAGCACCATGAAATTGGCAGCCACTGTTGATTACACAAGAATGACAACGATAAAGAATGTGATACTAAGTGCATCTGGTAGATACTCAGACCTGGGAGTAGGCAGAGCTCCTAAAACTATGATTGCTTTGCAGGCACTAACTTGCCTTACTAAGGAGGCAGCCCTAACATACAATAATTGGTGGTGATTGATTCTAACCTTCCTGATTTGAATATTTCAAGCAAGTTGAAGAAAAAGGCAAGGAGCCAGGCCAGAGCTTTTCAGTAGTTGGCTCCCTCATCTGTTTATTCCACACAACACTCCTCTCACACAAGAGCTGAAGTGAATACAAGACATTTATGTATTAAGCACGTTGTTCTTGCACGTGGCTGTTTGTTTTGCACAGAAAAGGGGGTTGTATTCTTCAGAGATCACAAATCCAACACAAAAAAGGATTTCAGGGGGCTGGCCATGGTTTCTTTTTCAGAGGTACACGTGGAAATCTAAAATATAAGCACAGCTAGATACAAACATTATGCTATGACAATATAAACTCTGTTGGACTGTGGCAGAAGTGAGACAAAAATCAATCCAAAAAGCACTTACCTTCGTTTGCTCAGCAGTACGTATTGACAGCTGAGAGAATAGAATATGTGGAAATGAAATTTTCAGAGCTCAGTACACAGCAGTAAGACTAAAGTCAGAAGACCCAGAGATGTGCCATCAGCATAAAATGCCTTAATAGTTTAGAATCTGATGTTTACAGCATCCTCTTTCCTATTATAGCTCTGCTAGTGACTAAGCCTTGTGTGGTGCATTGACCTTGGCTGGCAGCCACCTGCCCAGCCAGACACTCTCTCACTCCCCTCTCCTCAGCAGGACAGGGGGAGGAAATATGATGGAAAAGCTCATGGGTCAAGATGTCCACAGGGTGATCACTCACCAGTTAGCGACGGGCAAAGCAGATCTGACTTGGGGAAATGATTTAGTTTATTACCTATTATTAACAGAGTAGGATAGTGAGAAATAAAAACAAAATTAAAGACAACTTTAAAGCCTCCACTCCCTCTTCTTCCCAGACTTACCTCATACTCCCCACCCTCCAAACAGTGCAGAGGGATGGGGAATGGAAGTCAGTTCATAACACTTCATCTCTGCTGCTCCTTCTTCACACTGTCCCCCTGCTACAGCAAATGTATCCCATGTATCCCATGGGATACAGTCCTTCAAAAACTGCTCCAATGTGGGTCCTTGTCACAGGCTGCAGTTCTTCATGAACTGTTCCACTGTGGGTCCTTTTCACAGAGTGGTGGCCTTTAGGAATAGAGTGCTCCAGCAGGAGTCCCCCACAGGGTCACAGACTGTGGGCTCCTCTCCAGGGTCACAGGTCCTGCCAGGAGCCTGCTCCACCGTGGGTTCCTCCCTGGCCTGCAGATGGGTCTCCATGGGCTGCAGGGGCACAGTTGCCTCACCATGGTCTGCAGGGAAATCTCTGCTCCAGTGGCTGGACCACCTCCTGCCCCTCCTTCTTCACTGATCTTGTGTCTGCAGGCCAGTTCCTCTCACATATTTCTCACTCCTCTTCCTCACAGGTACTGCACCATGAGTTTTACCCTCTCTTAAATATGTTACCACAGCAGGACTGCCAGTGTTGCTAATGGTATCAGCTTTGGACAGTGGTGGGTCCGTCTTGGAGCCAGCAGAAAATCAGGTTTGCGCAACACGAGGCAGCCCCTGCATCTTCTCACAGAAGCCACCACTGCAGTCCTCCCACTACCAAAATTTGCCTTGCAAGCCCAATACATCTTCTCATTCTTGGAAGCTTTGCTTCTTTCTAAAAGTTTCAATTATAAGTTGTAAATATCTTTGAAGTCCAAGCACCTTCCTATCCTGACCTCATCTCAAAAAATATGTGGCAGTCCTGCTCAGCTGAGGTGTTACTGAGACACACTCAGCCAAAGCAAGGACAAGGAATGTTTGTGTGGTGACTTAAGACACTTGGAAAGAAAGGCTCAGTTACAAGGGGAAAAACCTGACTGTGACTGGAGGGTGCTGCACAACCCTAAGCCTGCAGACACTGATGGCTAATTCCATCCTGCAGCACATCCCATGGCACACGGGAGCACAGCAGAGGAGCGAGAGGAGCGTGCACCTCTGTGCATCCTGACAACTTCACAAGCAGCAATGCCCTTACTTCAGAAGTCAGTGTTTGAGCCAAGGGTCACTGACTTCCCAGAGGAGTTGCTACTTCAGCTGATAACTCCTGAGTTTTGGAATTTTGCTTGCAAGGCATTACAGTCCCTTAGAATATCCTTCTCCCATATCTAAAGCACCAACACTAAGAGGCAATGGCCTCAAGTTGCAGCACGGGAGTTTCACATTAGATATTCAGGAAAAGGTCTTCACTGAGAGGGTGGTCAGGCATCGGAACAGACTGCCCAGGGAAGTGGTGGAACTAAAATACAGCACGGTTCAGTGGTGAACACAACAGCACTGGGTTAAGGCTTGGACTTGATGATCTCAGTCCTTTTCAACCTTAACAGTTCTATGATTCTGTAAGACAGATGTCACCCAACGACAAATTAAATGCTTCCTACTTTGCATTTGGATTTGATAGGTGAGCTTTGGTTTGTGACGCTGAAACACAGAAGAAGCTTATAGTAAAGAGTGGTTAGTTTTCTATTGTGTATTGGCAAAAACAACAACAACAAAAAAAAAAAGAGTGAAGGAGACATGGAGTAAATACGTTTCTAAGGAGAAGTTCAGTGAAAAGTACTACAAAACTTCAAAACCTGTCATAATTTGAAAGCTATTGTTACACACACACGAAAAACCCAAACAAATAAAATAAGGCAATTGAATGAAAATGGTATTTGATGCCACAAAAAAGAAGGAAAGAGAACTGTATAATAAAATATTTTATTGATAAAAATCAATAAACTAAGAAAACTAGTGCATGAGAGGTTTGGGGAGACAACTTATAAGAGAAAAGAAAAATGGATATTGCTTAAAGGAGCACCATTAAGAGTACAAATACAAACTATTCCAGGACAGAGAAGTGATAGGAAATGTAGTATAAGTCCCACTTGGTTAAATCATGAGCTCTTTCCTTCCTCCAGCACGTGACAGGGGCATACAGATTGTGGATACCAAGTCAGGCAGCTGAGGAAAATTATCATTAACATCAAAGACTTCACAAAGTCAGAAAGACCTAGTCAAAAAGATATCACAGGTGTTACAGCTATTAGAGAAGAACCAAGGAAAGCATTATTTTCTCATCAAAGAAGAAAAACTATGACAAATTGATGTCAAGAAGGCTAGACCCAAAATTGCACCTGCAATTGCCAGCTTAGGAAATCAAGCTTTTCACTGAGCTGGGAAATACCCTCTGGACATTTGCTCCACTTCCAAAGTCTGTAGTAAAATTGTTTGCCTTCTTCATTTCACTCCTGCAGTTGAAATTTGGAGTTTTAAACAAATATTGTTGATATTCTGAAGTTAAATTCCAGTTTATGAGGGTCTAAACATAACTATTTGTCACCTGGTTTTTTTTCCATATTCAGTGAAGAGAAAGAGAATACAGAACTGTTCAGTGGCATAAAAACACCTGCTATTTCCAGAAGATAAATTGTTCATAGATTAATCAGAAAGCAGACATCACCATTATTACAAAGAGTGCCCTATGAACATTGTGAGTGAAAACCCACACAATAAACAGGAGCATTTTCACCTGTAATCACATCTGGTGCTAAAAAGCTCAAGAGACATTCTGTCAAATGTGCATTTCACTAAATAGCCAATCTAAAACAGCAGTGTCATGCTGCCAGCCTTTATTTTATTTTGTTTGTGTGACAATGTGCAAATAGCTCACTCCAATTCCCCTCGCCTTTGAGTAATTCTCACAATGATTGTTCAACAAACAGTCAGCATTTTCCTAGACATTTTGACAAGGCCACAGAAAAATAAGGGGAAGGTTTGCAGTCTAAAACATTTGCCTTGCTTTACTTTGCTTTCAGTGCAAATAAAAATAGTACAGGGTCACCAAAAGTGTTCCTGCAATTAAGGAGTGGGGGGGAGGGGAAAGGGGGGAGAAAGCATAGTAAATATACTCATAAAAACACCCTCATGGTAAATATACTCATAAAAACATCCTCAAGCCACTTATTTTCCAGACCAAATTCCTATACGAGACCACACACACACAACTTGAATTGTTCTTTGGGTCACACCAAGATGCCTATCCTGTACAAAAGCAGCATGATAGAAAATACTGAAGAGATTTTCTTTTCAATCTCAAAATACTCAAGAGGTGAGCTGCAAAATTATATCCAGGTGGGAAACAGGCACTTTCCCAGCAGCCAGTGTGGGAGAACCCATCTGAGCAGGAGCTGGCAGCCACCAGTGCCTAGGGGCCCTGCTCAGGCAGTGCAGGCTGGGCTGCAGCACCCACTCTGCTGCTCTGGCCCACCAGTCCTGCTCCTGGGAAGAAGAAAAGAGTTGGCAGAAGCAGATGTAGCTGCAAACCCAGCTCGAGCCTCTCTGACAAGAGAAGGAGGTAAAGCCCCAGTGAGCCACTGGAGCACTGCCAGGTCTTTCCCTCCCTCCCCTCACCCCCCCTGAAGTGTGTGTGGCACAACTTTTAGCCCTGTGGTGTGCAGCTCATCAGACCAAGAAGCAGGACATCACTGCTCTGGTGGTGGCAGGCAGAGAGGACACCTCCAAAGCTCATGCCAAGAGCTCACCATGTGACAAAAGCATGTCCTTCACCAGTCATGGCCAGAAGTGATGGTACCCAGTGACAGACACTGAGAATGGAAAAAGTGATTAGTCACACTATTAAGTATTAAGCTGCAATGACCCAACATCATGCTTGTGCTCCAAGCCTTATTGCTCTCTCTGTCAGCCCCCTTTGCCAGTCTCTCCCATTTTCCTCTCTGCTTTCATACAAAATCATTCAACTTGCAGATCTCTAGTTTTATCCCAAGCACCAGGGCTTCCTTTCCAAGTATATACATGGGCCCCTGCTCAGCTAATCCTATCTTCCTTCTTCCAAAGGCACAGCAGGGCTGACAGGCTCACTAGAATTGTTATCACCTGTTGGCAGCTTGGATGTAATACATACTGCTGTGGTCAGCAGCTCCAGTGAATTGCAAACAGCTGAAAAAGAAGCCAAGCCTGTGTCTGAACCCACCTGCCACTTACGCTGGCATTATAACACATACAAAAGGAGGGCAGGGAATTAAGCCAGCTTGTTGGATTACTATGCTCTGCCTAGAAGCATTATTCATGTCCCAGCCTTTCCTACAACCACCCCCACTAGCCACATTGTTCTCTTTGGCCTAGTAAGTTTTACTAATCATACACAACAAGCTTGAAAAGCACAAAGACCAATTTTATAGCAGAAATAAGATAAAACAACTAGGCAGCTTTTAATGCATTCTCAACATGTGGGTTCGTTCACCTGAGCTCTGGGTTGATAACTTGAGCTTTTTGCTGGCAGCAAACCGGTTATAATCAGTCTGACTACAATGCTGTAAGCTGATTTTCTAAGAAGCTGCAGTGGGACTGGCTCTTGGGCCATCCCAGAAATAAGAAATCAGGCAAACTATAGTCCACGTGGCTGTTAGCCATGGAACCACCAGCAGAGCCCATTTCACCAAGTACGTGCAGCACAAATAGACCTATCTCATGGCCAGAGCACCTCATTTCAGCACAGTCTACTCAGAATTTCTAGCATAATGGAAATGCTGACATATTGCAGGTGACTGGACCAATTCCACAAAATACAAATTAAAGGGGGAAATAAAGTCATGAGCACAGAAACCATTCTTTTCAGCCAGGGCTACTTATCACAGCAATGTTCCTCCAGAGAACTTTCCACACACACACAGCCCATCATCTCCCTACCTGTTTTTCCTGTCTCTATTAGATCTCACGCTTCAACATTTCACTTGCTACAAAGGAATTATGAAAAGTTCTTACATTAAACCCTAACAATCACAACACGCGTGCAGCGTGATTGCCAAAAGCAGACTGCTTCCCAGCCTAATTCTGTGCAATTCTCTTGATTTTACTAGCTCTGTCATCCTTCAGTCTGGCCGCAATGGTCCAACTTCTGCATGAGACAGACCCAAATTGCTGTAATTGTCTGCAAGAACAATCCTTGCTGACTTGCCACGCTGAGCAGCATCAGCCCAGGAACCCAGCTTTAGACCCAGCTGGGCAATGCCCTAATCAACAAGAGATTTTTCCCCTATTTCAGAAGCTTCCAGTCACAACTGACAGCACCTTGACTGTGAAAGATCCGAACTGACAGGGAAGACAAAAGAGGATGCTGAATCATACCCATGATGCACTCTCAGCTGCGGGCCAGCAGAACTGGAAAACCACTTCCTTGGACTACGGCACTGCTGTGGATTTCACTAGAGCCACAAAACACTTTTCCTAGCTAGAATACTGAAAACTCATTTCCACTAATTCCAAGCCATCTGTCACTTATTTCTCCCAGAGGTTTGAGGCATGATAAGGTGCTCCTCTTTCCCCACAGAAGACATGATGGAGCAGCACAATGCTCTGAGAGTGGCCCATCACTGACATTTAACACCACGAGAAAGGTTTCATTTGGTGACCAGGCACGGTAGCCAGCCTGCCATCTGCAGGCCCTTTCCCCTGCAACAGCAGCAGTTGGCCACTTTACTTCTGTCCTCACTCCTCTTTCATTGAGACAAACGTTCTGCATAGGGCTCGACCAGAGCAACATGCTGAGACAGAAAGCTTGCTTGCAGCTTGCCCCTTCTCCTCACAAACTTCTTTTCACTCCACAGTCAAGTGACAGTCCCCTTAACAGCCTGGAAAGTACACTCAAATTGCAGTGCTCTGCACTTTCCTTCTCAGCAGCAAGTACTATCAAACACACTCTCAAGGCTCGTTGAGGCCTAAGTGACCATCTCCCTCTCGCTCTTCCTTGCGAGCAGTATAGCAGACTCCTCAGGCCTTGGGAGATGGAAGTGTGTGATGGTAGCTAGAGCTGAGAAGAAAGGTGCAGAGCAGGAGTCCCGACAAGCTTTTCTCTCAGCTTGTTTTTCTGTGAGAACAGCAGCTGGAAGCTTTTGCCTCTAGAAGCACACTGCAAGAGTGACAGAATGGGAGAGTGAAAGGAGCAGAGAAAAAAGTGCGAGGCACCTGCCGCATGCAACAGAGCAGCTGGGCACCACCTCACTTGTGTCCTCACATCTCTTTCATTGAGAGAAGAATTCTGTGTAAGTCTTGCCCAGAAGAATGTGCGGAGACAAAAAGCTTGCTCGCAGCTTGCCCCATCTCTTCAGAACCTTGTATTCACTCCACAGTCCGGTGACAGTCATCATCCCTTTCCAGCCTGTAAACTCAAGACCCACTGCAGTGCTCTGCGTTTCCTTCTGATCTGCAAGTCCCATCAAACACACTCTCAAGGCTCGCTGAGGCCAAGGTGGGTCCCCCAAAGGGTTACAATCAAACCTGCTCAAGTGTGGGCTTCTCTGTCCACAGGACCCTGCGCCAGCAGAGGCTTCCCACGGGGTCACAGCCTGTCTTGAACATCTCCCTACTCCAGCACAGGCTCCTCCACAGGCTGCAGGTGGATCTCTGCACCGCTGTGACCCTCTGTGGGCAGCAGGGGCACAGCTACCTCACCATGGGCTTCCCCACGGAATCTGACACCGTTCATCTCTGGCCTCCCCCTGGACATGGAGGCACTGGCCACAGCTCCCTGGCACATCCAGCCAACCAATTCTCCTCATGTCCTGACCAGCCCAGCCCACAAACCCACGGCTCTGCAGTGTGGAGATTGGGGTATCATGTGGGACCATGTCCAAAGCCTCACAGGGTTCTGGGCACAGCAGCAGCTACAAGTCCACAAGTCTGGGGACAGCCCTGTGCCAGTTCCAGTTGGTTCCACTGTTGATGCCAGGTGTGTCAGGGCCCTTTGTGATGCAGCAAGTTGAGGTGCCCAGAAGTCCTTGGGACAACACAGAGCCCCACCCTGCCTGAGCAGTATGTAAGGGGCGCAGAACTTAGCCCACTCCCAGGAGAGCTCCTCTCTCGGGAGGAAACAGCTCACTGCATCTCTCTCCTTCTCTGCAGGAGAGGACTTTGGAAATGGACAAGAAGAGGACGACAGACATGGATGCAGAGAAGGGAACCCCAGCTCATAGCTTGTCCTGGGCCAACAGCTGGGTCTGCGAAGGAGGCCAAGTGGACGTCCCATCGCCCAGAGCAATGCAGCTGGATCAATGCAGAAACCACAATTAACTTCACACTGGAACAAGGGCACTGGATCAACACTGGATTATGGACTGACATCCCATCAGCTGGATTGACAGCAGAACCAGGATCTCATTTTCCCCTCTCTTTCTCTCCCTGCCCTGTGCTTTTAGAGCAGGTCAAAGGCTTTTTCAATCATGCTCTGTTCCTGGTCCATCTTGGAAGCAAGGTGGGTGTTGGCAACATAAATAATCATGGAATCACAGAATATTCTGAACTGGGAGGGACCCATAAAGATCATCCAAGTCCAACTTCTGGCCCTGCCCAGGACACCCCAACAATCCCACCATCTTCCTGAGAGCGCTGTCCAAATGCTCCTTCGAGCTCCGGCAGCCTTAGGGCCATGACCCCTGCCTGAGGGAGCCTGTTTCACTGCCCGACCACCCTCTGCAGGAAGAACATTTTCCTAATATCCAAACCTAACCCTCCCCTGACACAGTTCCAGCCATTCCCTCGGGTCCTGTTACCAGTCCTGTCACTAGAGATTGGTGCCTGAGGGAAGAGAGACAAATCTACAGATTTCCTGACACTGCCTCACTCTTGTCCAGCACTTCTCAGGAATGTGACAGCAGGGAAATTTGAAAAAACCTTGATTTATTCTTGCATCATTTCACTTGCACAACCACTGTCTCATGAGTGTCCAGCATTGCCCAGCCCAAACCTGGCAAGTACCCCTGTAGTGACTGAGGCTGGGAACTGTACAATTCCTCACAAAGAGGGACACATGTTTAGGACTTTCACTTAATTGGACCTTGTCTGTAAATATTTCTTTTTTGTAAGGAAGAAAAAAAGAGAAAACTATACTATTTGTTTGGCAGCAAAAAGTGCACTAAATAGCAACACCACTAGTGGGGAGGGGAATTCCACAATTCTAGGTATTACCATTGAAAAAAAATAATACAACTATCTTTTTTTATCACCTCTTGACCTCCACGAAGTAGAAGGTTCCCATCACACAGTCTGCAAAGGCTGTCAGGATCTAAATTCTTCCTCAGCAACTTGAGGACTGGAATAGAATTCTGCACAAGCTGTTACCAATGACAAAGCCTTCCTGAAAAACCTGCCACAGATTTTGTGACTGCCCTATCCCTGGAAATGTTCAAGTTAAGGTTGAACAGGACTTGGAGCAACTTGGTCTAGTGGAAGGTGTCCCTACCTACAGCAGAGGGTTGTAATGAGATGATATTAAAGGTTCCTTTCAACCTAACCCTTTCTGGGATTCCATGCTATAAAATAAATCTTCATTTGTTCTCTCCTGCACCCTCACCTGGTGCTGGAGGCAGTGGGGGCACTGGTGAAGTCTCAGAGCATCAGTCTGGGCTTCAACCACCCTGCCAGTAGCTCTTCTGCTTGTGGGGAAGTAAAAGCAGATGCCAATTTCTCAGAATGTATTTATTATTATCATCATTATCATAATGTCAAAGGGAAAGGTTTGCATTTGATACAAAGGAGTTTGAGGACAGGTTGCCCTTTAGGTTGTTTCTACATTTAGAGCGGCCAGGCACAGCAATGCCTGTTAAATGAAAGAAAACCCTACTGTTTGGGGGAGAGGTGAGCATTAGACTTCTTCATTTTAGCTTTCTTTTGATGCTTTTGTTGGGTTTTTTTCCCCTTGGAAACGTGTGAGGGCGCCTGAGGTAGCAGGGAGGGCAAAGGGTGGATCGGGTGGGGGAGTGCTCGGCCAGGCAGCAGCAGGGAGCGAGGGGAAGGGTTCTGGGGGGGGGGACCCACACCGGGGTTTTGGGGGTCTCTGGGGTGTGGGAAGTGGGTTTTGGCTTCTCTGAGGCTCGGGGGACTGGCCAGCAGCGTCTCTGCCATGCCCTTGCCAAACCAGCGTGGATAACTCACTCATGTTTTGGCTATTCTTCAACATCCACCCTCACCCCCCACATGCTTCTTCTGCCTTTGCCCACCCCGCCGCCCTCTCAGGTGCCCTCAGAGGCAAAAAACCAACCAACCAACCAAAACCAGAAAAGCATCAAAAGAAAGCTAAAAGGAAAAAGCCCAGCGTTCGACAGGCGAGCCCTGCCCACCCAGCAGGTGACACTGGTCGCTGCTTAGTTGCAGTACTGCTTTCGGGCAGGAGGTGTCAACAGCGGTTCATTAAACAGGCGCCAGCAGCGATTTCCGTCTCAGCCAAGATCCCTGACTTTGGGTGTAACAGTGAGAGGAGACAGAAAACACCTCTGAATACACAGAGCTGCTTCTATTGCCTTGATATCCATAATTTTTCCTTACATTTTCCAGCCCTTTATTAATTTATAAAAAAGTTCCATTTGTGTTTTCAAACCCTAAACATCCATATTCAGAATTTCTTATATCCTAAAATCCTGTATATAAGTGGGGCTTCATTTTCAATTCAATTCTTATGAAAATTACTATTAGCTGTTATATCAAAAAATTGAAATGTTAATGGTTTTAGTATTTTACACACACTCCCTATGAATTTTCTGGCATTACTGGTCTCTAACCTCCCTTTTTGGGGAGACTCCACCTGACTCCCTTGATTCCCAACTCATTTCCTCCTCCACTGCTCTCCCAGTGACACTGGGGCATCCCAAATGACAAAATAACCCCCCAGGCTTCAACTCCCTCCTTTTTTACTCACTCTCCACGTCTCCTGCTCTCAGTTCCCGCATAGCCTGAGCCAACTGTGCAAAGGACACAAGCACTTACACCCTGGATAGGGAATAGGGGACTGGGTTGGGCAGAATTCACCTAAGCAGTTTAAAAAAAAAAAAAAAAGGATTATGGGAGCATACAGCTCTTCACAGAACCTGCTGAAATTAGATAAGCAGAACCCCAAATCTCTACACTGTGGGTTGTGTCATGGAATCTAAACCAGCACAGACCTTCCCACCAAACTCTTGGATTTCCCTCCCTGCCATGTGCCTTGCTTTCAGCTTTGGAAGGTTTGTCTCAGGGGCATTTCATGAACTCTAAGGGATATTCCAATCTCAGGGATTCCGTGGGACTCAGTGACTGACCCAGCTGCACAGACAGATCGGCTACACAGATTATCTTGCCCTCAGCCACAGCGCTTAGGTGCATCAGTGAGAGAGCACAGAGAGCAGGAAAACACGTAATTACACCATTTATCCTGCCCCATGGTTTGCAAGAGGGGCAGGAAGACTATTGCTTTCTGATCTTGAGAACTTCAAGGAAAATAACTATTAATTGGCAATGAAGATGCCAATTTTCTGATACTACTGCCTCAGAACCATAGCCCAGCAGGTTTCTGTGGGAACCTGAATTATCTGTGTAGTTCAGAAGCTGCACATCCCTAAAGCACTGTCCCCTGGAAACACAAAGCTACCCACATGCATTTTGTACTTCAATTTGTACTTCCAGCACAAAAAAGACAGTTTAAATCATAATGAAGTGACTTGGTGACAGCACAGCATTAGATCAGGGACATCAAAAGACTCACCAGACAATGTACACTGTGGACTCTCCATTCCCAGCACTCTATCTGTAGCATCCTCATTTCTCACAGATACTCAGTTCTATTTCCAGGACTCCCCTCAAGAAATTGGTGTCTGCTGGCAGAAGCAAATCCCCAAAGTGTCCCTGCTCTCAGTCCCTGCCCTACTCCCCACCCACCCTTTTGATAGCCATGGCCTCCCCACCCAGAACACAAAAGGAGGCTCCCAGGTGCCTCCTGAGATCCAAATCATTCCAGGTGGGTCAGGACATATTCTTCAAGTTCTGGAATTCACATGCTTACCTTACAAAAAGCAACCATTTCTTACACTGAATACTTGCTTACATATATACACTGTATTTTCATTGCACAGAGAGGCCGTATCCAGGACAGAACACAGGTGTTAGAAATCCACCAAAACAACTGTCAGACGGAACTCAGCTTGTGAGTGTCTTTAGGGAACCACAGTTTGCTTCCAAGTGTAGTGGAGGAACATGTTTAAATCTAGAGGTGCCACTTGAGGCCAGCAAACCCAGTCCCTTCCATTAAATGTAGAGCCAAAACACATTATCTCACAACTGAACAAAGACAAGAACCCACTTAGACACCACCTCCAGCCTGATAAACCTCTCACCTCTAACATCAGTTAAAGCACAGTATATGGCCCTCATCAGACATCCAGGATAAGGTATGCTGCTGTTGACCAGTTTTAACAACTTGTTGGAGCAGAAACTGCCTCAAAAATTACACTGGAGTAATGTAACCTCCTCTGGCAGGTATGTCAGTAACAAAATCTTTTACTTACCTGAACATAAAAGAATATGAGACCCATCACTACAGCCTAAACTTGAGCACCACTTCAAAACAGAGCAGTGAAGGTGGAGGGTAGAAGCTTTTTTAAGAGAAACAGTGCCTGCCAATGGGGAAATTTATTCTGAGTTTTTGGAGAAAACTTAAAAACTCGCAGCAGTAAAATTAAGTAGCGTTGGATAATAAAAATCCCCCACTTTCTGAAATTATTCTTGCTTTAGACTACAGCTGCTTGCCTTTATTGAAAAACGTTAGGTAGAACACTCATAACATACAAGAAATGCTGACAATTAGTCAAATGTACAGAAGACCAAAGACAAGTAACTGAAATATCTGCATTAAAACAAAAAAATTGCTGGCAAGTATTCCTACTTAGCATTTCTGATTAATTGCTCAAACATATACCAAGCTTTGTTTAAAGGAGTGGTGCCACCAGCCTTGTTTGGTTTCCTCCCCTTGAAGCTGTAAAACATCTGACTTTCAATACTGCATGAAAAAGCCATTTTATCTAATGCTGTTAAATGCCTTTATTTATGTCACGTTTTAGCCTCGAACCTGCAAAAAACCCCCACCAAATTAACAAACATATAGTTTTTGGGCCATTCCTGTCTCTGAGCACGGGTTGAGCAAAGGCTGTGGAGACATGACAAGGAAAAGTGACTTAATGCTGTTCTTAGGGACATCACAGCATCACAGGGAGGTTTTGCATTGGTATTGGAAAATACACACCCAGTTCAGTAGATATTGAGTATCAGGGAAGTCAGGAGATAAATTCTTTGCTTTCAGAGAGAAAAATTTAAGTAGTTACATTAAACCAGAAGTCTACAGATTGATTGATCAGAAGTCTTGACTGGAAAAAAATCTCTTTCTGTCTGGGGTATCCTTTTAAGGCAAAGAAGAGGAACTTCTTGGCTAGGATGCAGACTCAAAAGTTTCACTACAGCATAAGTAACTCATGCCTTTCAGCTCTCTGACATCTTTAGCAATATTTCCACAGATCCCTGAGGATTACAAGGACAAATTTCATGTTCTTCAGTCTCCTGCAGTTAAATATGTAAGTTCTTTCAGACTTTCCTGGGCAGAGGGGCCACACACGATTCAATAGCTGTGAGTCTCATCTCCAGAGCTTTTAATACAGCATGTGCCTGCAAAACAACCAGGGAAAGGGACTTGGCTATGAATGGAATTTCACAATACTAAGAGCAGAAAGGGCTCAAATCTGATCTCAAATTACCAATTCTATTTGATTCTATTCCTGTTACTTTCATAGTTTGAAAGCTCACTTGACTCTAACACTCACTCTCCACTCTCTTAACTTTTTCCAGCCTTGGTGTCAGAGCCACAAGCTCAGCTTTTGCTGGACAGCCATAGGCTTCCACAGTCAACATTGTTATGTTATTTGCTCCCAATCCTCCCTACTTGCAGTCACAAGTTTTCAGTAGAGTGAAACAACAACTTGATTTATGATGTAATATTTCAATACAAAGTTACAGCAAAAGCATTAAGTCCATTTGCACAAAAGGCAAAAGAGATAAGACTAAAAGTTAAGTGAAGATCTCAAGAAGTGAATCAGAACTAATTAGAAATGAAACATCAAATTACTAAGACACAAACAGGAATCTAATGCTGTGTGTGATAAACAGAAAATGCTAATTACCATGAAAATTGAAGGAAAAGTTACTGAAAATCTGGCATACCACAAGATACTAATGGCATGAAGCTGTACAGGAGATGTTATAACCCACAGAATTGCTCTGGATTAAATAAGCTGTTTTGTAGAAGCTACTGAAGGATATTAAGATTTCACAGAGGTGATTTAAACAAAGAATGATATAAGGTTAAATCTTACCCTTTGCAGCACCTCTTGCAAGTCAGCTCGACTTTCAAGAGTCAGCGGCTCCTCATCAGTAAGAGCTTGCTTTTCTGAGGATCCTAGAATATAGCTGAAATGTCACAGTTTAGACCATGGGCTTCTCCCTCTGAAGGCAAAAAGTCAAAAGTAGTGATGCTCCAGAACCCCAAGAGACAGTCATGGGTTCTAGGGCTTCATGATACAGCAAAAAATTACAGACAGGGAGAATGGAGCAGCGCTGGCTGGGGGAAGCAGCCACCACCATCACTGCTCAAGGAAGTGCCATTTTATGGCCAGGTTAGTGCTTCAGCAAATTTTACTGCCACGGAGAAAACACAGCTGGCAGAATGAAGAAAAAACCCTGAAACAACTGTCCAGAGTAAGAGGGTGAACAGCCGCATCAATAGAGCAGAACAAATGGGAATGTAACAAAAAGCAGAAACATTGAAGCTAGCCCAGACAGAAACAATGACTGTTTACTAGAGCATATGCTGGCATAAAAGAACTCTGGCATGGAGCCTTAATTCAGGGTATAATTACTGAAGCGTATTTTAGGACCACTTTAAAGTGCTATAAACCAATTAAACCCAAGCACACCTTCATTTTCTAAACAGTTTTCAGGACAGCTAAGTGAGAGCCTCAAGCACATACTTTGCCCACCTCAGGAAGGACAGAGCAGACTTGGTCAGTACAGGTTAGACCCCACACCAAGTTGTGCCTAAGCCCCTCTGCCCATGTTTCCTGCTGACAGTGCCAACCTCTAACAGCTTACAGGCCTACTTGGTGCTACCAAACAGTGCAGGCTCGTTTTATGTACTCTCCTCTGATCAGCTGAGAAGGGACCCTCCTGTGCTGTGTACCTAGTGTTATTTTCTTGGCTGGTATGCAATTATTTACACAAAAGGCAGCCCTGGTGTTGGGTTTTTTCTGGGATTTGTCTTACACAGGTGATGTTTCTCATACTCGAGCACTGATGCCAACAGCAGTAATACAGAACATCACAGAGTAGCACAAACAGATGCATCTGGACATGCCACAGATAGAACAGAATCCCTCAGTGAGATACCAGGTGGGTGAAACAGAGCTGTCAGGCTTCCCCATAAACATTCTGCATGTACCTTTCAACAGAGTCAACGCTGACACAGAACAAATCCCTCTTGTAGTCAAGATGCTTTGGGGTGCACCTGTAGATATTTCCAAGTATCTTCAAGCAGCCAGAGCAGAACAAGGTTTCCACCATGCTGTAAGTAAGACATGTAACATTTATTTGGGAGAAAATAAAAGAAAGCACCTCTCCCCATCCCCGTTCTAAAAAAATTAATGGATTACGCTTCTTTTAGAGCATTCATTCCTGCTTTACGCAGTGTAATTATGAGCACTCATCTTACAGCTTGCATTCCCAGCTGCTCCTTAGGCTGGCTGACCCCAGCAAGACTAATAGAACCACTGAATGACGGAAGGGTTTGGGATGGAAGGGACCTTAAAGCTTATCCAGTCGCACCTCCTGCCACGGCAGGGACACCGTCCATTAGACCAGATTCCTACAAACCCCGTCCAGCCTGACCTTTAACACTCCCAGGGATAGGGCAGTCACAGCTCTCTGGGCAACCTGTGCCAGCGCCTCACCACCCTCACAGGGAAGCATTTCTCCTAATGTCCCACCTCAAATCTGCCTTCTTTCAGCTTAAGGCCATTCCCCATTGTCGAACCACTACATGCCCTTGTGAGAAGCCCCTCTCCCTTAGTCCACGAGGCCCTCGCACAGACCACACCGGGTAAGTTTTCCCGGGGGCACAGGGGCAGTGCTGCCCGCCGGGCTTGCCCTCAGCGCCTCCCGGGCAGGGCGGGCAGTGCCCAGGGGGGGGCTCCCCCGCCTCCATCTCACCATCCGCACTCGTCGGGCAGCTTGGAGAGCCTCCGCTCCTGGTCCACCGAGACGCTGGCGGCCACACCTGCACGGGGGAGAGGGAGAAAGGGAGGGATGCGGGGGGGTGACCGCGGGGAGGGGGCCCGCTGGGACACGCCGGGGCCGGCACTCACTGCGCAGCAAGATGCAGCCGCCCTCCTCGTCGTTGGACACCCAGCTCAGCGTGTCGCCCACGGGCCGCCTGCAGCCGGAGCACAGGAACACCATGGGTAGCAGGTCCGCGCTGTCCGAGTCCTCCCGCCGCTGCTGCGGCTGCTGCTGCTGCTCCTGCTCCTGCTGCGGCTGCGGCTGCTGCCGCTCCGTGAGCCCATCGCCCGCCTGCAGCAGCGACAGCGAGCAGTCCAGCTCCTCCGCCAGCTCGGCCGCCGCGAACAGATCTCCCGCCATCGCCCTCGGACCGCCCCCCGCGGGAAGCGGCAGTGACGTGCGGCGGGCTCGGCGGGCCGCGCGCCTCGGGAGCCGCCTCAGGAACAGCCCCCCCTCTGCGGCCTCCGCCGTCTCGTTTGGGACGCGTCAGGACCGTGGAGTCGAAGCTAAATATACGGTTAATCCAACACATACTTTATTTATGAGGCATTTTATCAAATCACACCTAGGTCATGGCATGCCCCGAGTTGGAAGGGGACCCACGGGGACCTTCCAGGCCAACTCCTGGCACCGCACAGTGCCAGCAAGCCCACCGTGTCCTTGCGAGCATCCTCGAAACGCTCCTTGAGCTCCTTGAGCCCTGGGGCCGTGACCTGGCGAGCCTGGGGACCGCCACCCTCGGTCCACCCTCTGAGGGAAGAACCTTTTCCTAATATCCAACCTAACCCCCTCCCCGACACAGCTCCGGCCATTCCATCAGATCCTGTCACTGGTCACAAAAAGCAGACATCAGAGCTGCCCCTCATGCGATGAGCTCTGACCTCAGTCTCTTCTCCGGCTGAACAAGGCAAGTGACCTCAGATGCTCCTTGTGTGGCCCCCGGAGACCCCAGCTCTTTACCTCCGGATACATTCAGGGATGTGTTTCAGCCCAGCTGTAGTCAGGAACTCCCAAGAGCAGTGCGCTGCTGCGAGGGGCTGAGAGAGAAGGGTTTGTGACCCAGCTGGCACTTACCCATCCCATTCTTGGGTCACTTGACATCCATCTCAGTTTAAAATGTGATGAGCAGTAACAATGGTCCGACAGGAAGCAAGGATTGTATTTTAAGGGCTGCTGTTACATCTCTGCCCAGATATAAATACTCATTACCACTGGATGTTTTCAGTCCCAAGGCAGTCCTTGAGTTGTGGGACCCCAGAGTGATTGGCACAGCCATCAGTTACGCAATTCTCTTTCTGAGGGCACTGAAGTACAATGAAGCAAACTATTAGGTTGAAGCTCTGAGCTAGCTTAAAACACACTACTGGCATGGCTAACAGAACAAACTCCTCTGAGTATTTCTGGTCCTATGAGTATTACTGGGATTACATAGATCCAATTCCAGTAGATGGAAGCAAGCTGAAGGTTAATAAATGTAAGTATTGTAGAGTAGTAGGTGCTAATCGAGTACAGGAAAAATGCTGCGTAGCTTGTCTCGCTGACCTGGTTTTGCTTCCTTGCAATAGAGCCCGTTCTGGGGCATGGTTTGTATGGATGGGTGTCTGCCTTCAGACTGATTAATTACTAACACTGAAACTCTGCAATTCTCGTTAAGAATGCTGATATCAACTCTTGTTTGGAAGGACAGATTTTCTGAAGTTGTTTGCTATGGGGAAATCTGTAGTTTGGGATGTTAATTACCTGTACCCTACTGTCAGCAAAGTTGACTGAATGAGCAGAGATTTTCATAAAACTATTGTGTTGTTGTCTTGGGACCTCAGGCTTACACTGCAACTGACAATCATTCAATGCCTTAGTAAAAGAAATGTATGTTTCCACTAGCCAGGGACAAAAACCGTTCTTTTACCTTTCCTCTTTTGATTTAGTGCTGCTGAATGAATAATATACATTACTGGAATAATGTACAATGAATAATAATATACATTATGCTATCCTGCTGGGTTTTGCAGTGTATTTTCAAAGGATAGGATATGAAGTAGCATTCATCCAGTTCGCCTTGCAATAGCTCACACTTGGTTTTATGCAATGAAATAGCAACATGGGTACTCAAACTGGCAAGTAATTTTGTTTTTTCTAATGTAACTACATTGGTTCAGTTTTGCTGAGCTAAAATGACAGGCTGTGTTCCGAGGGATTAGCTGAGTGTAGTGGATGGATTGGCAGAGATCGAGGGAGAGTGGGAGGCATGTTCAAGTCACTTCGGCTCCCGGCAGTGCTTTCTCTCAATT
>JAWWEU010000001.1:5982729-6000234 GCA_035583155.1 Acropternis orthonyx | reverse complement strand
GGAGGTGAGAAAGTTGCTTTTAGATTAGTTCTTGTTTCTCACTTTTCTACTCTGATCTGATTATCAATAAATTAAATTAAGTTCCTTCAAGTCTGCTTTGCCTGTAATAGCAACTGGTGAGAGATCTCTCCCTGTCCTTATCTTGACTCACGAGATTTTCGTAGTATTTTTTCCCTGTCTTGTTGAGGAGGGGGAGTAATAGAGCAGCTTGGTGGACACCTGGTGGCCAGCTAAGGTTTACCCACTAAAAGCATAATTTGAAATTCCTGTGAAACAGAACAGGGGTAGAAAGGAACACACACTGAAATCTGCTCCATACAGTGCCACAAAACGTTATTAATTTCTCTACCAACATGCACTAGGATTTGGATTATAACTGCCCTAAGGAAACCACAGAGCCCTGGCATCCAGTGGGAACAGCTGCACAGGACAGCACAGAGAAGCTCAAGAGCAGGACAAAGACATTTATAATGTTATTTACTTGCCAGGTCTATGGACAGGGTCTGGTTTGTGGCTGGCTGGGTAACCAGGCAGGTGGCAGTGGGAAATGTGCTGTTGCCCCAGGCTGCATAGCTCACTCTGGTCACTGTTGCATTGGAGTGGTGGAATTCTTCCTTGGTGCTGTGGTTGCTTGCAGGGATCCAGGAGATGTCAGCAGCTGGCTTTCCTGCAGAAGCTTGACAGGCAGTCCCCCTGCTCTTGTCATAGCTCAGAGTCACTGTAGGAGGGACTACAGAAGAAATTTGAAAAAAACCCACAACCGTTATTTCTAGTTTAATATAAAATCACCAGCTGAAACTGAAAAACAGGTGGCATTTTTTAGTTTGCATGACCAATCTGTGAGATTTTAAAATAATTTGAAATATTAGGGAAAAAAAATACATTAAAAAGTTGAAGGTGGATACCTCAAAAACTAGCTAGTTGCATCTAAAATACTGCTTTCTCCTGTTTTCCAGAAGGTGATTACAGACCAACAGGAGATGAGGTGACATACATGATGAGGACTGGATTAAATCAAGATTTATAAGTACAGCAGTGCATGTTCTGAAGAAAATGCAGCTTGTTGAAGCTCCAAGTGAAACATTTAGGAGATTGGATATGTAGCATCAAAAATTTGATAGCAGGGAAATAAAAGACAAAACTGTTCTGCATGAAGTCCAACAACTCATATTCTGCACTTGACAAAACAGGGAAAGGCTCACACAAGACCTAAGCCTTTACCAGAAAGGCAAGACTCTGCAGGGAAGAACAAAATAAAAACAAATCTAAAACAAAAACCAAATAATAAAAAAACCCCAACAAACCAAAAAAGATGCCAAAAAATCAAGTCTCTAGAATTAATAGTCAAAATTACAGAGTTCCAAACTTCATTTCCCATGATTTTTAGTTACATTCAGAAGGCTTAACTAATGTGTCCAGAACACAAAATCTCTGATTTTTTTGGTGGTTTTTTTTTTTTTACATTTATGGAAACCTAGAGATAGTTTGCCTGACTATCTGAAAAAGATGTTTTGATGTATTCAATTACATTTCCTAATATTCTTTTTATTCCTGCCTATGTTGAAAATAGACTAACTTAATTTTTATTTTAATGATGCAGTCTTACCTATCACAGTCAGAGAAGAGGAAAAATTAAAATTGCCTTCAGTGTTGGTAATTTCACAGGTATAATTTCCCTCATCCCCGAGGTTCACAGGATAAATACAAAGAGCAGGGTCACTGTCAGGTGAATATTTCCACATGATCCTCTCACTGCAGTTTATCTTGCTTGTCTCATTGTGATCGACTCTATAGGCAAACAAGCAGCAACTGCTGCGTTTCTTCTTCCATGTCACCATCAGCAAAGACAGCTCGAAGGTGTAAGGGCAGCTCAGCACAGCCTCATGACCAGCCTCCACACTCACCACATTATAAGCTACACAAGAAGAAAAAAGATACAAAAATGATGCTGCAAAATCATCAAAGCGTAGGAAACTGTTGGCTTCATCACACTTGAAAATTTCTACTTCCTTACTGGTACTGGTAGCCTTGAGGACAAATTGCTCTGTGCAGGCACATATCAGGATTCAGTTTCCAGGTTCAGCTTCCTGAAGTCTGGAAATGAAGTGGAGATGGTACCTTTCTGCTGTGGATATTGCAGGTATGTGATGCATGCTAATGAACTGCAAGTCCTCCATCTTTTTTTAGGCAACAAATATAATAGGTTAATATAGGCTTTGAAAAAAACTGATGAGGAGGGGAAAAGTCACTCTTAAGGGAAAGGAAACTATTCTTTTTTAAAAAATTAGTGTGTTACTGAGTTAGGTGACTTGCTTAAAGTGCAAGTAAAATTATTTGGCTAGCACAGGCAAGAGCTTAACTCCCAGCAAACTAGTTTTAGTCTAGTCTCAGGACACTAAACTGAATCTACAACAGGATACTGGCATCTCTTCTTCAATTATGAAAACAAACAAAACAAAGTAATTCTTGTTCCTTTTTAAATTTGTACTCTAAGTAGGAGAATGTTGATGAGAGCATCAGGAAAAAACAGAGAAACTCTGAAAGAAAAAAATGCTTACCACAACATCCTCCAATTTCAGACTAGCGTTAAGAGGCAGGAGAGCTTCTTTCTTTACTTCAAAATATAGATTTTCCTTTTTCCTAGAAAAATAAAGCTGTCTTTTAGAAATGTCTCTAAGTGCCAGACCAGCAAGTGGAACTTGGAAGGCTGCTGGGAAGGAGAAAAGCAAGAGTGGTTTGCTTGGCCTCTGTTTTCCAAATGGGTATATGCCTTGAGAGATTCTGAGATTCAATAGGTAACTAAAGATCAAAAGAAACTTTGCATTTGTTTCCTTGGGGATTGATTTTATTTTCCCCCTCTCAGTTTAGCCATGACAGGACTTCTGGTTGTTCCACATTGCCCAGTGCTTGTGTTCTGTGTACTTGTGTGAGCTAAATCAGTTCTTTTGATATGCTCTGATCTTCCTGTTGATGGGGGGCGGGGGGACAACGACACAGTGAAATGGTGAGATTGAGAATGACAACCAAGCATTTATCTGCACTTTTCTATTCTTCATAGAAATTCCTGTGTAGGCTGTACTTGCAAGAATTGAATGTATGCTTGGTTTCTGTGTTAGTTTAACTCCAAGATATATTCTTCACTTGTTCTTATCTTTGATCTCTTTATTGGTGTTCTAAAAGCATCCCCACACACTTTCTGGTGTGAAACTTTCAGTTACAGTACCCAGAACCACGGGATTTTATTGGCTTTTACTAAGGCAGCACTAGCTTAGCTGACATTTCCTCTCCATAATGTCCAGTAATTTCCACACATTAAAGACTCAGAAGAGGTTTCATCTTCACAGTGCAGACAACAAGCGTGAGTTCAGTGGCTCTTCTGACACCCTTAGAGGTGCGTGGAGCATCTGTGAAAGGTGCTGGCTTGAGAGCTCAGACACGTGTACAAAGTATACACAAATTAGAGAGCAAAGCAAGGGTTTTTTCCTCTTCTCCATCCACTTTCTTGTATCTTATACCAATCCCAAAGCAATCACTTGCCCTGCAGAGCAAGCAACGTGTTATTGGAAGTCCATTGAGCATCAAGTCTGCCAATGGAGTGTAATCCTTGTTACTCAGCCTTCACAGTGAAGCCTCTGGATACACATTCAGGAGCAAATGAGGCTGGATGTGTCTCTGAGGTTTCTTCCTCAGAACAGGGCAGGGAACAGCCTTTTTACTGCAGGTACATTCTCAACAGGCACTGGAGATAAGTGACACAGGAAAACACTGAGGGTGCAGTGTAGCACCCCAGCACACCTGTGGTGACTGACACACACTTCAAAGAATGGAAAGATTCTTGTCATAGATAGAATGTTGATGCCAATGCTGTAGAAAATGAAACCTTTAACTGTGATATGAATATATGTTACAGGTGAATTCTGTATTGTTACCATCCCTGTAGCTTCCCTTCCCCAAAACCCCTGTTGTAAACCCCTTCCTCATTGGCCCTTGTTAAACCCCACCCCATTGGTCCTAACCTGGGTCCCCTTTCATAGTAAAATGACCCCTACCTTTAAAGCTCTGTACCAACGGAAATAAACCCTCTTTGTCCTCTCCTTTTCCAGTGGTCTGGTGTGGCTTTCCTGCGTTCCGGGGCACCCCGTGGTGAGAGGGGTGAGGGGGGAGAGCGGTCCCCCCGGCTAATGAAAGCAGTGCCTGTGCCGGGGGGAATCCCATCCACCATTACACACACCCACTGTGTTACTTAAAATAGGGCTTGAAAGGGGAAAAAATCCCCTATTTCAACCATACAAAAGGAAAAAACACCAAAAAAAGGCAAATAGCAAAGTCTCTCTTGCTGAGCAAATCTAAATACATGCCCATTTGTTTTAAGGCAAGTGAGATCTCCTCGGGTGGCTCAACTTTAGTAAATCCATCAAATTCAATAAAACAGTTAACAAATTTTCATTAAAAGATTGCTAGGCAATCAGGTCCAGAAGA
Source organism: Acropternis orthonyx (assembly GCA_035583155.1). NCBI lineage: Eukaryota > Metazoa > Chordata > Aves > Passeriformes > Rhinocryptidae > Acropternis > Acropternis orthonyx. The sequence continues at coordinate 5,995,755 of JAWWEU010000001.1, read as the reverse complement.
AAACACAGATTGTACATTGTGTTCTCCAGTGTCTATATATTTCCTGCTTAAAGAATGTATCTTCCTCATGAAAGAAAAAAAAAAAAAAAAAAAAAAAAGAATGTTTTCAGCTCTTGTGTGTGTTTATATTAAATCAAAAGATTAAAAAAGTGATAAAATTCAGCTATTGAAATCCTGATATTTTTATCCTGCTTTGTTTAACAAAACAAATAAACAAAAAACAGGGGAAAAATACATATCCAGAATAAAACCTGTGTCCTGAGACTGTTTTGGACTGTCACCAACTGATACATATATTCGTGATAATGAAAGAAAAATTACAAGTAAGGCATATTCCAGGATTTCCCTTAGTGGCATGCAAATCATATTCAGATATCAAGAGAGAAAGTTTAGTTTCACCTAAATCATGTCAGATGTGCCCCAGGAACAGGGATGACACAGCTGTGTGCCAGGTGCTTTGGATTTCTGATAGCCCTGTTTGTAACCTGTACCAGACACACCTTTGTCCTGATCATAGGGCAGGACTACGGTTTGGATGAATCGATCTGCAATTCCATGGTGACAAAAAGACACCCTTTCACCCCCCCAATTTACCTCAGTTTAAGACCTAGTTTGCTGGGTTTTCTTTCATAGAACACCACTTCATTATCATATCTCTTATACACTGGCTTCTATAAATGACAATTAGGCTGTCAGTTTAACTTTCTTCTATCCAGAATATAAAAAAGATATTAAAAATTTAAAAACTAATATCAAAACCCAAGAGTCCTATACTGAATTAGAACATAGCATTTTTTCTCACAGTGATCATTTTTATTTTGTGTTATTCATCATTTTATTACTGTGAAGCAATTTAGAACTAGTTTTGAAAAAAACAAACACAAAGAGCTTGCAAATTTTGTACTTTAAGATACATGTATTCTACAACAGTAAAGAGAGTAAGTCCAGATACCAATTAGGGAAAAGGTGCAGCTTTTTTTAAAAAAATCAATATAACAAAATTAATAATGTCAATCAAATAATACAAAATCAAGCAAACCTTGAGAAATCAACACTCCACTTTGATTTAAGATAGTTGAATGTATAACTTAACAGTATGACAGTGGATCAACAGACTAACATAGTCAAATGATCAAACTCCTTAAACTAATAGAATAGATTATTGCCACTCACTAAGTTAAGCCTGGGAGAATTTAGGACAATGGCAATATCCTTCAAATTCCATTTCCTTTATTAATATAAATGCCTTTTCAGTGTCCACTAAATATTTTTCCCTTACACTTTACTGTCACTAAGCATAATTATTGAGGGTTCATATTCTATCATTCTCTTCTTCAAAAGGACACAGTGTGCTTTAAAGGCATAATAGTTAAATCACATTGCAGCAGTTTAAAATACAACCATTAACGTGAGAGACTGACACAGTGAGAAATTGTGGTTTAAGTTTAGGGAATCATTAAAGAATTCTGTTGGGAATGTCTCTTGTGCACAGACAAGTGAAAAACAAGAGAGAACATTATAATTCCCCCCTGCAGAGGCAAAGCAAAAGAAAGAAAACAGAAAAAAAACCCCAAAACCAAGAGAGTAGGATAAATTGCTTACTGCTTAACTCCTTGGGGTCTTGTCAGGGGCTAAATGGACCCAACCACTATGGAACTTACTGCCACACACATGAGTTCCAGTCAGGTTTATGCTGGCTTCCCCAGTCACACAGATCTTTAAATTCTTCTGCTGCTGGGTGACCTGCCCAAGGAAACAGCTTAATGTAACTTCAGCTCTGTCTGTGGATATCAGGATTTTTCATTTTCCTTCTCTGGTCTTTACTTCTAGAGAAGGCATGTCCCACTCATTCCAGCTCTGGATCCATTTCAGGATCATTTAGTTTTTTAGGCCCAGATACGGTCATGTCAGGATGATCAGGATGACTTTAAAGACAGGCAATAAGCTAAGATTTGGGTGTATATTTTCTAGAAAGTTTGTGTCATCTTCCAGTTGAATCAGGGGAACAAGTGCTGCTGTCACCAAAATTAGTTTTACAACCAAACCTTATTTCTAGGTATATGTTTTATGGAGATTTATCCTGTTCTTAGTACTTAGGAATGGTTTCCTGGTATGATCTGTTGCTTGTTTGGAGGGAAATATAAAAGATTAAATATAAGCCCATACAAACTCTATTGGCTTTTACACTATATTAAAATAATTTAATTTCATACTATTTTTTTCTCATATTAAAGTACTCTTGGGTTCAAATAGGGTCTAGATTTATATCCCTCCCAAAGCATATAATAATGATTTTTCAATAGTTACACAGGAAAAGGGCTGCATTCTGCATTTCTGCAGTGCCAAACACAGCAGTAGCCATTTCCTTTTTGTAATAACAGATAGCAAGACTTTAAAAGCCATAAAGTGACAAGAACTAATAAAGACCAGGCATTATCCACCCTCATGTTTCTATTCAAAGTTCTATGAGCATCACATAAGCCTCATCAGAGCAGAACACAAAAGTTTCCCCAGCACAAAAGTAAATATGCAGTGACCAAGAAGATGGAAACTTCTGCAGGAAGCTTGTAGTTCTCTCTGCCTTCAAGCCTGCATTCAGACTTTCCACTGTGTTCACGGACCCCAGATAGAAAGGTAACTGAACACTATTCCAATTTAAATCCCTCTTGCAGCAAGAATGGATGCACCCAATACAAAATTTGGAGCAAAAATTTGGTCCTAATTAGCTGAGGATAATGCACCTTTTACCACTCCAAACACCAGTTCAGCCTCCTCTTAGGGCAACAAAATTTCAGAATAATGTGTTTACTGACAAAGTGAAATTAAAAACTTGCTAATATAGAGGTCAGTTCAGAAATATCCTGGATGGATTGCAGACTTGGGGGTGGGACAAAATAGGACAGGCAGCAGGAAGAGGAATGGAAGATGGGAAGAGAAAGAGATTCATGCTTGCTGCTGCCAAAGCCTTAGGCCTGGATACTTCCTGTCTCACTGAGCTGTACTTTTCTGAGGAAGAGCATGTTCTTTCTCTGGTGGTTGTATAAGCATATTTTCATCATAGTCCTCAAGCAAAATAGTGAAGCAGACATAGCAGTCATTATAATACATTTCAAAAGCTTAAAAGAACACAGTCTACTGTCAATTTCAGATATCTATCTCCAGAGGGCAAGAAATGCACATACAGTCAAGATGTAAGTAACTTACTCTGTTCTTTCATAGATCAAGAATAAAAAACCAGTTTTATAAGGGTACATACCCTGGTAAAAAGAAAGCTCCATGTGCTGGATGGAAAAAGCCAGACTTGTAGATTTATGGCATTACTTCTTATGTCTCAGCATCTTGCATGTGCAAAGAGTAGCGAACGATAGAGCAACTGCAAGCCAGAACTGAGGAAATACACACCCAGAAAATGCCCAACAGGATGAAGTGGAATGAAAAGCCTTCCCACATGTGCCAGAGGGAAGACCAGAATTCCAAAGGCATTGCCATTGGAAAAGCATTAATGAAACCAACATCAGCTGCAGTTATCCTGACAGTCCTGCGGAGAGCCTGATTGCTGTGCATGCATGGGAATATATACATGTGGATACAGCCTCATACCTATACCTATGAACAAACTCATAGCTCCAACAAAAAGTCACCTTAGTTCACATAATTCCTCACTTTTAAGACTTTGAATTCTTGCTTCAGCATAGATTTCCAGGCTTTTAACATCGATTTCAGCAGGGTTCCTCTGCTCTGCAGGATGAGACGGAGCAGGGGGTGGGGCTGGGGGGATGCTGGGACCTCACTGCTCCCGGCACAGTGCTCAGCTCTGTCCCTCTTGGCACAGAGAAGGCGGGTTCCTCCCCCCCATCCCTCCCTGTGTCCCGATAGAAGCTTGGATGCTTTGCTCTGCTTTTCTCGGACCCTGGGGTGAAAGCATTCGGCAGGGAGAAGGGATAGTTAACTCTTTTCTTGCTGTTACGGGCGCAGTTTGTGTTTTCTGTAGGAACCATTGAGGGAGTCACGGACACGGGCTGGTTTTTATCTGAGCTCGGGATTTGGCGGCTTTGGTCTTCTATTTCAAGTATTGCTAAAATATGCGTCCATGTGATACTGGCATGGATGGCAGCCTTATTATTTTGTTGGGCTGCAATCCATATAATTTTGCCTAGAATGTCCCACTCAGTTGTGGTTAAACAAAAGGCAATTTATGATTATCTTTTGCCATGAATTTGGAGAGGCATTTTAAAGCAGTCTTATTTGGTGACTGTCCCTTAGAAGTTACGATGTTTTTTAAGTTTTTGTAATGTTCTTTTTCTTTCTTAGAGAGGGGTGTGCCAATCCTGTATTTATAGGGGTTTAGGGTTCTTCTGAAGTTTGCCTTACCTTCGGCCTGCAAGATAAGTGTCATGTGCTGGAACGAGCTGCTTCCCTGCTGGAATGGACGGTTCTCGGACTGATGCTAAGCTGTTCCACACTCCGTAAACACTGAAACTTCAGAGCCATAGCTGGTACGTGGATTCTTTCTAGAATTCCATGTTTGAGCTTACTGTCTCCTTCACAGAAGGAATCAGTCCATATTTCCTCACACGGGGCACCAATTTGTTACAGCTGGGTGGGTTTCCCCAGGTGCCGGCATTTATTCCATTACCTGGGGGGAATGCTCTCTCCCCTCACCCCCTGGACATGTGGTCCCCCAGGGACCAGGGAGGCTGCACAGAGACTCAAAGAGGGGGGAGGCAAAAGAGAGTTTATTGCAGTTGGACCCACAGATTTAAGGGTAGGAGTCATTTTACTATCATTTTCCAATAGGGAAAAGGGGACTCGGGCTAGGACCAATGAGGTGGGGTTTTACAAGGACCAATGAGGAAGGGTTTTACAACAGGGCTTTTGGGGAAGGGAGGATACAGGGATAGTAACAGTACAAAATCCACCTGTAACATGTATTCATATCACAGTAAAGGTGTCAGTTTCTAAGGCATTTGTATTAACATTCCATCTATGACAAGAATTTTTCCATTCTTTGAAGTGTGTATTGATTACTGTACCAACTCATAGCTAACTCCGTAAAAAATTCTGCAGCTAAAAGCCCAAATTCATGATCAATACAGAATAGCTGTTGAGTAGCTAAAGAAGAAAGCGTTGTTTATAGTTTATATTCTCCAGTAGAAAAGTCATTAGGGAAGACAATTCAGTATTTAAAGCACAAAGAGCAAAGCCTGAGGCAAGAGAACTGCCACTATAATTCCTTACTGACAGGTCCAGGGGACAGAATACCTTTCTTTGCTGCAATACGGGGAGAGCAAATTATTTCCTTTCCTCCCCCATTTTTCAGGAAGACCTAAACCCAAAATGCTAGCGGGAGGGTTATTCTCCCCTTCCTCTGGAAGCCTGCAAACCAGCAGGATTGCCATATCATTCCAGTTTGCTTCTCTTTAATTTTTTTCCTCTCTTTACCATGTCAGGAGCATGTGGTTATTACCATTTGGCTTTCTGCAGGATGACTGATGAATATTCATTTGGTAGCTCAAATGGACTTTGCCTCATGATTAAGGAGGACTTCAGTGAACCAAATATTCCTATTACAAAATCACATGGTGCTTTACATAACACTTGCCAAGCTAAAGTGGAAAAACCAATACTTGCAAAAGAAGGGGGAAAGGGAAAGGGCCGTGATGATTTTGAACAGCTTAAAGCAGTCCAAGGCTCTGACTCACAGTGCCTGTCAGGCTTGGCTGTGGAAGGAAAGGCTTGGCTGAAGAGGCTGCTGCCCCCTTGGATGGGGCCAGAAAATGATGGCACTGCAAGGAGAGTAGCAAGCTTGTGGTCACCAAGTATACCGTAAGCAATATAGGTAAACAAGCACTATTTAGAAATCCTCATTTACATCAATTTTGAAGGGATTTCCATGCTCCCAGGCAAGAAAGTTAGTTGCCATCATAAAGAAGGAACATTTTTACACCAAAATAGCAACATAAACCTTTTGTCAATAAAACAATGCTGGCAGTTACAGATTATTTGAGGACAATTTTATTTTCAGAACTAAATATATGAACTATAGTCATTCACTTTTAGGGTTGGTCTCCTTGTACAACTGCATTAATAACAAAAGACACCTTTTAGTCAACTGAACTTTGTATCTTTAGGCTTGTTTTAAAAGCATTAAAGATATACCTCACCAACCTGTCATTAACAGCTCTGTTTTCTACTCCTCTCACCAGTGGAATGACCATGAAAGCACTTTCTTTACCACTTTTTAACACACTTGGGAAAAATTTTTAAAAAAAACACTTAAACACAATTTAAAAACAAACAAACAAACTGAAGTGATCCATAGGCTACCTGTATTTTTCCCCTGTCTTTTTCAAAGGAAAAACAAAACCAAACCTCAGACATGAAGCTGTATAAACTTTTTTGAGATGTGAATAAATAGGTTACATGAGGGCCATCATCCTGGCACTAAAATCAGAGATCCTGGCAAGTGCCAAAGTTAAAACACAGGTGCTTCCCTCCATTCACTTTGGAGAAATCAGGCCCCCTTAAGTCTACTCTGTGCTGACAGAAGTTAGTCACCATGGCCAACCTGTGCAATATAAGACTGGGAATTGAGAGGGTTTTTTCAGGTTTTACCACTTTTCACAAATTGTTAAAAGGTAAAATATATTTTCTTCTTTTTTTTTTTTCCTTGACTAGGGTCCTCATTTTTGCAGCTGTATGATTATGTTTGAGAACACTCTTCCAAAAGGCTTAAGAACCAGAAGACGAAATAGTGCAAACTGCCTTTATTCTGATAGATTTTCAAATAATTTTCATTCTACTGGTGGAAGGATAGGAAATTTTTTGAACTTTTGGCCTTGAGGGCTTGTCAACATTGCATGTATTAGTACACCTTCCCTACAGTTTACATCTCAGCCCCACAGATGCAAAGATCTGCCCTAACACATGCAGGGTCTTGAGCACACATGGAGTTACATCCTCCTTGCACCTAGTCATCATTATCCCATTCAGCGTCCTGTCATGGCCCTAGGACAAGCCACCAGTCCCAACTCAAAGACCCTACCCCTCAAAATTTATATTTGCTAACATTTCATGATTCACCACACCAGAAGTTTATGTAGTCTGTTCACTGCTGGACCTTTCTCCCTCAACTTTCTTTCCAAAGCCTTTTGAAACTGCTGCATTGCTTCCACTCCCTTCCCATTTGGAACACGAGCATCCTTCCCCTTCTAGAAACACAGAATGTTTCTATGTTTCACTAACATTTTATGTTTGTGTCACATCTTCCTCTTGAAAAATCTTGTTGGGACCCGAGATTATCTTAAGTGACTATCTCAGTGGCACTACAATGAAAAAATATATATCTTGATTCAAACACTGTGTTGTTTCCTTGATTGCTGACCAGAGATGCTTGTGTGAGTTCCTACCTTCACTGTGCTTGGCTGCAGAACTGTGAACCACTGTGATGTCCCTCCTCATCCAGTCTTTGTCTTGCTTTTCTGAAAGATTTACAAGCTGAGGGCAACGCAAGGTTTGACTTTGTGGTGTTCCTGCCCATGGCAGAGGGGTCAGAACTAAATGATCTTTAAAGTCCCTTTCAACCCAAACCTGTAATTCTATTCTATGATTCTCTGGTGCTTACAACATGGTGGCTCACTTAGGGGTTTTTTTGTATGTTATACAAAGAGGAACAACTCCTAGTCACAACAGGCTTGCAAATCCACTTAAAGTGGATTACAGTAAGGCTTTTATAACATCAATGACTGTTCTGTTGCAGTGCATTTAGGTTATGCTTATTTCTATTATGTTTCCTTTGAATTAAACAGTTGGAGCAGACAGCCAAGGAAAACACAGGTGTTATTTCTAATAATCCAATTCCACAGCAAGTTAATGGGAGAAATTTAAAATCTTTTTAAAATTGAATTAGATTTTTAACAAGAACTTCACATGGTCAATTCATTAATTGCCTTGGTATTCTGGGATCTCAAATTTGGAGGCTTCCCTCTGCATTAGAAACATCATCAGGTCAGTTTGTATCTGTAAGCAGCTCCTGCATGTGCTTATGGATAGTGGATAAGATTTGCCCTTGTGACAGGCTGACCCCAACCAACAGCCAAACACCCACCCTGACTCCTCTCGCTCCTTTCCTGAAGGATGGGAAAAAAACAAAAGGAAGGCAAGACTTATGGATTGAGATAATGACAGGAAAGCTGTGCATGCAAGCGGAGAAACACAGAAATTCATGCCCTAGTTCCCATCAGCAGACAGATTCTTCAGCTACCTCTGTGGGAAGCTACACCTCAGTCTGCACAACAGCACCTTGGGAGAACTTGCCATAACCACCACCAACTGCCCTTCCTCCCCGTCACCAAGCTTTTAATGCTGGGCATGACATAGAATGGTCAGCTCAGGTCAGTTGTGTCTACTCTGTTCCCTCCCAGCCTCTGCTCAGCCCCAGCCAAGTCCTCTGGGAGGGCCTGAAGAAGAGAAAAGCCTCGAGAGAAAACAAATACTGTTCAACAACAGCCAAAAAGGTGGTGTGTCATCAGCATTGCCTTACCCACAGGTGCAAAGCACAGCACCATGAGGGCTGCCCTCAAGAAAGTTAAGTCCATCCCAGCCAGACCCAGTACAATGTCAGCCCTTATTCCATACCATTCACATCATGCGTGACCTTAGAATGATCTGATACATCAAAGTATCCTCTGTCCCATTCATACATTATTTAATTTCTATAACCTATGCAAACCTTTTCATTTTATCTATTTCTCTTACCTGAAATTCCTTCTTACCAACACTTACAACTTACATATTTAAACCATCTTTATATCCAATAGTCAGTTTTATACATCCTCTGTGAACACTATACCTTGTCCCTTGACATATATACAGATATTATTCCTCCATTCCATGCTCCCCGTCCCCCAGATTTCCCTAAGAACAGTTGATGACTTTGGTCCTGTCTGTCAAGGAGTTCACTCAGGACAGGAGAAGCAGCAATTTGGACTGCTGAGCACCAAGACCCCTTGGGGTGGGTCAGTGCTGCGCTCAGATGGTTCCTTGTGGGGCTCATTCTCTGTTGGTTCAGATGATTCCTGCTGTATTACTTCCTGTACCATACAAGTCAAATAATGGATTACCTTGTCCCAGGGATAAATCTCCTTGAGGTACACAGGAGATATCCACTTTCTCCTGCACTACCCACCAAGGGCACCTGAGCAAAGACAATCCCACAAAGGCACTTTCTTTTTCCCAAGGCAGAGCAATTCACCCTGTCACTTACCTGTATCTACTATGGGCAGCTCTTCTCCACCCACAGTGTTCTGGGGCCATGTTTGGGCAGAACCAGGGCAGTTAGGGGATCTTCTGGTATCATAAATCGAAGTTTCACTGAATCCATTCCCCTCTGCTCTGAGCATAGCCTCTAACACCCCACTGTATCATCCAAAGGCTTGTGGGTGAGAGGATACCTGGTGCACCAAATCAGTGCTGTGTTTCTTGGCCCAGGAGCACAGACTGGATTCTTCCTGGGGCACCATGACACAGAACTTGGTTTTCAAGGCTCGGGATGGCACTGGAAGGACTGGAATGGTGTACAGAGTATGTCTCCAGTCAACTAATAGTTGCTTCTCCCATGGTAAACACATAGCGCTTGCCTTGGCAAGGTTCAGAGCCATGGTTCAGGATAGCAAATTTGCCAGGCCTCACCATATTGATATCCCAGACAGCTCTCTCCCCCTGTTCCAGGGAGTCTCTATTCACATGGTTGCAGTGCTTGTTTCACATGTGTGACAGCCTCAACAGTCAGGACCCATGAACTCAATCACAAGCCCATTTTTCCATTGTAACTCTCCCATTTACAGTCCTTCTCTTGAATTCTTCAAGCATTTTCATCCCATTTTCACCCCATGTCCTGTAGAGGGGGAGGGTTAAAGGTGGGCATCTGGCTGCTGGCCAAGGTTAACCCTTAACTGACCCTAGTCCTTTTTTTGGCACTGAACATGGGCTATGCAGATTTTAACCAGTAATGTCCTAAACTGCAGTCAAATTCTACTGGCCAAGGTCAACCCAAGCCTGCTCCCTTTAAGACATTTCTCATAGCTGGAGAAGGCTTTTGCCCAGAGCAAAGGCCAGGCTTCCCTCAGATGACCTATTCACTGAATTTTTGAGTATAATATCAGTAGAACAAAATTCAAAGCTGCTGAGAAATGCATGTGATTAGCACTTCTGTCCACAAGGACAAGACAGCCTATCAAGGTGTTGAGCACATTCAGTGAAACTTGGTTAAATAAATAATCTTTTAAATGAACCTTTGCCCAATCAAAGTCCAGTCTTACTTATAGGTACAGCCACAGAAGAGACAGTAAGAGAACTGTGAAGGCTACTCTACATAGATACACAGGTAAGAAGTTCCTTTTTACTTAATCCCTCTTTCCTTAGAAAACTCCTTCTTACAATCTAAATAACTTTGCATGTAAAGTTTTCAGGGGTTAAAAGAAATAGTATGCAGGGTATTGTAACATTCTCTCCCTTTCTAAGTAAGAAGAAATAATCTTTCCCATAAAAGCCCACTGTTTCTTCAGTTTTGGGTAGCACTGGTTTTGGATGCTAGTTTCAAGAATGAACATAGATTCCCACTATTTGTCATGAAAAACTGCTTTGAACTGTACTTGAAATCAATACAGTCTGATGTGTTCCAAACAAAGTCCAAATAATGTTCATCCCTTTATGGAGTTGCTAGCACAGACGGTTTGACTGCCAGCACATCTGAAAAACTGACTTCGGTTAGTAAAGACAAGCAGGAAAAAAACCCTTTTGGGTAAAATACAAACCAAGTTTGCCAATTACCTGGACTTTTCAACTGGAAGAAGTTGTCTTCATTTGTCTCATTCTCCTGTTCTCATGGATCTTTGGCAGAGTTTCTAAGACAACTATTTTTGGAGGTGTCTCTGGTCACACCTGTTGTTTATTTTCAGTGTGTGGTATTCCTGCATGATGTTTCACCCAAAACAGAGCTTCATTACATCACAAAACTATGCAAGGTTTCAGGTGGGACTTTAGCAGGTTGTATGGTCCAATGCTGAGGAGAAAACAGGGCCACCTTAGATCATGTTGCTCAAGCCAGGTGTCTCCAAGGACGAAGATTTCACACCTGTTCCAGTAGTACCTGACTGCGGCCAAGAGGGAAAGCTGTCTAGTTGGAATTTCTCTTACTGCAGCCTGTGTCTGCTGCCTCTCCTCCTACCACTTTTAACTTCCAAGAAGAGTCTGGCTGTGTTCTCTGCACAATCCAGTTATGCAGATGGAAGACATCAGTAAGATCTTCCCTTTATTTTCTGTTCCCCAGACTGAACAAATCCAGCTGTCTCTCAGTCTCCTTAAACACTGTGTGCTCCAAACCTAACCCTCCTCAGTGAACTAGCTCTGATACGTCAATTACTTGGGGAGATCAAAACTGAAGGCAGTACTCACATGTGGTCTCCCAGCTGCCAAAGAGAGGTGAACAGTCCCTTCTGTTGACCTGCTGGTTACATTCTGACACCACCCAGTGCACAGATGATCATCTTCAAAGGTTCACCACTGACTCATGTTGAACTTGGGCACTTGGGTGCTGTCCAGCAACACTGGCTCCTGCCCAGCCAACTGCTTGTGGGCAGACAGCTGTGCATACTCTCAATACAGACTTTTTTTTTTCCTGTCACGGAGCCACACCTCATGTAAAGTTATCAGGGTCAGCAGGTATCACACAAATCAGTACATCCACCCTCCAATGCAAACACTGCACTCATTAACAATAACAATTCAGTTACAAGGCCTTTTCTTGAAATTTTGTTTATCTAGCATAACTAAGAATAGGAAAGGCTGGTTAGAACAAGAAGGCCCTTCCCTTATCTCACCGGCTCATCCATCTGCAGGGGTTGCCTGGCGAAGCTGTAGAGTCTCCATCCTTGAAGACGTACAAAAGACTGAGAGAGCTGGGCCTGCCCAGCATCGACAAGCAAAGGCTCAGGGGAAACTTATTGATGCATAAAAATACCTGAAGGAGGGTGCAAAGGTTATGGAGTTGGGATCTTTTCAATGGTGCCCAGGACAAGAGGCAATGGGCACAAACTGGAACACAGGAAGCTCCATCTGAATGAATGTAAGGACACTATTTTTACTACGAGAGTGACTAAGCACTGGCATAGGTTGCCCAGAGAGGTAGTGGAGTCTCTCTCCTTGGGAGATATGCCGGAGTTGTCAGGACTTTGTCCATAGGAACTGGCTGCAGATGGCCCTGCTTGAGCTGGGAGGTCAGACCACATGTCCTCCAGAGCTCCCTTCCAACCCTGACCATTCTACAGTTCTCTGAAATTCCACTTTGTCACATAACTTTCCTATAGTGGTTTGATATTTTTGTGCTGCCATTCTTTTTTCTCTGTAAGACTTAACAATTGCACTAAATCCCCTCCTCAGTTTTAATTAGGTTTTCACAGGCAGACTTCTTGTTTTCAATTCTGCATCTTGCTTAACTTCACTTGACATAGGGAGACAATAAAAGAGGAAAGAGAGGGAAAAGGGATTTGTTTCTTCTCCCTAGACTCGTTAACTAACTTCAACTTTGCACAGGTGGATTTCTTGGGAAACAAAATCCCAAGAATTCTGAAGCAGATTCTCTCAATACATATTCAGAGGAAATATACAGGTAAGCTTACTATTTTTACTTATACATATCTTTTCCACCATGTCTGGCAGAGATGACTTCTGTTCTCCAGCCCCGAGAATGCAGAATGACCAAAAGGCCCCAAAAGACCTACGGATTCTACTTGCGTATTGAGAAAGACACAGCAGGGCACATCATCCGGAACGTGGAGCAGAACAGTCCAGCTGAAAAGGCTGGCCTGAAGGATGCAGACAGAGTCCTCAGGGTTAATGGTGTGTTTGTGGACAAGGAGGAACATGCACAGGTACATCTCTGTTTAGTCCGGTGTTATGGGTTTAAGGTTGCAGAATTTTCCCTTTCCCTCACCCGCCTGGACTGGGAGTGAAGCCCGGAGCGGAGGG
>JAWWEU010000001.1:5929341-5982629 GCA_035583155.1 Acropternis orthonyx | reverse complement strand
GGTGTGATTAATCGTGTGGAGTCCTCTGTTCTATTAGCCCCCAGATATCTTAGTTTTCTTTTTCAAACTAAGACATCTGGGATCCACACCACCCCCATTACCAAGGCCCACGGCCACTCTTTGAAGCTTTCTCCTCCAGTTTTTAGGTAGGAAATCCCATGAGCTGATTCAGCTGCTCTGAGTATCTCCCTGCATCATTCATTACTCACCATGGCCATGAAATGTCTTTGGGGTGCCTCCACAGTGCATAAACAGGGCGATGAGACACCAAGAGCAGTAGACAGTGTAGTACTTCCTGGGGAGAGCTTTTAGTTCAAACCCTCTAGCGTCTGCTTGCCATTTCCCCTTGTCCACTACAGGTGGTGGAGATTATCAAAAACAGCGGGAATTCTGTTGTACTTCTTGTTCTGAATGACGCATCCTATCAGAAGGCACAAAAGGAGGGAGTGAACTTGGAAGAGCTGGGCCAAAGGAGAGCAACAGGACAGCAGCAGGAGCAGTCCCCACTATCCATGGCCAGAGGAACCATTGCAGCTCCACAACCCCGGCTCTGCTACCTAGTGAAGGAGGAGAAAGGCTATGGCTTCTCCCTGAAAACCACAGAAGGTGAGAGACTGGGGAGCAGAGATGGGAGATATACAGAGATAGATAGATAGATAGATAGATAGATAGATAGATAGATAGATAGATAGATAGATAGATAGATAGATAGATATTTGGCAGCAGGGACAGAGGCAAACACAGTTAACATATGTGGGCTAATAGGGACATACAAACTGTTCTTACCACCAGGAAGAAAGTGAGAAGAACCAAGATGAGTTCAGATCCATCTCTGTACAGAATACATGGTCAAGGTTTTTTGACAACCATCTTTCTTATGGGGTGGAGAAGAGATAAAAAATACAGAGATAAAAATAATAAGCGTTTTTCTGCTTGTTATTTAAGCCCACTTAACAAAACCAAGTTTGCAGTCCCTGCTCAAATACTGGATATAATCTCAACATGCTATGTTAAATCCTATTCCATTCCTGCAAATCACCTCAGGAATCAGCACACAAGGTTCTAGACAGCTTTAAGAAATACTTTTTGTGATTTGGAAGTTACTTAATTTATAAAGAAAAGGATTTTGAACCTCTTCCACATATGCCTTACTTTCAAGGCCAATAACAGAATAGAGAAGTCCTCTGCAAAGCATCACTTCACGTATTTTGAAACGTAATATATGAAAGACCAAACATAGGAGCCTTCCAAAACTAGGAAATTTTGGAGTGTACCAAACAGCAATAAAAGCAGCTCCTCCCTTCAAAATTACAAGGGCAGTGGGGGCAGGAATCAAATCCCTTTCAGATATCTTAATCAGCTCACTTGTACTCTTGGTAGGGAAATAAAACAACTGTTGATGCTGCAGATAGTGAACAAATGTCTCTCCCTCCACCACTGAAGCGATTTTTCCAAGACAAGAGAAGGAGACAGAGGTGCGTCTGTGCAGAAGGCTTGTGGTGCTGCTGTAATCTACATGTAAGCAGAGACCAAGAGTCTCTGAGGACATCAGTGCTGTATCTCCTTGAACACTAAATTCAGGGACATTGCAGTGACTTACCCTGTGTAATGAGTTTTCATTTATTTTAGGACAGAAGGGGTTGTTCATAGTAGAGCTTTCATCACAAGGAGCAGCTGCAAAGGCTGGTGTCCAAAATAACGATCGCTTGATTGAAATCAATGGAAAAAATGTGGAAAATGACACACATGAGCAAGTGGTGGAAAAGGTATTGATTTATCTTCTGTTCTGGCCTACTTTCACAGAAACCTATCAGGGTTACTGAGCAGGCAGGTCTGGCTGATTTGAATGTTTCGCAGTAAATCTTGGGAGCTGCTGTGCGTGAGTCATCAATGCAGCAGCGTAGCTCTGGCTTTGCTTTGCTATCAAGCAGCCTCTGAATGAATACTGCCATCAGGACAGGCCAAAGAATTTTAAATAACAGAACCCTACTACTGCCAGGAACCCTATTAAATAAATCATGCTGTGTTCCTAGAAGTCCTGGAAATGCTCCTAATGGCAAGAGGGCAAGTCATCAAATGTGGTTTTCAGGGCAAGAAGAGGGAAACTGATGATACAGTCAGCAAGGAACGGGAAAAATTCTTAATTTTAGATGGTGGTTTCTTTCTTAAGAAGTCCAAAACTAATGAAAATTACCGTGCAAGTACTTTCACTAGCTGGCCTCAGCTGCAAAGGACGTTGCTAAAGAGGCTCCCAGCTTTCCAATATTGGCACTGCTAAAACACAGCTGGAGCTGAAGAGATCTCAGAGAGCCATGAGACAGGCGGTACATACTCCAGCATTGCAGCATCATTCACTGCAGGCAACTAACTATGGAACTGTGCAAGACCTGTGTTTTTTTTGAGCTACTGCAACATCAGCAGCAGACTGACCTCTGCTAAGATGAGTAAAAAGGGCACTCATTAGGGTAGAAAGGATTAAGAGGATGGACTTGAAGTGGTTGAACAGACACCAAAAAAAAAATCCAAACCTCAGAACCAGTAAGGGAGACAGAAGAGGACCAAAAGTGACAGAAACTTAACTCTTGTCACTGTAATCTGAAATAGTGGTATAGATGGCATGATATATGTATTTTGCAGAGTTTCATATCTAGATAATCTAGATTCTACAGGACTGTATGCCACCCTCATGGCCCTCTACAGGTCCCTATAGGTCAGGAACACAGTATGAAATACAGAAAATTTCCTCATACGTTATATGCCTATGATCTTGTCATGGCCCAAATTTCTGACTGGAGAGAGGGGAAAAAAAATCAACTTACAGTTGAAAAAAATCATTTATCAGCAGCACCCACACACTACTATGTATCAGTGCACCAGTCACCAAAGCATCTACAATTTCCACATGCTGTTGAAGGGGTGACATCTGAGACTGTACATGTACTGTTACAGGTAAAGAAGTCTGAAAATCATGTTATGTTTCTACTTTCAAATGAAGAAACAGACCACTATTTCACAAGCCAGAAGATGGTACTGAGCAAAGAGAGTGCCAGCCTAAGATTGCTTCCCCTCAAACCACGGCTTATTGAGATCCACAAAGGAAAAAGTGGTTATGGATTTTACCTAGAGATGGAACAAAATACTGGTGGTAAGAACCAAGTTAACACACAGACCACGACATTCAATGTAGTTTCTTTCTGTACAATGTTTGCAGACTTCATTTTCTTTGGCTTTTTACTGGTCACCCAGCAGAAATCCTCCACAGACGTGGCACAGGGCTACATCAGGGAATTGGTCTCAACCTGAAGTGCCATTCTGACAATTTGCCTTTGCCATGCATTTTAATATCTTTAAACTTCCCAAGCTACACCTTCACAACAGTCTTTCTTCCCTTCTGATCTTAGATCATGTCATCAAGGATGTCAATCCTGGGAGCCCAGCGGCCATAGCAGGTCTCAAAGACAATGACATCGTGGTGGCTGTCAACGGCGAGCAAGTGGAAGGTCTGGATCATGAAAGCGTAGTGGGAAATATCAAGCACTCTGAGGCAAAAACAATGCTGCTGGTAGTGGATAAGGAAACTGATGCCATGTATAAACTGGTAAGAAAATGCAAACTACTGCTAAGAATTCGTAACTTATCATCATGACAAGACATATGCAGCAACGAAAACAACAATCCTGCTCTGACAGACTTGCAGGAAATCTTGAACATACACCCAATATTTCAGCAACTCCCTTTGCACTATACAGAAAGCCAGTAAACACCTAAATTTTTGGCCTCTTCCTGATTTTTATAGGCAGTATTGAAACAAGTCTAAATTCAAACACACCACAAGAAAGGTTAAAGTTTGCTCTTAAGACAGCAAATTCAGAGCTACACGGCTGTGCCACTATTTATGAATGAGTAACAAAATTCTGTTCCCACCCAAATCAACACTGTAGCTTCCCATTCTGCCAGAAATTAATGAGGAAGAGTTCTTCAGCACCACTCAAATCTGAGTCATTAAAGTTTCAAACAAAACACATTGAGCATAAGAGCCTGAAAGAGATCTCACAGCAGAAGTTTTTGTGTTAACATAGTTTTATTTGTCCCTCTTTTCAGGCTAAAATTTCCCCTTTCTTATACTACTACAAAGCACAAGATTCAACTACAGCTAAAATGGAAGAAAGAGTGGAGTTGCACACTGAGCAGCAAGTGAACCACAAGCCAAGAATCTGCAAGATGGTGAAAGGGCCTAGTGGATTTGGCTTCAGCTTAAACATGATCAAGAACAAGCCTGGACTGTTCATCAATGAGGTACTAATGAAGAATGAGGGGCAAGGAAAAGCTCAAGTAGTCTGTCAGACAGCTCACCCCCTTCCATCCTGCAAATGAATACAAGAAAGGCCACAAAAATCTCTTCTCCAGTGCTCTCAGATAAGAGCTATTCTAGCTTAAGTCAGACTGACATTGTTGGCTCAAGATAAAAAAATAAGCACCAGAAAACGTTCCTCATTCTAGACATCCAGAGGGAAGGGGAATGCAGCTTTTGCATAATTTTTGATTTTATTCATGAGACAGGCACAATAAAATTCGTATTTCTGACTGCAGAATATCTTAATTGTAAGAGACACCTTTGTCCCCCCCTTCTCTCAATTCCAAAGCTGGTGAAAGTCAAAATTCTGCTGTCTAAAATTACATGTAACTTCAGCTTTCTTGAGAGGAGGGGTTCCACTCATTACTGAGGAATCTGTGAAATACAGTAAAGTTAACTTTAAAGCTATTGGACAGAGACCTGCAAATATTAAGAAAACTACTTTTCTACCTGTCTTCATGGTTCTACCATGCCACATTTCTATAATATAAGTCTATCAAAATCCAGATGCATCTCAAACTGAGAACTCCATGTTTATTATATGTCGGCCCACTGCCTCTCCCAGCTCATTCCTGGCCCACAAATCTCCCCCTCCCCATGCTTATTTTACCATCCTGTAAGGAAAGTAGTAACACAAACCCTCAGTTGTTAAGGCATCTTTCCAAGTTTTATGCTTTGAACTTGCCTCTGCAGGTACAAAACCAGGGGTCAGCTGACAGGGCAGGTGTAGAAAACAATGACTTTTTGGTTGAAGTGAATGGAGTGAATGTGACCAACGAATCCTATGACAAAGTGGTGGCAAGAATCCAAAACAGTGGTGACAGACTAACACTCCTGGTGTGCAGCAAAGATGCTTACAGGTACTTCCAAGGCCAGAACATTCCCATCACAGCCTCAATGGCAGATCCAGTCCATGACACTTCTGAACCTCCTGCTTACCCAGAAAACCAGCTGTCAGAGCCAGAGAGCAACTCACCTGAACCAAGGGAAAGGGTGAGTAAGACCACACTAAGAAGATGCTGAGGGATCACACAGGGATAGGAAAAGAACTTTTTTCAGGTAGTATGATTTTTGCAGGTTATTGAAAGAGAAACTGCTAATTATCATAAACAACTCTTCCTGTCTCCACACATAACTCAAGTGAGTATCTTTAATGCAGGATTAAATCACACGAAGAATGCACACACAAGAAATTTTATGGAACAAGATAATCCAAATACAGTAATCCTTAATGGGGATGGTAAACAGGTAGTACAATTGTGGAAGTGCAGAAAGAAGTGCTTAAATACATCAAAAACACAAATTACTTCTGTGAAAATCAGGTGAAATACTTAAATATTGATCATTTTAGAGAAGGAACAGCAACTGATAGGTTATGACTACGTTTTCCAGGAAATGGGCTGATTTTAATTTATTTTACTCACTTCATCTCATTAGAAAGAATCCAAAGCATAACAGAAGTCAGAAAAGCAGGAAGGTATTTCATCCTGAAACAGTAATTTTTAACCCTGTGTGGTCAGTCTTAAACAGTTAAATGCTTATTTTCTGATCATGCAGAAGAGACAGACAAGAAAGAATACAATCAATACTGTTACCCACTCATTTTTCATTAGCCTTGTCTGCAAATGTCTAGCTACAAGTTTTTCAAGAATTTTTTACTCCTCAAGCTGCATTTTGCAGATCTGAAGTTAGCACCACTTCTGCGTTCAAATTCAGCAGATATGGGAAATCAAAAACAGGAACCTTCTGTTGAACAAATTCCTCTCTAAATGTACTTAACCAAAAAAGCCCTTCAACAACAAAAATATTTGTTTCTTCATTCTGCCACCTAAAGAAGTATGTGATTAGTGCAAATGAAAATAGGAGTCCTTCATAGCACTGCAGACTATCAAGCATGTTTACAAACTGAAAACAATCAGAATGTATTTGTTACTCCTCTGCAGGCAGACTCATCCTCCTCTTCACAATCAGCTGCCTCCACAAGAGCTGACGGTTACAGCGACGACACAAAGTTGTGAGGAGATAAGAGCAACAAAAAAGAAACCACCTAAATCTTTCTTCAGTAATGTTTTGCTACTACACCTCCCAGAACTTGGCTATTCCAAGGAGTGCCATGCCTGCAAAGGACTGCAATCTCTTCCTGAAATAAACACTTCACTGTAACTTGCATCCATTTAACACCCTGCAATTGTACTTCATTGGCTTTCTGCCTTGTAAAGCAGGCAGTCACTGGTTCTGAAAAGGTTTAAATAACTACAAGTATACAATCAAGTGTACTGCAGCAGAAGACAGAAACATTTTATAGATTCGTAAGCATCTCAGCCTTTTAAGGATAAACTCCTAATAAAGAGCAACTGATTTCTCTCCATCTCCCAGGAGAGACAGCTCTCCCTCTAACCCAAGTCCATCAACTCAATCTGAGTGGCAACTCTTTGCTATACTTGCAGCAACACAACTGCTGTGAAGTGGCATAAGGCAAAATACTCCGTGCATTATGCTCCTTTTTCCTGCTAACTTTGCAGAAACTCCTTTCAAACACTAAGCTCACTTCGTAGTTCGTAACACAAGATGGTTAAGCACTATTCTCTCTGCTCTGCATACAGTTGTGGATCATGCTGGCTAGAACAGCATAATAACACAATTCAGTCATGCAGGTTTGTCTTGGATGTGACACAAATGGCTCTGTAATACTGCTGCTCTTATACTTTGCCTCCTTGCTGTACACCAAAGACAATACAAATAAATTGTTTACAGTGGCTACTTTTGCCTCTCCAGATCTGACTCTTACCCCCGTAAAATTTATGTTTCACCACAATTATAAAACAAACAAAGCCTTGGAGAGTGGCTATGGGAACCTACAAGTTTAAGTCACATGAATAAAATTTGTAACATACAAACATAAATAAGGCATGGATGTGGTCTTTGACTTCACACTGAACTCTAGCAAAAAGGAATCCAAAGCCTCAGTTACATTTATGCAGAGATGAAAGAAAGTTGAGAGTCAGCAAGAAAAAGCTAATCTCCAGCTCCTAAGGACCCTAGGTACTAATGATACACACTAGCAGACACTCCAGACAGAAATGGAGTGAAATTCCCTCCACTCCACTTTTGCCAGACAGCAAATCCTAACCACTTTCTAGCTGACATCCAGCCAAAACTTTGGGACTGATAAAAAAACAACTGTGATGCTTGCATGAGGTATTAAAAAAGCTCATTTAATTCTACGGACTCAAACATTCAATTCCCAAATTGCCATCATCTGAATCCCAATTATGAGTTGATTTTCAACAGAAAAATCACATTTCCTTGGTGCTTTCTATGAAGATGTTATTCTAACACTGAGGTGTTCCCTCAGACAGCCTGCCATGCAACAACTTCTGATGTTCCTGAACAGTGGTGCACCAAGGAGTGCCCTTATTGCTTGGCAGCAAACTGTCTCATGTTCAATACATACACCCTTTTCCCATCCAGCTGTGGCACCTTAACAAAATAAGCCACAGAGCTTGATGACAACACGTATGAAAGTTCAAAGAGCCAGTTATGCTGCTGGAACACACAGAACAGTCCTGGCTCTCTTCAAGTTGTGCAGTCCACAGGAGTTGCAGCAGTGCAGCTGAAAGGACAGAAAGCAGTGCACGACTGTAGTTTTGACTCAGAGGGCTGTATGCTTTTCTGGGGCTTGTTTGTGTGCTAAATAGAGAAAGAGAATACTGGACAGTGCACTAACTAGGAATATCACATCAAACCAACGATGATAGAAGTTGAACTGGAGCTCTCCCAGGACTTCTGTAATGATGATGCGATATTCTGGAGGCATACTCATCCGGATCAAGAGTACTGATGACACAAAGTACATACCCTGTAAATTAACACAGGGGAAGCAGTTATGGTTTCACCACATGCTATGTGGCCAACACACACACTTCTATGGCACACAAAGTCATTATGATGCATATATGTACACAAGCACTAGTATATATGCATGTCCATGGCTCTACATACTCACCATTATCTGTGCTAAGAGCAGAACAATAACATTGGAGGACTTGCTGCTGGAAATGGCATAGAAGAACTAGGAAAAAAGACCCAAAAATACTGGAAATAAGCAGTCAGATAAATCTGATGTGCCTTAGGACAGCATGAAAGGTACATTCCATTCAGTAACTTTTCATTAGGAAAAAAAAAAATAAAAAAAGCATACATTCTAGAGGGTTACCTGTATCCTACTTTCATAAACTTGCAGTCTCAGTCTTACATATAAATCTCCCAAAGACAATTTTACCATAAGGTAGAAGTCACAAAACAATATATAGAGAAATTTAAGCTTAGGTACCAAAGACTGGGTCAAGACAATGAGTCACACATCTCTTGAGTTGATGCATTTCCAGTCCTACCAGCAGCTCAAAGTAAGTAATCCAAATGCTTTTAATCACCATCTCATCAACTTGACTGATAAGCCTTGGCTACAGCAGCATTTTGAACCCTTCCTTACCTTTAACATCATATTTAACATTTATAGTAATAACTGAGACTGAGTGGGGAAATTTCCTGCAAAAGGTATTTTTCCTGCCTTCCTCCCTTTACAAGTATTCCTATTCAGACACTTAAATATAAAAGTATATTGAAAGTTTATACAGTATTTGTCCCATCTACAGGTAAAGATCTGATAATGGATTTTTGGTCTAAAACCATTTGAATCCTGGTTCTTACCTTTGTTAGTGTTATTAACAATCCTCTAATAGAGGTAACAATAATTATTCCAACAAGAATAAAAGAAATGTGCTGAGACCAGAATTTTACCTGTATCAAAAGAAGAATACAGTTAAAACTTTAGAGCTAACCCCATTTACACCACATTGTATACCTGCCAAGTCTTCAGAGTCTTTGGATTTCCTAATGCACAGATATCCATTGTAGACAGGTTTATGTAATAGACATTTTCACAAATGCATTAGCAACTGTTTACTCCAAACACACAAGAAAAGCATATTTAGCTTACACCAATCACAAAGAACCCCATTTTCACAGGAATATATTTAAAAAGTGTAAGTGGCAGAACATCTGTTTGCATAAGCAAATTTACTCTGTAGCTGAATGTGTTTATCTAAACAAGTTGTTTAAAGTGATTCCATTTCCCCAAAGCAAAACACAAAAAAAAACCCCAAGTCACTGCTTCTCTGGCAAGACCACATCACCATCTGAGCATAAAATCAGTGTGAAAGCAACATTCCTGGTGCATTTTCTCTTCCTCCTCAGTAAGTCAGAAGCCAAAGACACACTGTCAGGGTCTATCACCTTCTTCCTGTCGGCAGTATGATATTATTTAGGTAAGATATGAATTGCTGAAAAGGCTGTAAGAATTAATAAAGGCTCACATCAAACTGGATTCCCAGGTAATTTACAGTGATTTCAATTCCTCTTGTGACTGGATCAGTCTTCCCCACACGGTCAAATACAATATTGATGGTTGCCTGCAAGAAAGAGATGGATTTACCTTCAAACAAAATGAGAAAAACATTTCTCTCTGTCTCACATGAGACACATTCATGACTTAGGCTGTATCACTAAGGAAAGGGGCAGGGGGTGGTCATACTGGCTAAGAAGGTGGAAAATGCACACTTGTAAGAATTACTTGTCTAATGCAAAAGTGTCTGTACAAAAAGACAGATCCAGAGCCAGTTTCTTTCAGAAATTCCAGAAGCCCAATTCTAAGGAAACTAGAGCATTACTTAATGAACTGCACGTATATCATAAATCTATGCAAGGTATTACATTAACATATGTTCACATAAAATGCAATAGAATGTTTACATACCATGAAGATTTTCCAGACACAATAGATGGAGAAAAAATAACCCAAAAAGTTAAAATATTTTCCCTGGAAAGTTTTGGAATACTCTATCCTCTCCTGGAAATACAAAAGGAGGGAAAGGGAATAGAACACAAAAAAATACATCACTCTGACAGTCATCCACAACATAAAATTCTAATGGAGCACCAATAGTAGCAAACAGCCCTACCTTCTATACCTTTTATTTCAAATGTTTCTGGACTTATAAGTGTTAATTCAGAAGCTTCTGAATGGCTATAGGGACATGGGGCAGACTCCAGGATGTATCTGAACTGGAAGGAAACTGTCATCTAGAGCCAAAGCTAAAGAAACAGATCCTCACTCCACTGCATTACAACATTTCAACATTTACCTATTGAACAGGTTTCAGTTTTTGTAGCATATGTCCTCTTTCAAACTACTCCAACCTCCCAACATCCATCTGGGCAGTTATTTGCTGTGTACCTTTGTTGCATGCAAGTCAGCAGTTTCCAGAAAGAGTTGCCGACTCAATTCTTCCAGGGCATCCACTTCTTGCTGGATAAGGGACAGATCTGGCAAACCAGTATAGTCAAGGATAGAACACATCACAAACTCAATTAAAAACAGAACATTCCCCAACTTCAGACCAAGGGCCACATCTAATGGTTTGATCATTTTGCTCCAAATCGGCTTTTTGATTGAGTCTTCATGTTCCCTGTTAATATGGCACCCAAAGAAATCTCAAGGATGTACATAGCACAAACTACTCCAGTTTCAGAAGGTAGAAACTACACAGTACTTAGTCAGTCATGCAACAAACTCTTTACTTCTCTCCCTGGGGAACACACCACAGAACAGAATCGGAGCTCTTAAAGACTACTGCTCAGTGTCCCTTGTCACTGAAGTGCATCTCACAATATGTCAAACTCACATCATCTTTATAAACAAAACTGCTGAGTAGCTGCCCCAAATGACTAGTGGGTCCTATGAAAAGTCTTGTCAAATAGCCAAATTCTGATTTTAACAGCTAGTGGGAAGAAGAGGAAGAAGAATCCTCAGTCTTATATAATGCAAGCTGCACACTTCAAGTGGCCTGACAGAAATCACTGGTAAGTAACTAAGTTAGAGAAATACAGACTCCTGTGTCTATTCCCAATAGATTCCTTCTACCTCTTCCTCCTGGGTAGAACAACTTCCATTCACCTGTTCCTATCCAGCATAGGATATAGCAGAACAGAAAGCTGACTCTCATATCAGTGGTGTCATGGGGCAGAGAGCTGCAATGTGACACCACAAAAATGATCAGGGCTGGAGCACTTCTCCTAGAAAGACAGGCTGAGAAAGTTAGAGCTGTTCACCACAGAGAACAGGAAGCTTCAGGGAGACCTTATAGCAGCCTTTCAGTACCTAAAGAGGGCTGCAAGAGAGCTAGAGGGGGACTTCTGACAAGGGCATGAAGAGACAAAGCCAGGAGTAATAGCTTCAAACTGAAAGAGGGCAGATCCAGATCGGATATTAGGAAGGCATTCTCTGCTTTGACGGTGGTGAGGCACTGGAACAGGTTGCCCAGAGAAGTTGTGGATGCCCCATCCCTGGAAGTGTTGGATGGGGCTCTGAGCAACTTTGTCTAGTGGAAGGTGTTCCTTCTACTAGGGGGCCTGAAACTGGATGATCTTTAAGGTCTCTTCCAACCCAGCCCATTTCATGATTCTCCAAGTGTGCACACCTGTCCTCTGATCTGCTGTACACCTCAGTCCTGGTGATGCAACAGCACATTTACAGAGGAGGGCAGAAACATACAACTTCTGCCTGTGTCACAGTACAACCCTGTCCAAGTCCTGGGCAAAAGGTCAGACAGCCTAGTGCTACAGAGCAAACTTCCCAGGAGACATCAGGCATGAAATGTGTTGAAACACAAATGCTTTGTAACTGTCTCAACTAGCGTTCTACCTTTCAAAACAAAGAGAGCTGGATTCACCTCCCAGGGCAGGTGCAGATGAAGGATACTTTCACTGCCTGAAACAGATGTTGTAACACTTTTTATCATTGCCCAGAAACCAGTGGGTTTATTGTGCACTTCTCCTCTCTGGAACATTGTCCTGTGAGCCACTGCTATCCTGAAAGAACAGAAAACACAAATCCTTAGGAATAAAATACTTTTATGAAAAATCAAAACAAGAAAAAAAAATCCACCAGTTCCTTAAAAGACAGTCTTCAACTAAATTCACTGCAATCAGATGCCCCCTTCTTTTTCCCCCTAAGCACCAATCTTGCCACATAAAATTATCCTGATTAGCTCTGGAGTTGAGCCCAGATCTAATCAAGTGAGATTCAGTGAGACACTTCCAAGTCTTCCATTCAGGATCCTGTTTCAAACCTTAAAGGGATTTAAATCCAGTTAAAAATCAGAATTCAAATGGATTTCTCAGTCATATGGTTAGTTGCTTTGCTTTCCTCAAACACGACTGTGTTATCTCAAGTTCAGGAACTGGAAGACCTCTCATGTTCCTCTCCCTTTGGACACCTCTCCTTTATCACTACACATCTGCCTTCTCCATGGAACTGTGAGCACCAGATGGCATGCACAGCACTCCCTGATATGCTGTCACTCACTACTGGGCTGCATGACAAGCTGCTATGAAGAAGAAACACAAAAAATCCATTACTGGACTGAACTTAAGGTGATCTGAACGTGACTCCCAAAGCTAATTCCAACACTATAGCAGCAGTTGCATCCCTCACACTCCCATGCGCACAACTGCACAATCCCCATGAGCAGTGTTGGCTTCTGGTCTCATTCCCTCACATTCCTTCCCATTGAAATGTATGAGCCAGTTATCCACTCCTAAGCTGAAAACTATTCAAAGGATTATCAAGGTGATCCACGAATTCAACAGTGTTTAGGCCCTTCCTTGTAGCTGCAGCCACTGTTGCTACATTTGGTGCTGAGCCCTCTTCAAGGTTGTAGATAAGCAGTGTAATTTAAAAAAAAAAAAAAAAAATCATTTCATCATTCCCCTTTCACATCCAGCAGAAGAAACACCCTTGGGGTACCCTACTTACACATAAAAGCACATATGGCCACAGACTACAAATAACATAGAGCTCAGAACAATCCAATTCATCCTGATAGCTGCCAAATGTAAGAAATGCATTTTTAATCCTTGCTTTCATGCCAGTACAGGGCAGTCCCATGGCGTAAAGGAGAGCACTCTGGACTCTGAATCCCAAGGGCACGAGTTCAAGTCTCAGTGGGGACCGTCCCCATGGCAGTTAAATGCCTCCCTGCTGTCCAATCCCCTCAGATCTCAGATGCTCAGCAGGGTCAGCCCCGGTTAGTACCGGGCACTGTGTAGACAGTCCTGAGGATTTCACTGTCACTGTCCAAGCTCGCTCGGTCGTGGCAAATGGACCTTAGGACTTTAATGGTGGGGCCAGTTCTGTGCACACTGTGCTTCACCTGAAAAATCCACTGCACAGGCTGGAAGGGCACATCCACGTGGGGAGAGCCCTTCCCAAAAAAACCTTTGTTCACAAAGTCCGGCCATACATACATACACCCTGGTTCACATGTTCCATCCCACACGATCCACAGCATTGCAGCAGAAATGCAGCAATGTCAAGGCAAAGCACAAGGCTATAAGTATACAAAGGCAAAGCTTTTCTTTTGAGAGGTGACAGGGATGCCTGTACCCACTCAGCACTCGGCAATTCTGGAAACCTCACAGAAAGGATCCACAGGCAAAACCCACACGCTTTGCCGGTGTAGATACATGATAAATTTATGTCATATCAGCTGATCAGACTCTGACATAAAGCCAAATGAAGCAATGGTGTCACAGGATCTAGGCATTTCAAACCTGAGGCTAAGTCATGTCATACCTGCAAAGATGAGTATAAAGAGCCTGACAGCTCTAGAGGTGAGTTTCCATAAGGCTTGACTTGATTCCACTCAGGAAGGAGAGAGCAGTGATTCCTGTGCGAAAAGCACCAGGGAAAACAACTTTCAACAACTACCTCCTACAGACTGGGAAGCCAGCATGAATAAGGGTTGGGATGAAAAGAAATGTCAAGATCAAAAAAGCTTTATTTTCTATTGCCTTATAACTCTTGTGTGCATTGGTAAGTTCTGAGTTACCAGTAGTACTGCGAAGATGGCAGCAAGTAACTGACAATTTATGGTACTTCAGAATTTACCCTACACCCTACAATACTGCTATTCCCACTTGTTCTGCAAATGATTTGCACTGCATTTTCACTGGTGCATATCTAACTTTTCAAATTCTGCTTTATAGGAGCAAATAGTCTAATTATGCAAGTCACTGCTCCCTGTCAAAGCAAAAGGAGACTAAAATCTACAAAACTCAAACTTCTGGTATTTCTTGCACATTTCTGAGACTACTTCTGAGTTTTGGGGCTTGTTTTGGGTTTGTTTTGTGGTTTTTTTAAATATAAATACATGAACTTCAGCAGAATTCCAAAGTGATTAACACACATTATGTAGCTCTTTATAATGGTTAGAAAGTTGCTATATCCAGATTTCATGACACAGAAAGGCAAGAAAGTTACAAGCCCCAGACAGCCTTACTTGCACCCCAACATCACCCTCCCTGGACCAGAGGTCGAAAAACACTGTACAAAACAAAAGAGCAGAGTCAGAAGTAGCACTGCACAGTATCTTTTAACTCCAGAGCCAGTATTTTAGCATGCTTTCAGTCAATTAAATCTGAGTAATTACATTATCTCACTACTTACCATCTCACACATGACCACAAATAGGGAGTTAACAGTTGTTCACCACTTAACATTTTCCAAGAGGAAGAAGGTTATGCTTTAACTACGCTTTCATCTCCTAATACCACTCAGCAGATAAACATGCTGGTGATAAATTCAGCAAGGTTAGACTATCTAAAAGCTCCCTTGCCTATGCTAAACGGTTCCGTTAAAACAACAGGGCACCAAATGCAAAGTCTGGGACGACTGCTGTGAGAACTCAGTGTCAAGACAGTCAAACCTCTGAATTGACTATGGCAATTGTATTTATTCTGCAAGATTAGTAAGGCGTACAATGCACAATTTGTAATGGTAGAAAAAAACCTTTTCAGTGTAAATGAAATGGTACCACTTCCAGAGCAGAATTTTAGCTTGGGGTACCTGGAATAAGCCAAACCAGCACAAGCAGAGTTCTGATGGCACACTTGTGTACTATACTATATTCACGTTAGCGGTATTTTGCAATTCTGCAAAACTTCACTAATGTAAACCTTGCCATTTGCAAGAATGTATGTGTCCAAACATGCAAACCTGCTTCAGCTCTGACCCTGAACCACCAGATCCACAGAGCAGGAGTGCTTATGTATGAACCCCTTCTCTCTTGAAATCACCAGTAAGAGCCAGCTGTGGTGGCCTCAGGGTCACTGAGTCAGCAGAGAGAAAGCTGCCCACCCTACAGACTAGTTATGCTGCCCCCGGAGAGTTACAAACTGTCTTGGAAGACTAATATGTGCCGCTGCACTCACAAAGGGCAGTATTTTGTGCACTTCTGGGAAAAAAACAAACTTGTGTATCAGGATAGAACAAAACACCACACAGCTCAACTGAACTGAGTCACCTGTTTCACTGGAACACACAGCCCTGACAGGACTAATAGTTTTGGTAATTTCAAGAACCATCTTATACCATACTGAGTGAAAATCCTTGAAATAAATAATTTCATGCTGCTGCTGCCTTCTCACCTTTTTTTCTTGCTAACAATCATATCCATAGTCTGAAGGAGTCGTCGCTCCAGAGCCAGAATATCTGCATCTGTGACATTCCTGCAAAATGAAGACACCGGATTAGGCATGCTATTCCATTTCAAAAAAGATGAGCACATGCCCATGAAACAAAGAAGAGAGATTCCTGTGTAAGGAGAATATCCTTCAGCAATGGAAATCGTTCTAGCACATAGACATGGCAATAGCTAGATTCAGGAAAAAAGTAACAAAGAAGCTCAAAACAACACCACAGAAGAGGGAGAATAATCATCTCAAAAAGCTGGACAAACATTTCACAAGGCTGCAGTTACCTGAGAAAGTAGGACATGTAAGTGTATGGACAGTTGACAGCCCCAAATCCTGACAGCAAAGCCATGAGTGTCACCCCAATCACACCAACGCGGCTGATGAGCTGCTCTATGGACAGGATTCCTGAGAGAGAAAAACCATGGCATTAGTAACCTTGCTTTCTTCACTCTGCTCCACACTTAGTGCCTTCCTAGCACAGTATAGAGCTGCATAATTAATCCAACTGCCTTCCCTCTGCAATGACCACAGGTAACAGAAAGGGCAGACAGGGACTGTGAAAAGAAATTGGTAGGAAGTCTCCCTCAGAAATCATGTTACCATGCTTAGAAACAGGGATGGGAAACTCTGGCTATGAAGAAACTTAAGACAGACACATGGAGAGGAGTGAGGGTCAATATTTTGGTTCCAAATGAGTAAAACATTATGAGTGCCTTTTGCTGAGGTGGGGACACAGACCATCCACCAGACACTGTAAGGGAAACATCTTCCACAAAGACACTTCTGCAATTTATCAGGATTACAGATACCAAACCAGCTGGTCCTTGCAAACTGGCCTAAAACCATAGAGAGGAATCCCTGTCCTGTGAATTGCCATTAGAAGTAAGCCCTTCACTTCAGATTCAAGCTGTCCTTGTAGGACAGTGGAGGTATGACATTATGGGAAGCTTAAGCTGCTCCTGGCTGTTCAGTATTCATCTGGTTGACACATGCACACATTGTTGAGGTGAACACCAACAAGGTATTTCACCTGAGCACTAAAAGGACTCTAAAACACATAATTCAGCATGAACATCAAACCTGCGCTGTAACCAACAACAAGTACTGAAGTTGCACTTATTCTTAAACACAGACCTCAACTTGTCTTGTTAGGATACAGTGCACGTTCTAGTAAACAGTACTCACTTTTTAGGGAGGTACTTATAGAGCAGCTGCC
This sequence comes from Acropternis orthonyx, assembly GCA_035583155.1. Classification (NCBI taxonomy): domain Eukaryota; kingdom Metazoa; phylum Chordata; class Aves; order Passeriformes; family Rhinocryptidae; genus Acropternis; species Acropternis orthonyx. The sequence goes on along the minus strand of JAWWEU010000001.1, from coordinate 5,965,464 downwards.
ACACACAGCACATTTGGAGCTTACACAACTGCAAAGCTGAGATGGCCAAGCGCCAAGCCACATTTTATGCTTCAGAGAAGTGGAATAAATGATGAAAACAAGGCAAAAAGACTTCACAAAGGGAAACCGAGACATGCAGTCATGTGCAGCTGCATAGAGATTTACAGGAGCTACAGAATGGGCTACAATACACTGGCCTTTTGCCCCACACACTGTCAGACTGCAGCACTTAAAAGAGAGGTGCCTTCAAAATGACACAACATTCCAGTGGTTAGAGCAATGCTTCCCCACAACACTCACAGCGACCCTCTTGTGATCATGTCAGATAAAGTGAATGTTTTATCAACTCAGATACTAGTATGCAATTAAGCATAAGCTTTCCTCTACTATGAGCTCCCAAACTCAGGTCTATTAAATAAGCTGCAGACCAGAGGAACCCCTGACTGATGGTGCACTTCCCAGCTGTAGGACAGTGCCATCACCATCCCCAGCTCTGAACTGGGTCACCACTACCTGATGAAACCCTTCAGTAGCCCTGTCTGTACAGGCAGGACAGCAGCACCACAGCAGTTACGCAGGAAGAAAACATGTAGAATCCTTGGCTCTAACCTTATGTCTACACCCGGTAGGATAAGGCACTGTACAACTGTTGTGCTATCATCCGATAAAGAAGTTAAAAATAGAAAACACCCCACTCCCAGTTCTGCAAATCTGCAGGTGTGGGGTAACCTCCCAGAACCTTGTCAGTGTCCTGAGGAGGATTACCTAAATCCCATGGCTAAGTTCCCACTGGAATATTACATTCTGCCAACTCAAGTAGCTTCTGCAGATCACAGTGGATATATGTTTTTCCTTGGCAATGAAACACAGGCAGAGAGACCTGCACTGTACACTAGCTGTTGTATTTCAGAGGTAAATGACAGAATCAGAAAACACAGATACACACTTTCTTGTAGAAAAATTTTAGGACCACAGATGAAAGGGTGAGTAGACCCTAAAGCAGTTGGTGTCCTTCAATTTTTCTCTTACAGGTTAGTACAGAGTGAAGTAGCTTCCTAGTGAACAGAAAGACTTAAGCTGACCATTGCGTATGCAGAGTTCACCACTTTAAGTGAAACTGACTTTATTTCACCTGTTGAGAACAACATACAAACAATTTTCCAGCGCAGGCTTTAAGGGCAGTGTAAGTTACAGAGGCAGTCCAGGCGACAGTCTGGTTCTACAGTGTTATAATCGTTCAGCACACTTTGTGCCTCAAGGATTCAGCAGTCAGGCACATGCTAACAAGCTTTGTTGGACCCAAACTAGCCCAAGTGCACACAGCATCTTCACAAGTATGTTGATTAAATGACTGCAGCTAATTAGCCCAAGCTAATTCTCCACATAAATAGCTTTTGCATCCAGCAGGACTCACCAACTCACATTACCAACACCAGGCAACTGCACTGCCTCTGGGCTCAGGCAGTGCATGGAACTGTACCAAAGCCAGCACACACTGCCAGGCCTGTTGCTGGCTACAGCCTGTGCAGTTCTGGTGTTTAGGCTCCCTGACATGTTTTGTCATGCTAAACTGATCCGATTTCAGTCACAAGAAACAAAAATCTGACTGAAAAAAGTCACACGAAGGACTGGTTGATGATCCACTTCTTAAATAAACTAGCTTTAGTATCCACAATAAAACAAGTAAGTATTAAATAAAAATTGTGATCAACTTTATGTGGATATAGTTTCTGTGTTCTCAAAAAGCACAGTGTCCTTTCATAGTCCAGGTTCAGAAAGGACTCACTCCCTTCCCCCAGGTTTTTCCCATGGTACTGAAAGAAAACTAATGCAAATAATCCAGGTGTATCCACCCATTTCTGTTAGTCTGACAACCTTCACACTGCAGATTTCAAAGCCAAGCAGACCCTCAGTTTCAAGAACTACTTTATACAGTCCTAGCTGTGGAGCTAAAATAATTATAGCTCTGAGATAAAAGCGATACAACAAAACCTGTTTGCAGAAGGGAAGGAGTCAGCAAGAAAATGAAACTCACCATGTTTTGGGCTGAGGATAGGAAATGGATCTCCCAGCTTCCAGAAGAAATACATGAATGTCAACCACAGAAGACATGCAAAGAGGAGTTTCTGTCTGTGCACTAATGGAGAGAAAAAAACCTATAGTATTTAAAAGAAGTTTTTCCTTTAGGGCTTGTTCTAGCTTGCAAAATTGCTAAATTGTTCTAAAGGCGACTTTGAGAACAGGTGGACAAAACAGGTGTGAACTGACAGAGCTACAGCTCGCAGTGTGCGCCCCTTCATTTCCCACAGATCCCACTGGCTGAGAGACCACCCTTTGGGAGAGCTCCTGCAGCAACACCCTTTGACTTTTCCCCACAGATGTATGAAGAGGGCACCCCTATCACCAAAACATCACTTTTCTGCGTGTTTCTGACACTGTGTGGCCCTAAACATGAAACTTAAACATTCCATCTTTGTGGCGAAACTACACATTTGATACCAACCTACCTGCCTAAGCTTAACACAAAAGAGTGGTGAAGCTCAAGGGTCCAGTGTCAATTAGTGCATGGAATAAGCCTCATCTAGACAGTAGAAGCAAAGAAAAGTAATTTATTGAGCTTCTCTGCCTCATTTCTTTTGCTCCCTAGGAGAACAACACAGCCTTGCCAAGGGTTCCAGAGTTTGGCTGCAAGCTTAAAATTGCAAAGGAACAAATTCCAGTAATACTGTTCTAAAGTGCACAACTTTGGTGAAACTCATGAAGAAAAGCAACATTTGTTGGGGTCATCTAAAGCATTTCCTGACAGATCAAGGAACAGTTCATTCAAAAGCATAAAGTTCCAAAGAGAAGTTATCCAGTCAGAGGAAAGCCAGTGGAAGCAGGGGGCTATGAGGATAGTGACTGATATACCTCTCTGTCCCAGAAAAGCTATTTCTCATTTGTATCCACTGCCCCAGGTTCACAGCTCCACTGCCATAAACCAAATACTCACACAACCTGATATTGCTCACAACAAAGTAACCAATGTAGAAGGGCACCATGAAGACTAGGATGAGTAAAATGACACACAGGTTCAGCTTCCAGTGAAAATATCGAGAGCTGAAATAAAGCCAAAACACCGATTAGATGATACCATAATACAACAAGTTTCTCAAAGAAAATTGCATGTCAAAGCAATCCTTTCAACTACATCAAGCATTGAATAACACTGGCCCAGAATATAGAATATTCTGGATTTTTGTTGTTTTGATTAGGGTTAGGGAAGGAGGGTAATTAGTTTTGGTTTTTTGTTCTGTTTTATTTTTAAATACAAAGCTCAAGAATGTGTATTTCAAAATTAACAACTATCCAGAAGAGCACAGTGGGCTATTTTATCAAATACTGTATTTTCTATGGTGACTAATACTGGTTGCAGCATAATTCATGCGACTGACTGCTCATGTAGTTGAACTGTAAATCAAAACTATGTATAAGCAGTAATTAATTTTCTAATGAATGGCTGAGTCAAAAAAGGGCTAAATATTGAAGAGATTAAAGTCTTTAATGTTGATAATTTAACATGTTTCATTTCAGAGTGAGTTGTCTTACCTGCAAGACTTTGCAAGGCAAGATTTTTAAAGAGTATTGATCAAAATGATCAATACTCCTCTGACCAAATTAGACTGGTCAAATGCAGACGAAATTCATTTTGGATTAACTGACCTTTTACTTCACTTGAACAGAAAAATACATATCCCATTCCCAATATTAATTCATATCCTCTTTGTGCCTCAGGGAAGAAGAAATTAGGAGGATCCTTGTCACTCTTTCTTAACTAATTGAGAGGCAAACATTTTCATCTATACTGACGTCTAGCCCTTCACTGAAGCTTGTAAAAACATTCTCCTCACTGCTCTCTTCTGGCTACAAGCTCTACATATTAATAACAGTCAGAACTACCATTACCTTTTATCAGTTCTGTATTTCTTGCCTTTTCAACTCCTTTGACTACTCTCTTCTATTAGTATGATGAGATAGATCAGTAACATGTAGAGGCTAAGCTGGTTTTCTACTTACTCTCTTTTCTACTGACTTCCAAAGAAGACAGTTTTTAACATCGCCCTTATGTAGAAGTCCTCAACCTATGGTCCACGAAGGATGCACCTTTGAATCATAAATCCTGTATTGTTACGGACCTTTCTTTCAGTCCACAATCAGCTTCACATATCATTCACTGCTCTGATCACCACAGAAAAACTAGTGCTTAAAGTTTCTATAGTCCTTAACATCTGAAAAGTGCTCTTCAGCATGATCTAGCTTTACAATACTTCCATAAAAGAAATTGTTCCTTTCAACTTCACAAATAGAGGAAGTCAAAGACTAAACTCTTGCACTAAGGATCTAGACCACACTAATAGTAATCGCATGGAAAAACAGAAGCTTATGGCTTCTAGTCTCATGTTCTGTCAAATAAACAAATGTTGCTGCACAAACACCTTCATTGAGTTGTTGACAATTTTCTTAAATGATTTCCCCAATCCAAGACTAATCCATTAATTTAGAAGTTAGACAGAAGACGGTGTAGAACGCAAGGTAGGCTACTCCCCGAGGGGGCTCGCAGACTCACCTGCTGTTCAGCACTCCCAAAATCTCAAAGATGATGAGCTCAAACATGGTACAAGAGAAGGCAAAAGTCACAGAGAAGATCACCTGGACCACATACTGTCGCACCTGCAATGCAGAAAATGATCCAGAGGCATCAGGCATTTACATTCCTGGATTGGCATCCTGATATCCCTCAGGTAGCAAACAGAAATCACATGATATGATGGCCCGCAACTGGGTCTCTTGCTTCAAGGGACCCTTCCTTTTATCTAAAATTAGGAAGAAAGCAAGAGCCTGCTGGAAACCAGAGGGAAAACTCGTAAGCTAACAAAGTTCTTAGATATCAACCTTAGATTTGAAAACAAAATCGACATCAGACAAACTGTTGGGGTCTGAATTTGGCTCACACTTGAGCCATCTCTGACCTTGACTACACTCTCATACTCGTCTAGGAATAAGAGAATGGGGTATTTTTATCCCATCCAACCCTCACAACTGAGCTTAAAGTTAACCACTGAATTTCATTTTCTCTTGAAAATTTTACAATTATATAAGATAGGCCTGTTCAAGCAAGAAGCAAAACAGTCTCCTATTACTCCCGCATCTCCTTCTTATTTCTTTTAACAGTAGTCAATATGGAAACTTTCACTGGTCCCAGAACCCATGTCCTCAGAAATCTAGGAGTCTTTCAAACAGAGGCACAAGAGGAAATTAGAAAGAAAATAACTGCAGACTCAATTCAAAATAAGAAAAAAGCTATTACAGAGAGGAATAAGGCTACATGCAGTTTTAAAAATACTTCTATAACTGAGAGTAATTTTTAAGATATAGACTTGTAATGAAAGGTTCCTTCTCACCTCATAATCCTTGAAAAGCTTACGCATGAAGAACAGCCACCCAAATCCAAAGAACAGCACCTGCAGAAGAGATGAAGCACTTAACATCTGCATCCAGCAAACTGCAGAACACAGAGCTGAAACAAAGGGAAGGAAAACAGCTGGGCCAAAGGAACCAAGATCCACAAAAGACTAAAACTTGCCATGGTACCATGGACAAAAGGGTATTTTACATATACAAGTGTACCAAATATGGAAGATCCAGTCAAGACAACCCAGTTCTGTATTCCTAAATTCTCAGAATTCCTCAGTTCCTGACCTGCCAGAATCACTTGCGCTGCTGATTCTCGTTTCACTCTTGTAATCTACAGAATTAAAACCCCGAGTTTTTTTACAGGAAACACAGTAATGGAGGCAAAGCAAACACTTGAATGTCCACCATACGCACACCTTCTAGAGATGAGTGAATTTTATAAAACTATGTTTAAGACTAGAAGTGCATTTGATTTTTCTGGAGAGCTCTTTGCACTAAAGCTGGTTACACTGACACAATATGAGTGAAAGGTGTTACGGACATCTCTGGGTGGGGAAAAGGCAATGCTGAATGCCTCAGACCACAACCTGGAGTTGTAGAAAGCCACACGGACAAGGAAGGTGAAGCAGGAAAAAACATTAATAATTTGCATTTCAGTGGCACTTTACAAAATTTGTTTTAAGTTTCAATACATGCCTGAAGCTATTTTGCAGATGATTTAAATGAAATAAATGAAAAAAATACAAATTGAGCAAGGTGGCCAAAACTTCAGGGAATAAAAGGGGACTATGTTGTCAGGCCTCCTATGGGTAGCCCTATCTATTGCTAATAATACTTGAAATAAGTGTAATGATTTAAAAGAACCCAAGCAAAAAGAGAATTCAGAAAATATTAAATATATTTTACAGAAGTAGCTTTGACCAAGGCAAAGAGCAGTATATGTCAGACATCATGGAATAAAGTCAGTCTATCTCCTCGGGGCACATGGAAAAGGCCGGAGCATTCTGGCCTGTGGTGGAGATGGGAAACTTTCAAAGATAAAACCAAACTCTGTGGAAGTAACTGCAGTGGCAAAGGCAACAAACTAACATGATTTACAGACAAGGAATACCTGGAATGCTGGGCAAGAAAGATCAAACATAGTTGCCTTGAAAGAAGAACTGAAATAGGAATGAGGTCAAATGAGGTCTAGTGATTGGCAACACTGGCAAAACTTGTTTGAGGAGGACTTCAGACTTTAAAGTAGCTGTTAGCAAAAAAGGAAAGATATTTCATAAACCTCCTATCAACAGGTTATAAGTTAAAGAAACATGATAAGCAAATGAGACTTACATAAAGCAATTCCACATTTAATGGTGGGAAGTAGGAAAAACGTAGAGACAAACTCTTTTTGAAAAAAGTAAGTAAAAGATGAAGAGATAAGTACAATAATAACAGAGAAAATGATACATGAAGATTAGATTTCCTTTGTGTTAGGGACTGTACAGAAGCACAGAAAGACATTATTGTAACTGTACACAATCTAAGACACTGCAAGTAAAAGTGACATGTAAAGTCAGCAAAATCTTGGGCATTTAACGATTACACGCAGCAATTTAAACACCTAACTTGATATTGCTGAAGATGATGAGAAGATGAAAAGCTGACATCAGAAACTGAAGAAGAGCTATTAGATAAGTTACATCTCAAAATTCAAAGCAAAAATACAGGAGTGTTTTTGTTCTGGGCAACTTGTTAACCATTAAGCTACATTCAAGTCACTGAGAGTGAAAAATCATGTTATGAGTAAAAATCAAAGCATTATCATGGCAGAGGACACTGTACTTCTAAGAAACGGGCAAAGGCTATCCTGAAAACTGTCAGGAATTAGGGCTGTGCATTAAAGCCTATAAAAGACAAACAACTGCTTCTGAGAGGGGGAAAAGTTCTCTCCGCTCAGCTCATCCCTCCACACTACAGAACAAAAATTTCACACCAGCTCAGAAGCTTATCAAGATCCCTCTGTGATCCACTTAAACTCATTTTACCAGCCACCAGTGAGAACACAAAGAGAGTATGACTGTGGAGCAAAGCAGAAGAAACTAAGAGCTGGACCTCTTCAGCTGTCAGAGAGACAGACAGGAAAGAAAAGCATTTAGATGCTCACTTAAGGAGAGCAGGGTAGCAACCAGGAGTGGAAGGTAAAAGAAAAGACAATGATAAAATCCTTGCAAAGGAGCCCAACGAAGAAGTTATTTCGTCACACAAAACAACAGGACAGTTTCAAGTATGTCGAGATCTCAACCCACTTCATAATGATAAAGGCAGGATAAAATGAAAAGATTTAAAGGGCTCCTATGTAAACTCAGCTGGGGCAAAACAATAACTAACTGAAAGATGGCAGCAGAAAGAAAAACTGAAGGAAGTGCTGAATCGCAGATGGATCGGTGGAAAAGGAGGCATTCAGGATAAAATAGCAGTGTCTTTTTCAATGCCTTGAAACAGATGGCGAAAAATCTTCCAAAGCTGTGAACAAACTTCTCAGGGGCAAATCGGGAACAGAAGAATGGGATAGGATAGTATGGGATAGGATAAGCTGGGATGGGATAGGACTTTCCATTGGAAGGGACCTACAACCACTATCTAGTCCAACTGCCCACATCCAGACTTCCTAAAGAATATCAGAAATCAAGCACTAAAGAGAGAACAGCCAGATAAACTTCCCTGTCCGACATACAGAAGCGGGCGCAGTACCGCGAGAACAGCTCCAATCCCTTACAGCCTTACTGCCTGAGCCTTTCCATGCACTCAAGCTCCGATCCGGCCGCCGCGACCAGGCATGGAGCACGAGCTCAGGCGGCCATATCGCGACAGCCCCGACAGAACACACACACTCACCTCGGAGGGCGCGCATGCGCGCCCGCAGAACCGCCCTCACAGGGAGGCCGGGCCGGGCCCCTCCCGTCCCTCGGCCGGCCGGCCGGCCGGGGAGCTGGGTGGGTGGCCGCGACAGCGACAGTGACAGCGACGGCGACAGGGGCGGCGACAGGGGCGGGTGTTTTACCTGCGAGGTGAACATGATGCTCGAGTCGATCAGGAAGCTCATGGCGGCCCGCGCGGCTTCCGGCGCGCAGGCGCGCGGGAGCCCTCCCAGGGGGAGGATGGAAGCCCCGCCCCCTCGGTGGGAAATCACTCCCCCTCTGTGAGAAACCCCACCCCTGGCTGGAAAGCCCCGCCCCTTTGGCGGGAAATGGGGATCGGGAGCGGTGCCGGAGCGCGGGATGCGCTTCCGTGGAGGGAGCTGATCCCTGCTCCTGGTCCCCGCCCAGACTCCACGCTCGGGGTGCCCCTCGAAAGCCAAGGGAAGGGCTGCCAGCCCGCGGGATGGAAGGAGGTGCCCCGGGGGGAAACACAGGAAGGACATAGAGCCGTGAGGGCCAGTCCAAGATGGTCAGAGGGATGGAGCAGCTTTGCTGGGAGAGTTGGGATAGGTCAGCCTGGAAAACAGTAGGCTCAGGGGTGAGCTAATTGCAACCTTCCAGTACCTGAAGGGCACCTGCAAGAATTGGAGAGGGACTTTTTACAAGAACACGTAGTGACAGGATAACGGGGAATGGATTCAAACTGGAAGAAAACAGGTTTAGATTAGATATTAGGGAAAAAATCTTTCCTGTGACACTGGTGAGACACTGGAACAGGTTGCCCTAAGAAGCTGTGGATGCCACATCCCTGGAAGTGTCCAAGGCCGGGTTGGATGGAGCTCTGAGCAATCTGCGATAGTGGAAGGTGTTGCTGCCCATGGCAGGGTGGTCGGAACTGGATGGTCTTTAAGGTCCCTTCCAAGCCAAACCATCCTGTGGTTCTGTGATTTGCCCTTTCCCCATCCATGACTCCTGCACAGGAGCAGGGCAGCAGAGGACCAGGGCACTCCACAGCAGCTCCAGACCCATCTTCTCACCTAAGGGGAGATCCATCCGCCCTCTCCACCCACTCTCCACACCGAGAGCTGGGCTGTGGATGCCTTCCAGGATCTGCAACCACAATATATCAAGGAATGGGACCAGAAGGGAAGTAAAAGTTCACACAGGGAATTTCCTGCTGCCTATCAGTGTGAGGTCTAATCCTTCATGTCACAATCATGTCCTGGCTTGAACTTAATGGCATCTGAATCTTTTTTTCCCTCTTAAAAACACATCTTCAGGAAGTAGCCTCAAGTTGCATCAGGTATCAGGAAAAACTGTTTTGAGGAAAAGGTTGTAAATCATTGGAACAGAATGCACGGGGAAGTGGTGGAGTCACCATCCCTGGAAGCATTCAAAAAACATGGATAAGGCGCTTGAGGACATGATTTAATGGTGAACATGGTGGTGCTGGGCTGATGGTTGGACTTGATGATTCTTAGAGGTCTTTTCCAACCTTAATGATTCTGTGATTCTATCATTCTAACCATTGCCACTCAGAACACTCTGCATTTGGAATGGGAAACCATAAGGGAAGAGAAGAATCAAACTGCTAGTTCAACAAAGTACAGAGTCCCTGCTGATTGAAAATCAGGAACCTTTATTCATTACAACTCATTTCACTAAGAAAACAAATCTCTGTTTGGGTGTGCCAAGTCATCGGATTAGTCCCACAGTCTCTGTGATTGGCTTTCTGTCTTGCTCTCAGTTGTATTGGTTTGAAATTTGTCTCCTTGTCCACAGCATTGCAAAGAGAAAAAACCATTCAGCTTTCATGGAGAAATGAACTGAGGGAGGAGATTGTTGGAGTATCTGATCTGAGGCCTTTTACTTTACAGCTTGTGGTATCACTGCCAATCAATGCAGAGCCAAGATCAGGCCTTCCCTGTTCTTCCTCTGCTACTTAGAAACTGATCTTTCCTACAATGACGAGATTCCTGAGTTTGCAGGGATTTGCAGTTGTTTTGTTCTGTGTTGGCAGATTGTGGGGCAAGGTTAGTTGTTGGCTGCTTTTTAAAGACAGGAGTTAACCTTTAAAAAATAAATTCATACAAAGCCAAATTGCTCTTGTTTACACCTTGGCACCTCCACTCACTTCAGCATAAGGTTAAAAAACAAGGCAGAGTTTGGTCATAGGTCTTAAACTTTGTTCTTTGCATGTGTTCCGAAATACATTCCTCTTCTTAGCTGTAAATTACTGATCCTTAGGAGAATCACACAGTGGGGAAATAGAATTCCTACTGGAAGAACTCAGCCCCACCCCTCAACCTCTGGATTTCTCCTTCAGGGAATAAAAAATGTGTAAAAAGAAAATGGGAAACTTAATTTGTGTTGTTGCTCCTTAGATAGCCACTGATGTGGACGTGTGGGGAGAAGGATCTGTGGCCCTTCACAGCCACAAAGGGTGCTTCTCAGTTGTGAAAGGCTGATAGTTTCATTAAACAGAATATAGATGAAGGTGACCACAGAGGTGATGCAGTGCATGAGGAAGAAGGGCTGATCAGTCACATTGACAGATTTCCACTCAGTTCCATATTTTATTCTTCCACATATTAAAGTGAATGTGGCAATTTTATGTTCAGTTTGCAGAGAGAACTAAAATCAAGTTTTTTAAGTAAAGCGGAAAGGTGCAGCATATTGAATTAAGCCATGGGTTTTGGCCAAGGGTGTATTTTGAAATAGCACAGGTTTCCAGAAGGTGCTACAGGGCATATTTATGACAAATAAGCTTAGCTGGCAGCTGGCCATCCATTTTCTTTTCTCTTCTCTCCAGAGGTTTTCATAAACAAGAACCCTGAAGCTGGAACTATTCCCACATCATTCTGATTTCTGCATTTCTTTTGAATTTATTTGTGATGAGTTTGGATGATGATTTTCACTGGCAATAGGTGGATTCCTTTACAGGGTTGTCTATGACTCTTCTTTGAACTAACATATATGTATTGAGCAACTTACCTGGACATTTTTGTCCCAGTAATTCTTGATTTGGTGGCAGGCTGGGTTTAATTCATGCCTCAAGTTGGCCTACCTTATCCCTACAGAGAGGTACCCAGCCAATGAGCTCACAGGTTTCCTCACATCAGCCTTTGCCTGCAGCCTGCCTGTCAGCCAGCATGCTGTGCCAGGAGCTGGAATTCCCTGCTGCTCTCCTGCACAGCCTCTGCCCTGCAGCTGCCTGTAAGCCAGGGTTTGCTGCTATGCTCATCTGTAACTGGGTTTCCTTTTCCCAACCATCCTTCAGTCCAACTGTCCCCTGAGCGTCAGGGAAACACCATAGGAGCCAATTTTGCTGTTTAAAGTTTCATCATATATCCTTTTCTACGTTGTCTTAAAAGATTTTTCATAGGATACTCCATGATTTTCCAAGCAATGGAGCCTTCTCACTTTGGAAACCTATAAATGCTTTTACTGTGCCAGGCTGGATCTAGGAAGGCAAAGGCAAACAGTCTTTGTTTTTTTCAAAATGTTCTGTCAGTAGCTCTGTAATCACCATTTCTATTCAGTGCTGCTTCATCCCAGATCAGCAAGCTTTAAAACACACAGGGTTTTTGTTGACAGAATGTTAAAATGCAGTCCTTTGCACTTTCAGGTGGATTTAAAGGCACACTTGACACTGCAATTAAAGGGAGGTGGAAAGACCTAAGCCGCTTATATTTCCATGATTTTATCTGTTGACAAGCATACTCTCTTTTTTTTTTCTTTTTTTTTATTTGTAATGCTTTTTCCAAACCAGTTACACAACATGATTCTGGCCTCAAGCAGCTTCTGTAGCTACCAAACATCAGCTCATAGAATCATAGAAACACAGAATGGATTGGTTGGAAGGGACCTTAAGGATCATCTCATTCCAGCCCCTCTGCCATAGGCAGGCACGCCTTCCACTAGACCAGGTTGCTCAAAGCCCTGTCCAACCTGGCCTTGAACACTTGCACAGGTTACTCTGTGGTAAGGTAGGCCAACTTGAGGCATGAATTAAACCCAGCCTGCCACCAAATCAAGAATTACTGGGACAAAAATGTCCAGGTAAGTTGCTCAATACATATATGTTAGTTCAACCAGTGCCTGGTTAGTTGGTGTGGGACAGTCTAAACCAGCTCTACCAGAACACCCTGGAGAGGCAGAAAGTGCCCTGCACACATTGTCCCACCATGCAGTGGCTGCACTGAGCTTTCAACTTGGGATATCCCATGGGATAGAGAGTTCAGGCTGGAAGGGACCAGCTGGCCCAATCTTCAGCTCAATTCAGAATCAGATTAGGCATGTTTTTCCCAGTCAAGCTTCATCTCCCAGGGATGAAGATCCCACCCTCTCTCGGGGCACCTGCTTTAGTGCTGAACCACTCTCCAGCTGAACAATTTTTTTCCTTGTCTGAATGTTTTTAGTCAAAATGTTCCTTTGCTGCTCATTGTGATTGTTGCCCCTGATCTTTTGCTGTGCGCCTCTATTGAGGGTTTGTCTCAATCTTCCCTGGAACTCCCCATTACATATCTGAGGACTGCAGTTCGGGCTCCCCATACCCTTAGCCCCCTCCTCTCTAGGCTCTTTGTATATCAGGCTGCTGAAGGAAAACTTGAATTGTTGACAGATACATAAGTCTTGCCTCTTCTACTGAAATAGGTGGTTGGCAGGAAAGGATTGTGTGCTAGGCTATGTCTTGGCAAATCGACACACAATGGTTTGCTGTGGTTACTACTCAGCTGCATAAGCACACTTGGTGTTGGCAAAAAGCCTTTCCTGAGCCATGTTAAGAGGTGTAGCACACACAGAGCCTTAAAAGTGGTAGTGTCCTTCTGTTGGGGAAAAAAATTATTCCAATACTTCGACAAGCCCCCTGATTTTGGTACATTTATCTAACCCTGGCCCTCAGGAAATCTGGCACCATATACTGTTTTATCACAACTGCCTTGGGCTTACAGGAAGGCTTTAGTCTGCTTCTCATGGATGTTCCTGTCTTTACTAAACAAAACTATGCCTAGGCTAGGATTACTTTCAGTTGTCAGCCTGAAAAGCCATTTTCTATACAAAACAGCAAACTGCCACCTTTTTTTCATCATTGTGTGACACAGCCACTCTTTAAATGTAAAACTGCACAGTCAGTGAATTACTGAGTGGCAGGAGAGATGGGACTTCCCCCTCCTCAATAAGTAGATTTCATGCCTACGCAGACCTAGAGAGCTGAGATCTTCCCCAAATCTCTCCCCTCCTACAGGAGGAGGAATCTGTACCTCATTTTGTTTCATCACTTAGAGATTGTTGGTGTCTATGACACTGAGTGATTTAAAACAGAAGCCCAGCAATATACTGTATGATACAACCCTCTCCCTTGCAAGGACTTTAAAACTATCATACCTCCACCAACCTGAACCCCACACTCCAGGAACTCCCTTACTTAAGCATAAATTCTGCCCCAGAATGGATGCTGGGGATGGGGAAGAGAGGTCCATGTAACCACACTGTCACCACAGCTTCATATACAGCAAGACCAAGGCTAAGATGGGAGAGAAGGGTGAGGTAATCAATAAAGTCTTTTTTACCCATGGCAAATCCACATCTGTGTTAATATTGTCAGTGCAGTGCAGTGTTCACATTTCCAAACTACTGCCCTTCTGGTCGAGGAGTCATATATCAACTGAGTTAGCAGTTCTGCCAGGAAATAACAAGGATACCATGCATTTCAGCAGTGCTTTGCATCAGATCATTCCTACTTCCTTTACAAACAGAATTAAGGAGGCCTCACAACATCCCTGTGAGGTAGGTGGAAATTCTTACACCCATTTTACAGGTGGAGAAAACAAGCACTGAGAGGTAAAGTGATTATCACAGCAAGTCAGAAGCAGAGCTGGAAATAAATCTAAGATTATTATCCTAGGTCCACTGCTCTAGACACTAGAGAACACCAACCCCCACATGCTATTGTAAGCTAAGAGACTACCTTTCTCTTCTACTATCACCTCCTTTGGTGATTTTGACACTTGTGTCTCATGCTCTTTGCAGAGAGCCATGTGATCAGTTAGTAATTTATGTACACAGGGAGCCAAGGGGGTAAACACACCTTTAAATGATCTAGGCATGACTCTAATTGTCCAGTGACTTCCCCCTTCCCAAGGAGATAATTTTCCCTGTTTTTCATATATATATATATATATATATATATATATATATATATGTTTTGCTTAATTATTTTTGAGTAGACTATACACTGAATCCACAGCTCTGAGGCTGTTTGCAATTTCACTAGGAATTTCTTGAATAAGCATTTAAATTTGTCTCATTGAGAGGGAATAAAACACATTTATATGCTATCACATCTAGAAATAGCAATAATCCTTTGCTCATCTGTAGGGCCTTCCATTCAAGGACCTCCCTTTCCATTACTAAAACAATATATCAAGCCTAAAAAAAATTATTCCCAATTGCACAGGAAGGAAGAATGACTTGCTGACAGTCCCACAATGGTTTCATTGCAGAGATGAGGCTGAATGCCAGAAGACCGAGCTATTACTTCCCTGCCCGTGTCCTGATGCTGTGGCCCATCCTTGGTGGCTACAGATTCACTAGCAGCCTAGCAAGGCACTTGAAAATGGGCTTTTCTTAAAAAAAAAAAACTCAAGCAGTTGACTGGATGCAGGAAGAAGATGCTGGCTTGGCTCATTGTGCAGTTGCGATCCCGAGGAAGAAACGAGTGTTCCTGCGGCAGCTGTGGAAGAACTACAGTGTCCTTGGAGTACACTGCATATAGTGCACTTTACAGAGGCTCTCCAGTGAGAAAGGATGAGATACTCAACATAGGATGATTAAAGACTGGCCTGCCTGACAGCCCTGTTGTGAACCATACACTCCTGATGAACAAGCACTCAGCTTTTAAGTAGCCCTGTGGCCTAATGAAGGTATGAATGTCAGAGGTCAAGAGCAGGAGTGGAATTATCTATTAGAAGGCAACAAGGATGGGTGTGATTCATCTAGTTCAGCACATTGTTATCTGGAAGGGTCAGATGCTCTGATGAAGGCAGAAGATACCTCATGCTAAATCTTTACAGGGTTTTGGGTTTTACCTGCAGGAAATTATGTTTACAAGACCCTTCAACACAGGGGCTGCTTGATGCTTAGAACCATTAAAACTATCTTATCTCTTTCTGTGGGAAAAAGAAAAAGTAATAGATCCCATCTGGTATAAATGTGGTGATTTTGTTGCTCATCTAAATCTTTGCCCTTTCTTGAATTTCAGTATCTTGAATTGGGCACAGTGGACTCTTTTCCTGCTGAAAAACATTCTCTTTTCTTCAGTTGCCTTTCATTCATGATAACTGTTCTATGTCTGTATTAGGAGAGTGGATAAATGGTAACCTACAGTCGCTCTCTCTGCATGCCCTTTTGCTTTGTCATATTCCTTCCCAAAACCAAGGAGGTACTTTCCAGTCTTCCTTCACAAGGAAGGACAACTTAACAGCCTTTGTCTAACGAGCAAAGGTTTTGAGCTCAGACTGCAAACCTTGGGAAAAATACACAGGCCCAAGAGGAGCAAAAGGATTAACAGTGTAAAAATAGCAAAACACGTGGCACCTCTGGGGTGCTGAAGAATCCCAGTGCACCCCACAAACTTTCTACATATGTCCAGCTTAGTGTCACTCAGCAGCAAAGTCTGGCCACCTCTGTGCTCACAAGGGGCAGCTGCGTAACGTGGGCAGGGGAACTCCACCAAAGGGGGTTAGACCAGCGAGTGACAGAACTAGCTGTACTGGTGGCTGCCTGGACTGGGACGTGGGGCAGCAGGACCAGAGATGTGAGCTTGGTTTGACTCCCACAGGGCTTGAGTCAGACATGCTACAATGGGAGGCCACAGGAGGGTCTTTTCTAGCTAATGGTGGGATGAGTTTTAGGCATTGTGCCAAAGACCTTTTTTCCCCTGACCTGGATTAGAGCCTGCCCTGAGAACAATGAAAGAGGCTGCAGCCCAGCAGAAAGAATTTGCTGAGATGGCAGGGTCTGAGGTTTGCAGAGCAGAGCAGATGAGAGTGCATACCTGCACTTTTTTGGCATGAGTCTCAGTTTTAGGGGGACATAGCTGCTAACCTGAAGCTTTTGAACACATTGCTGCACTATCCCAGCCAAAAGGTGCTGCTGTAGTCTTAGAATTAGAAATCTATGTTAGACATCTAAACATCTGCAGGCACATGATTTTCTGCCTTTTTTAAAAATACTTTTATGAGTCTCAGAGTTCTGTACAGACCTGTTGGCACAAAAGGTCTAAATCATCTTTTGAAAGGCCTTCTCTTACTTGAGTGAGACTTTGGCATTTAGTAGAGAAGCAGACCACTGAATGGCTCCTGTCTGTGAAATTAAAAACAGAATATGTCAAAAGACTATTACCATATCAGTCTTTTCAAACTTGACCAACCAGTTTTATATTTAGAGGTTTGAAAGTCACATAGTTATCCAGAGCCCTGTTATGGGTTCAGGGGTGCCTTCAGGACTCTGTACCTGAGATTTGCTGAGTGCCTGGAAGCTCCAGGAACTGAACACATGTCAGGATCATAACATGAAGGCTCGTATTTGGTTTCATGCTCTGAGGGCTGCAGCTATTCCCTCCTTTGTTGGAAGCCTTCCCACACTTGCTTAAACAAGTTTCAGATCTTTAAGTCACAAGGGTACAAGTAAAACATTATTACTTGAATTTATTCTTTCCAGTACACTGAAATAGTCTTAGGGCTGGGTGACCTTCTTGGGAACAAATAATCCATCTCTGGGCATCTGCTAAATCCTAGTAGAGAGCTACTGTTAACCTTGCCCGCTGTCAATGTCACTTGAAGAGCAGAAATATTTTTGACAAAGGGAAAATATTTTTACCTAACTCAGATATGCATTCACAGAGAAATTGGAACATCTTGGCCTTTATTTTCTGGGTAGGGAAGGGAAGTTGGGCTTACTATTTCAGTATATTGATGCTAAGCACAGAATTCACTTTGTGAATTAAATTTAACTGCAATTCCATGCCAACAGCAAAGGGGAGATCTGTTGAGTGAGCCATAGGTGGAAACAAAGACTAGATATAGCTGTTGATCAGTCTTCCCCCTCACTGTCTGAAAGACAGATCCTCCTCACATTCCTAGAGAAATGTGGAACACAAGGCTTTCAGTAAACACGTTCACAGTGGCAACATTGGGGTATCACTGCCATGTTAAGTTTTAAAATACATCAGTTATTTGTACAGTGTAGATATTACTGTAAGGAGTGAGCTGGCATGTGGAAACAGGGAAATACAGAGACATAGAGGGCAAGTAAGGCACGGTTAACCATGATAGTACCTTTCCAGTTGAGAATCATAAAAGGAAAAAATATTCAAATGGCCATTTTAGCACTTGGCTTAAAAATATCTTTTGTTTCTTTCTCTATCTCTCCTTTTCTCTTCAACTTTTTCCTTTTCTTGTGCTCCCTGTATCCTGCACCTTCATACAGTCAAATCATCTGACCTGGCCCGGCTGCTAGCTTTACTTAGCCTGCTGAGGGGTCTCATATCAGTGGCAAGTTCAGCAGGTACTGAAGGCCCTTCCACTTCATCACTCACCCCCTCCTCTTCTGCTTTCTTCACCCCTGGCTCCTGTGGTGGCTCTTCTGGTTCCTCCTCCTCCTCCTCTGCTTGTACTTTCTCCTCTTCTGGTTCCTTCACTTGTGCATATGATGGCAACCTCTCATCGAATGCCCTGGAGAGATCTTCCAGTGGTCCCATCCCAATCTTCTCCTCAAACTCATTGTAGGCTGATGGAAGGGGGCTGGGCTCGACCCCGACTTCTGTGAGAGGGAAATAGTGGGACACCGGCTTCTCTTCTTCCAGCAGCTTGTAGCCTTTGGCCTTTGGGATGGAGGAGACTGTGATGGCATGGAGGGGCTTCTCTGGGACCTCTCCAAGCTGTTCCTCTGCTGGTCTTCTCAGAGCCCTCCGGATTCTTTTCAAGATCAAGTGACTGATCTCCACCAGGTTGAGGAAGAGGGATACAGAAGCCACCACCAGCATGAACATAATAAAGATGGTCTTCTCCGTGGGTCTGGAGACAAAACAGTCCACAAGATTGGGACAGGGCCACCGCCCACAGCGGTAAAGGGGGAGAATCCGGAAGCCATACAGGAAGTACTGACCTACTATGAATCCCACTTCAAAGAGGGTTTTGAAAATGATGTGGAAGATGTACGTTCTCAGGAGAGTACCTTCCAGACGAAACTTCTTCATTCCATCAGGGTTGTTGCCTTTGTTTTGATTTGGAGCCAGGGGCAGCTTCTCTTCATCCACTTCAGCTTGCTGGTGCCGCTCGGCTTCCTCCCGCTCTTTCCTCTTCTCCTCCATGCGGACATGGTGCACAGCATGCCCAAAGTACATTAGTGAAGGTGTGGACACAAAAATGATCTGCAGGACCCAGAGCCGGATGTGGGAGATAGGGAAGGCCTCATCATAGCAGACATTCTCACAACCAGGTTGCTGGGTGTTGCACACAAAGTCTGACTGCTCATCTCCCCACACCAGCTCGGCAGCCGTTCCCAGGATCAGGATGCGGAAAATGAAGAGCACTGTGAGCCAAACTCTCCCGATGACAGTGGATTGCTCGTTCACCTGCTCTAAAATGTTCCCCAAGAAACTCCAGTCACCCATTTCTTACTGTCTAAGGGAAGAAAAAAGAAAGAGAAAGACCACAAATTATGCTAAATTGAAAAGATTTCAGGTTTTCCCACTGATGTGTTTTGCTGCTTTCAATCAATATTTCCCTAATATGCTTTGAAAACAGGACGGTTGTTTGCTTACTTGCTGATTTGCCTGATCACAATGACTTATTAGCAGGAGAATGGCTGGGAAGCCAGAGCAAGCTGCTTGCTAAATTCTTTATTTCATGGCACTAAATGGGCAATTACTTTTCAGCCAGGGAGTGTATTTATCTCCTTTTCCAGGTGAGAGTCTTCTGTGGTGCCTTGTAGGCTTGGTTGCATGAGCCTGGTTAGATTTTGTACACGTACAAACGCTCACCAGCAGTACAATGGAACAGATTTATCAGCATGCAGCTGCAGTGGTTAGAAACAAGAGGGAAGCTTTCAAGCACCCAAGCTCTTCTGCACCAGAACACCACATGGGTCAAACAGATCTCACATTTGTGCCCGTTTTGCACCTACACAAACCTGAATCCTCTCTATAGATTGCATATATTAATTCTACATTAACAATCACTCTGTTAGGTAAGGACAGCAATTGCAACACCATTACTATGTTAGTAATACTGTATAAGCTTAATAATTACTATATAGACTAGTTTTGCTATACAGAGCACATTGTATACAGTGTTGTTACAAGGGCTATTTTTTGCATCCCCTTCTGAATCAGTTGCCACACTGACATTGGAATCAACCTGGGAAAAACACAGAGGTCTCTAACTGGGACCTAAAATACTATTTGCTGCCTCTAACATGTCAGTGCCACTATCTCAGGCTAACACAGAGCTGGAAGCCAGCTGCAGATATCATATTGGGAAGCTAAGAAAGTAGTCAATTTTCAAGTGATGCAAGTCAAATGTTACATCTGTCATTATTTTTGCATGGTAAGAAATTATTCCTGGGTCAGGACTTCATCCCACGTATCCTGAACTTCCCATTATATCATTTCAGGCAAAGGAAAAACCTGTGTATGAGGGAAATTGAAAGCAAAGTTGTTTTGCATGGGTTGATTTAACACATCACAGCAGTCTAAAGTCTCTGAGGAATGCAGAATATTACAGCGATCCAGAAAGACTGTCTTGTGGACCATGACAAGTGAAACAGGGAACATTATTCATAAAACAGCTGTTCACAGGGATCTAGAAGTTCCTCTCTTAGATACTGCCTCCATCTATAGTTTCCTAAATGCAGACACACATATGCAAGCACTGGGGAAAAAAGAAGGTACAGTCAAGAGCATGGAAATCTGAGTTCTGAACTTCCCTCTTCCTTCATATACCACTGGGATATATTTGTAATGTCGTATGTTATGACACACCAATGCATACTAGTCTGTTTCCACTACTGTGTGTACATATTCACACATAGACAAACATGCGAAATATTGAGAGTTCTATGGCTCTGGGGAATTCCACAAATTTTCAAAGAAAAAAGTGCTTATGATGGCATTTTGCTAAAACAAGATGGACTTATATTCCTTGCCTTCAAGCCTCATAGCATTCTTTTACCCCAGACACCTGTGTTAGAAAAGGAAGAACAGAACACAGTCTTTCAGCTTGCACAAACACCTCGCATGTAGAAGCAGCAAACATATCATTTAATCACCGAAGAAAATTGCTACTTTCTCAGTCATTAAAATTGTGTAAAGGAGTGTGTTACTGTCAGCGCTTATATTAACAAGTCTAGCAGAAGATTATGCTGTTTACATACATTATCTAAACTGATTTAAACATTCACTTTCTGCAAATTCACAGAGCAAAGTACACCCAACAATTACCAGTCATGTGCAACTCTGTAAAAAACATGACTACACATAGTATAAACTTCATTGTCCCCCAGGCACCTCGGCCAACTCCATCCCTTGTTTTCTTTGTGAGTCACGCTGATATCCACACTACCTTTTGAACATTACCACTGCAGCACACAAGAGCAACATTCTAGATGTGATAAACCTTATCACACAGAAAATTCACTGTACAAGAGAAGGAAAAATGTTTCCTTGCTAACTTCATCAAACATCTTGCTCGCAGCTTGCTACATTTGGCTAAACTCTTCCTGAGACAACTTCGGAACTAGCCACATTTTTTAAAACTCTGCCGTGACCACCCTCTCTGTCCTCTGCAAGTGAAGTGGTTCGGTGTTGCTCAGTTGGTTCAACTGCCAGCAACAATATTGGGTGGACTGATGATGAGTGGTACAACCAGTTCAGATGTTTAGGATTTCACCTGTAAGCACTCAGCCCCTCAAGTCTCCAAAAAGGTGTAAGCAATGGATTTACGCAGTCCCCTTTTCCCGTAAACTGTCTGTCATGAGGAAAGAGTAGAACACCACCTAAGCCCACTCGGAGTCAACAGGCTCATGTTCTTAACTCTCGTGGGCTTGTTGCAGACCCCCACCCTGCACTTCCAGATGTTGCACCCTGAGCACACTACCAGCAAAAAAAAGACTGTACAGGTTAAGGATGTTGAGCAAGCAACTTGCCGCTGTGAAAGGCTCCACCGAAGAAATGTGTCCCCCTCCTCTCTTGGCACTCTGCAGGTAAGAGTGAACTTTTGTCTCTCTTCTTCCCTACCCTAAAAGCCCCAATCTTGTCGCACGACTGAGCAGATATGACTGAATTGGCTCTGATGGTGGGTTTTAGTTGCCCTGCAATATTTAAGCTCCGAGCCAGACGGCTTTATGAAGTGAGTGACAGTTGGTGATGTGGGGAACAATAGGGAGAAAAAAATAGAGAGAGAGGCAGAGACACAGAGAGGAGAGTCCACTGAACATAAAAAAGCAGAGGGGGGAGAGGAACAGGCGACAGGCAGTGAAAACCTAATACATGCATAAATGGGAGTTTGCTCAGTTAAGCAATGACCAAAGCATCTCTGCAATTCTGCTATGGTTCAGCACAGCTCCCTGTGTGTCCACACTCACAGGTCTTTAGGTGTTGTGGTGCGACAGGTGAAAAGGGAATGTCAATATCTCTGATAGTGGCAGCATTAATTTAATTAAATCAGTACCCTACATCCAACTCTGACAGACAAATTGCACTGCTGATTTCCAACACAGGCAGACACTGAGGTACTGGATCTGTATTTGGCATTGTCAGATACTTTGGACTGCTCTTTAACATCTTTCACTTGAAAAAAAAAAAAAACCACAGTGGTATGAGGAAACAAAATTAACAGTCAATATTAATCAAAGCTGAGAAAAAAACAATTTTACAACCTTACCTTTCAGCGCCTTAGTCCTGCTTAGTTTTCCTCAAAATGCATCTTGCATGTGCACATGCATTGAAAATGTCTAAACCAGACTGTTTTGTTAAGGAGCATAGTTGAATTCCAGTAGCCCAGCAAACAGGAATGTTACTCCAGGTGCACTTGCCTACCCCCAGACATCTGCAAAAATGCTGAAGAGCCCACAGAAGAGAAGAATCACAGGTTCAGTGATGTATCTGCAAGTACAACTAATTGCCCTGGGAGTTTTAATTATAAGCCAAAGGTGATACTTTATTCTGAGGTCTTGGTTTTGTAGTCTTTCTCTAGGAATTGCTCAGAATGTGCTCTTGGTGCTCAGCTCTGAAGAAAAAGAGGATTACTGGAAGCAAAATTTGCTAAGCAATGGTGCAGATACCAGGCTCATAAAGTCATGCAAACTCAACACTGAATTTAATTTCCCAGAATGGCATTGGGAGACATTCTGTCTCCAGAAAAGCTGTCATTTGAATGAGATATTACAATATGAAGACCACAACATTTTTTACCTTCAAACCAATGGTTTGGGGCCTCTATTCAGTGTTTCTGGGCATTTGTGCCCATGTAAGTTCAGAACCTCATCTTAGCAGTTGTCTTCCCGAACAGCTTTTAAGCTGATCTGCATAGTCCCAAAGTCCAAAGCACAACTGGAGACAGAGATGATGTTTTTCAAAATGGATTTCAAAAATACTAAAGGATAAGTAAGAGATGTAAACCAATCATATTTTGAAAAAGGAACCAGTTTGGAGACATACACACACACAAACAAATCAACCTCAGTGGATGTAGTTGGAATAAAAGTCATATTCTGAACACCTTAATAAATCACTCTTAACAGAGAAGCTGTAGCAGAACATTTTTCAGCCTGTGCTACATAAAGTTGGTGTGTGAGAAGACACAAGTCTTGAGAACATGAAGTGAATAAGAAAAGGCACAGTTTGATCAACAAGAGGAAAAGGGACAGTAAGGGAAAGTAAGGAATACCTTTGTTGTTTTGTTTCTCTGTAAACAAGAATTAATGTATGAGTAACTGGTCATCACTGCCACCCTCACCCCCTCTCTGGGAAGCAGTAAGAGAAGGACGAGCATGTGGTACCACCAGCACCTAACACCTTTAAAGAGTGCTTGGAAGCTGGTGCATCACAGAGAGCAGGCGGTTCAGATGTTAAACTGTTTCTTTTCAGACTGAAACTGTCTTTTTGGAAAACTCAGCTCTGGTTGAATGTATATATCCCTTTCTGGGCCTTATCTCTCTCATACAAAGAGCCAAACCCCAAATCTAGTGTGTAACTACATGGCTGTAGTCCATCTCTAAACTACACTCAGCTACTGTCAGAGACATTTCCTATTAACCTTCTATCTGCCTTTTGCAAATATATCCAAACACAAACACTGCCTGGCAAGTTGCAGAACAGCTTGCAAGAGGCAGATGATGCAGAAATTATATTAAAGTCTCTGATCCTTTGGGTAAATGTTACCTTCATCTGAATGATCAGGGTGACTGTTGTCATTAGGATGCAGAGACATTAGCACAGGGCACATGGAGTTTACAGGACATTTCTGGTTTGTGGAAAACCACATAGTCCCTTCATCTGGATGCCTTTTTGAAGGGCACCACTGAGCTCTGGGTCAGATTCTCCAGCTCACTAGGGCCTCCTCCCCCTGAAGAAAACGGCCTAAAAAGGAAGATGAAGATGAGCAGTAAGGAATTCCTCTTGTACTGGGATTATGCAGGGAAGTAGTTAGCTGAAATAGGGATGAAAAGAAGGCAGAGCATGAGAAGAGCAAGAAGAAGACTTCATTTTCTTGGGCATAAGAAAGATTCTCTTAGGCTGTGAAAGAAAGGAATAGAGACCATAAAACCAAAGGTCTAGAAGACTGGACCTTACATGCAACATGTGACATTCATTGAGCCTGGAAAACCACTGCACAGTGACAGTACCAGGTTGGTAACAGCCACCACTTCCAACCTGTGTACCTGGCCCAGCATTTATGCTCTCACTGGGCAGCCTGTAAATGTGCTGAGTACTTATATCTCCAAAAAGTAGTCCTAAAATTAGTAGCAGCTAGTGGGAGTAGCAATGCTACTCACAGTGACTTTTCCTTGCCTTTGGGACTTTTCTTGCTTTCAAAGAACCATGGACATCTCCTGCACTTTTAAAATGTTATTTTCCTTTGAAAGAATTTTGCTTTATTACTGACTTCTCATCCTTTAGCTGCTTTGAGGCTGGTGACTAAGCTCCTGTCTCCGGCACCACTGAGTCTGTGGAGTCTCCACTGCAACTCAGCCTTTTGCTCAGAGACTACGAGGTCACTTGGGGAATGTGGGATTTTTCATTCCAAACAGATTTCCAACACAGACATGATGTCAGGATAAGGCAGGGTCATGCTATTGAACAGCTCTGTTCATGCATGATGGCAGATTGTGCAATTATATAGCGCACAACCCTGGATAACGATACCCCTCCCTCAAACAAAGTTATCTTCTCCTGATCTGCTTAGCTGGAAAGTGGCACATGCTTCCTGTTCTTCTGCTGAGCACACAAACCTTTCACTCATAGTACTGAGGCTGAACACTGGACACATTCAGTCTCCCTGCAAGAAGATGGGAGTGTCACCCAACACTTTTGTTTGCTAGAACTCCTCAGCTTAGCACACACCTGCTGTCTAGCAACACACGTCCTTGTCCGTCCTGGAGCCCAAGTGATCTGTCACTCTGATCACCAGGACCAGAGTCTCCCAGATTTCATCATCTCTCTGCCACCTACCGGTCTCAGAAATCATTTGAATGCAGCCAGCCCTGGACAAATCTTTAGGCAGAGGTCGCTATATCCCTGCAAGGTGGGTAAATGTCACTGTCTACATTTTAGGGCTGTCAGATTTTTCCAGGGCTCTCTTCAGAGTCTTCCAGACACCGGGGGATATAAATTGCTGGGGAATATATTTTGCTAGGGAACTGCAAACAAACCATAAAGAAAAGAGAGGGAGGCAGGTATAAAGCATAGAGGAGGAGGGGAATTGGGAAAGTATGTAACAGGAGGGTTTGGGCAGGAACACAGAAGAGGTGGAGACAGGGCCAGATTGCACTGAGCCTCAAATGGAGGATAAATACTTATGGGAAACATGTTTCTAACTTAAGGGATGGAACAAAACTAGACAACGAATAAAGATAAGCAGGCCAAAAGTGGAATGTGTTTCTATATCTGTTTAACTTAAATGCAGTTCTTCTCTGAAAATTACTGTTCTAAGAGGACGTGGGGAATTGCAGGCCAGTCAGCCTAACTGTGATCACTAGAGAGATACTGGAACCAATTATGAATCAATCAATTTATAAGTAGCTAAAGGACAATAAGCTGATAAGAAACATTCACCAGGGAATTTTGAAGAACAAATCCTGTCAAACCAAGCTAATTTCCTTCTCTGACTAACAGGCCTGGTAGATGAGGAGGGAAATGGTAAGGTATAAAATACCATGACTTCTGTGAGCCTTTAGAAAATATCTAGATTGCAGACTCCCAGAGCAGCAAAAAAAGTCACCACGCAGGGGCTAGGTGGGTTGAAGTACCATAATCAAGGGTCATTATCAGGGCTTCACTTTTCCAGCTGGGAGAATCATGTCCCAGAAATTCTACCTCCAGGGCTTTGTAGTATTTCCTTGAGTGTTTTGGACAACAGACTAGAGGATAAAACCGAGAGGATGGCAGCAGGACTGGGGGGGCAGGAGTCCCTCCTGAAGGCAGGGGGCTGGAGCAACCAGAATTTGGGAGGAACGTGAGGCACTGGAGAGCTGGCCTGCCCTCAGCAGAGGTGACTGCACTAAGATGCAGCTCAGGAAAGGTGACTGCACAGATGCCAAATGTGCTGGTCCAAACTGAATTGTCACCATTTTGGCAGCAGTGCGGCAAAGAAGAGCTGGAGTTTGACCCAATATGAGTCTGTTAAGTGAGATTCTCACAGAAGACAAATCTCATTCTGAGATGCTTTAATGGGAATTTTGTGTATAAGGCAAAGGAAGCAATTACTTTGTGCATTTACTTGATACTGCTGAGCTCTCAGCAGGAACAATGTGTCAGGTTTGAGGCTCTACGTTTTACAGGAGATGTAGACGCATTGGAGATAGTCAAAAAAGGAACAACAAAACGATAAGAGATGTGGAAAAAAATGTGACTTATAAGGAATGGATAAAATAACTGAGTTTGTTTTCTCTAGGAAAAGAACAACAGGAGGGGAGGCATGATAACAGTCCTCTAGCACATAAACATTTGTTATAATGGGTGGAGAGACTGAACAGTTGTCCCCTACATTCACCAAAAGTAGAAGAGGAAATAATCCGCTTAGTTTGCAATAAAAATGATATAGTTAAACATTAGAAAAACACTTTGCAATGGTAAGAATAGCAAAGTATTGCAGCACGCTGCTTGGGGAGGGTGTAGAATCACAGGAGGTTTTTATGAAGAGGTAAACAAACATCTGTTAAGGATGTTCTTACCTCATAAGCAGAAAAACAACTGGGGGGAGAGGAAGGCATTCTGAGGTCTTTGGCTCTACAGTTTTGCATAGTGCCAAAGACCTAGAGAAACCTCAGAGAAATATTTTCAGCTGTAAAAAAACAAATAGTATCTTGCCATCAGTCCTGGAAACTCCACCTGGACATGGTGGGGTGTTTACACCACCCAGTGCAACAGCGAGCTGGGGAGGTACCAGCTCAGGTCTCTCAGGTCTGGGAGCAGCTTGGCTGTGTCAGGGAAGAATTCCACTCTAGTTAATTATCTCCTCCAGAGTGGGGCTAATGAGTTGGGGCAGTGTGAAGCACAGTGCTTCCCGTGCTGGTCCTAGCCCACTCCAGGGACCTCCACGCTGCCCTGCAAGGAGGGATGTCCTCAGGGAACCTTCCCGAGGGTCACAGCTTTGTCCTTTGACTTCAGTGGTGGCTTTGAACATGCTGCAGCTTGAGAGGTGTTTGCTCACCATAACCACATTTCAACCAACTTGTTCTCTTAGTGTAGTAACCATAAGATTGGATGTCGTGGCTTATCCACAGTGTTTCTTCTGGGCATTGACTCCAAATGTGAAAAACAGCACGTGGACGACTCATGGCACTTCCATTAAGAACCTCTTCCCTCAGTTAGCTCAGAGATGACCTCTTCCAGAGATGCTGATTTTATCCGAGGGCAGGGGGAAGGAGAGCCATACACTTTGTCCTAGTGCAATTGCTGGAGCAGCATCAGCAGAGCAGCCAGAGGAGCCTGCTGAGCCCGGGCTCCCACAGTCCAAGCCACTAGCAGGCGGTGTATTCTCATTCATGTGCTGGCAGCAACGGCACACTGAGGGATGTTGCAAATGAGAAACGAGAAGGCGCAGCGTGTCCATCGAACTGTGTCTAAACTGGACCTTTCTTTTCCCTCACCCCTCATTTCTTAAACTTTTTCTGCAAATACAAAATTAATGCAAAGCAAGCACAGGAAAGCCAAGGTGATGCAGTAACACCTACTGGGAATGCAATTTTTTAATGGCACTTTTACAATGGTTGAATAGATGGGAGTTGAAGTGATGTGAAGATAATTTTGATGGCTGTAATTTAATAAATTGAATCACTGTAAACTTTGCTAACAAAGCACTCTATTTACTAGTATAATCTGTATCTTCACCTGAACCTGCATCCCTTTTCCAGCAAACACTTCTCAGGTATACCAGATGACTTGCATGATTTTCCCTTTAATAATAACATGGTTAATAATAAAAACTTCACTAAAAGTACAAAAGAACACATAAGACAAAGGAGATGAACTCTCATATGTTAAAGGTAGGTGCTAAGCACAACCAGGGCTAGGGAGAGAGAAGAAGACAGAAGAGTACTCCTTTAGACACATGATTTCATGGATCAGCATGATTTCACTTAAAACTTGACCAGGCTATTTCTAGAAGTTCAAACCTTTACAACAATGTTCCAGTTAGAAATTCTAATTTCTTGTGCCAGCATAGATGCTCTTTCTGAAGAGCAGCACTAGGGCAGGGCACAAAGCTTGTAGGCAAGGTGCTAAACATGCATTGTGAGCCATCATACACAAAATGTCCTTCATAGGTCCTCATATACCCTCCTCTTACCTGTCCCTTTCTCTGCCCCCTGCTAGAACTTACCAGCTGGTCAGTCACAGAGGTAGAGCACATCAGCTGGAGGACATCATCGAGACGATAAGAAAATACAGGCATGCTGCATACTTAAGGGATCCATGGACTCAAATTTATCTCAGCATATATTCTAGGTTATGGCCCTTCCACCACTACTGAGATCCTCCTCAGAGAAACAGATGAACTGCTATCAGGAGCTGTGAGGTACCAGGCCAGCCAGGGAACATGTTGCTTGCAGCCAATTTGAGCTATGTGAAGTGAATCCAGGGAAAGCAGTGACAAGCACCTGATAATACTTCTGGTAATAATTAATTGCTCCAGGCCTGCCAGTAAAAGAGGAGCTATTAATATCTCCCAGCCTCTTGAGGGGATCTCTGTATGTTTGTTTTATCAAGACGTATTGTACACTCTCTTAACATCCCTGGGCACAAGGAGCTGGAAAGGACAAAGCTTCTGAAAGATCCAGGTTTGTCTGGAAGCATCCCATGTTACCTCACTGCCTATGAGGTTTGCTGCATTCCAGTTTCTGATGGGGGCTCATTCCCTACTCCTGTCTCCCTGCTTCTGGGCTCTTCTCACATCACCAAGGCCTGCCTTGCTGAGTGGTAGGCTCAGGGCTCTCAGGGGCATTGACACCACCCACTCTCCCTGCCTTCATTTCCACACCGTGGAATGACACAGTGGAGGTGTGCTGAGCATACAAGGTGCAAAGGTGGCCCATGAGAGCTCATAGGCGGGACAGGGGAGGAACAAGGCAGCACAGCAGGCCATCATCTCTTCTTCCAGTCCCCAGAGGTGCACATACCTGCCATGCACTTTGGCTGACCTCAGCTTCCCATTTCCCACAGCAGAGCATGTTCCCACCCTCTCTAGGGAGGACATCCGTGGGGACGGTCCCTGTTTCCCTGCCCTTTCAGCCACTTGTCTTCCTGAGCCCGATATGATTGTTTCTTTGGGCACAGTGTAAAAGATGCCAGCAAGGAAAGGAAGCCTCTCATGCCTCAGCAGTTTATTAAGAAGAAAAGGAGGTTATTGAACTTGGAAGCTGTTGAGCCAGTCTTTCTCTTTTCCTGATCAAGAAGATAACCTGTCCACAGATAAATCATCCATCCAAAGGTCTTCAGCATTCCCTGAGACAACTTGACCTCAAACTAATAAACAGCCAGGTGAAGGGAGTCAGGGATTATCTATATACAGACCTGCCAGAAAACATAGTTGGAAGGGCTTCTCCAGTTTGGAGAGGTCTGGGGAGGAGTGGGTTTTCTTCATTATTTCCAGCAAATTTTAATTCCTTACAGTCCTGTTACTCTTCAGTGAGTATGATATTCTAAAGAGCAGTATCATTTAAAACATTTCAGAATCCTTCTTTAGAAAAAGTATTATGACTCTTTGGGGGCCCCCTGTGCCCTGTCAGACTTGGCAGAACTTTCAGCAGCTACTGCTATGGCAAGTTCCACCTTGGCATAACAACTGTTGTACACACTCTTCCGCATGCCCTGTGCTATGAGGCCCCATTCTTGTCTGATGGATAAACACCATCAAAATGAATGCAGCTATTATTACAGGTAGTTCCTCAGCACAAAACAGGCATGTACTTTAATGGCCTGTGTCTCTCCAGTCCCTGAAGCTCTGAAGGAAGGACATGAACTCTCATATTTCTGTTCCCCCCCAGTTTTGGCCCAGTGTGCAGCAGGTTTGATGAGTTTCTACTCCCCCTGACCAGTGCCAGGTTTATGCAGCTGCAGCCCTGGCTCTGCCTTTCAAAAGCTGCCCTCCCTTACAGAAGCACAGTATAGAAGTCAAATCCATTCCAATACATCCTCTTTAGCTCTATGCAATTGTGGAATTTCTTTCCATTTTATAATCAGAAGGCTTTGCCTGCCCAGGGGACTACAGCTGTAGGACACTGGAAAAGATGCTGAGATAGTTTGTACAACTGAATGTTAAAATCAATGGCTATAGCCCCAAGAGAGACTAAGAAGGCAGAAATATGGTAAAATCAAAAAGTATTACCTGCTAGCTTGATGTGATTTTGAATTGTAATTTCCTGGTTATCAATATTCAATATTTGTGAGTCAGTGTTCCTGTAACTGGATTGATGATTTGGGTCTGCAATGGATAACTCAGCAACACTGGAATATGGCAGCACTCACCAAGGCAAAAAAATAAACCTAAGTTATTGCTTAATTTAACACATGGTGATGTTGCTGACTCAAAAACAGCCTTGGAGATTTTTAAGTGTTCTAAACGGCTTCCTCATTTTGCAAATCTTAAATCCAAAATGAACAAAACTTGTATTTCACCTTATCTGGATGGGTAAAGTGATGGTAGAAATGAGAGGCTGGTGGCAGGTTTACTGGTCCCCAGCCAACTGCACTGTTAGATGAAGGATGAAGAAGGCCCAAACTGCTAATGCAAAGTTTTGAAAGGCATGATGCTTTTAAAAGTCCTGCTTCCCAACCCTGAGTAGAATTGTGGGCTATATCAACATAAAGAAAGGATTTAAATGAGATAATATAAATAATCACTGAGAACCACTTAAAAATTATTTACTAGACACCAAAACCACACAACTCCCCAGTAAAGAAAGAACAGTGTAATTGAAAAACACAACCAGATTAAGAATTGAAATGGGGCTGGCTTAAAGCAAATAAAATGCATATAACAAACAGTAAGAGAGAAGTTGAATATAAATTAGGAGATAGAAATTATAAAAATGATATGATGGAAGTGAAAGGGAAAAAAGCCCTGACAAAGCTTTTTTTTTTTAACGTAAATTAAGAACAAAGTGAGTCCTAATCATTGTATCAATCTGTTATCAGGTGGAAATTTTTTCATAATTTTATTATTATTCAATAATATTCAATAATAATGCAGACAACAAAAAAATAAACCAATAAATACTTCTATCCTACTGCTGGGGAAAAGAGGTTGATGACTTTTTTGATGACATGACTATTCTTGTAGTATCTCAGAGCAGTTAAATACCACCTACTAAAATCAGGAATTTTGCAATAAAACTTGTTTTTTTAAATGAGTTGCACATGATATGTCTGCACTATTTATGTTGATCTTCTGTACTTTTTGATGCAATGGGTAAGTCCTGGAGGAGAAGAAGAAAACCCATAGTCTGGCATTCTGTAAAGACTACATAGAAGGGCATCATTATTTTCTAATTATCTCGCAACTGTAATTACTCACAGGTAACTACAGAGCTGTGATAGGATCTCAAACCTGAACTAAATAATGAAGTGGCTAACACAGAACACAGGGAATAAAAGAAGGGAAATATAACTAGGGGCAGTCAACATGGATTTTTAGAAAATTCACCCCACTGAACTGTGTTAAAATTTTTCTCTGAGGAAATTGCACATACAATTGTTACATAAAACAAAGCTGGTACAATATAATTGAAATCCTGGAAGGCAGCTTCCCTTCTGTCACATGGCATTAAGATTAAAGAACTTGCTCGACATAAAAATAAGATAGCAGACATTAAACAGACTATAAATGACCTATCAGTCTGGTTCCAAAGCACAATTGAAAACTAGAAGTGATTGGGTTTTTATAGCATATTTGTACCAAGATCTTGGAGGGTGTTTGGCATCAGAATATTTTTAGTCAACAACCTGGAAGAAAACATCAAATGTTTTGCAAAGGTCACTAAGTTCCAGAGAGAGACAAATCACAAAAAAAGGGGACCACTGATCCAGAGCACTCCTGATGGCACAGGGAGTTGGGCAAATACAGACAGGGTTTGCTTCAGCACAAGGAAAGTCAGCTCTGGGACATCTGCAAGGAGACCAGCTGTAGTACTATAGGGAACTTTGTCCCAGGAAGCAGCGACTTCATGGAGGGCTCTGAGCTCAGGGTATCTGAGGAGCTGCAAACTCACAGTGCAGGACACTGCACATCTTAGGGGTGACAGGGAGAGGCAGGGTGTATCCACCTCAGTCCTGCCTGCTTTGTTCTCCAGTCTTCATGAAAGCCCGCTACTGTCAAAAGTTCCCTATTATGTGTTCTCCATGACCTTTAAATCATCACATTAGAAAAAAAGTGTTTATTTTCTGGTTCAAAAGCCAGATTACTTTAATGACTACCTGCCAGCTTGAATGAAGAAGGTAAAAAAGTAGAATTGTCTTCTCACCTCTTACTTACCATATGCAATCTTAGAGCTACACATGAGCTGCTAGTATGTAATTTGAAGGACTTAAATCTGCCCATCTCTAGTCCAGCTGCCAAAAATTACTCATGATCTGTGACATAGCCCAGGAAGGATTGTCACAAATGGCAATGTACTTCATGATCCTGAGGATTCTTGCTCATGCATCTCAAAAGCTGGTCCCATCTGTGAGCAACATCTCATCTCTCAGCCCTGGAAAAATAGCACCTATATAAGGGAAGAAGTTTGAAGGACACAGGCACAACCATGAGAGGGACAAACATGAAGTGAGAAGAGTAGAATTACTGCAAACCAGAATGAGAATAGCAAAGAACATTCAGGAGGAAACAAAGGAATAAGGAAGCTGCCAGGGCACAATCCATGTGTCAAAGGACAGCTCACAGAGAACTTGAGAGCTTCAAGCTTAACACAGATGATGCCCCACCAAGCATCTAAGTGTGTTTGTATCAAAGGGTATCACACATCAGCACTTGAGCTGTCCAGAGCAGCCTCCTGTCTGCCCAGCACAAAGGTGCCAGCAACCTCTTCTTTGGTACTGCACCATTTCAGCTCTATTGGAGCACAAACACCAACCCTGGCGAGCTGGTGGTGAACTTACAAAGACTTTGGAACAACCATACACCAACCATGTACTTGAAAGAGATACGCAAAAGTACAGAGACTCCTGAAAATTCCCCTGTTGTTACATACATGGTCATGCCTGTCAAAAGCCATGCCACTGTCCTACAAGTAGGTTTTAATTTAGCTGGAAACAGACACTTGCATGAATGGGTCTCCCTGATACCAAAGACTTCAGCCACTGGTGAATCTCATATGGAAAAGGTTGGAACCATTCCACTTCCTGCAAATGAGTCCAGTGCTGTTGCAATACCTTTGAATGTATGGCC
This sequence comes from Acropternis orthonyx, assembly GCA_035583155.1. NCBI lineage: Eukaryota > Metazoa > Chordata > Aves > Passeriformes > Rhinocryptidae > Acropternis > Acropternis orthonyx. The sequence goes on along the minus strand of JAWWEU010000001.1, from coordinate 5,931,944 downwards.
TATCCTGCCAAAGCAGGAAAAACCTGGAACTGTCTTAGAAATATTTGTCCTGGGAAAATGAAAAGCTGCCTAGGAACGAAGGAAAGGTTCTTAATTTCTTCTTTTCAAGAAGGGATGCCTGGTCTTGCCTGGGCATAAAGGTCTTATTCATGGAACAACAGAACAAAATAACATAGACTTTGTGATAGTGCAGGGAAGACGACAGGCTCAGGCTGAGACTTCTAGAGGCAGCATTTAATCTACATTGTGTCCCTTAGAGAGAAGATAAGACTGACATGGGAGGAGATCTGTGAAACTGCCAAGAGCTTCTGATGATCCAGGCCCAACTCGTCCTTTTAGACAAGGAATTTAACAGTGACAAAAATCAAGACGGTTGTCGGCAGACCATGCACCCGACCCATGGAAAACACTTCTTGGGAACTATTTTTATCCAGGTAGCAAGGCCTTCATGCAGTTGGAACTGAGAGTTCTTTTTGAGTCATGAACTCAGCTGTTTTGCACAGCAATAAACCCCAGAGAAGGAAATAGCCAAGAGCAGCACAGATTGCCAGAGAGGGGTGGGGTAGAGCAGAGGTCTCTGCTTCAGTTCCTCACAGAACCTTTACTTTTATTCCTCACAACTAGATATTCACCTCAGTGGCACAGGCCACCGTGAGCAGAGGCAGTTCTGCTACCACTGGAAACAAACCCAGGGAATATGGTCACGGGATATTTCTGGTGAGAGCCATCAAAGTCAAAAGCTACAAGGACTGGAAAATGTCTCCTGGGGCCTGACTATGCGAGCAAAGCAGTCCCAACCATGTGCTGGCTTTCAGTGATAACATTGTGTGCTGAGGTTGGCACACAACCCAGGCAAAGTCACAAGAGGAAAAGCTTCCCACCCAACACAGCCTCAGCAGTCACATCCACAAGATCCTAGCCTGCTCACTGTCCCTTGCCATGCTCCACCCAGCCAGCCCTCCCGGCCACAGGGGACACACGGCCCTGCCTGGCTCTCTTCCACTCTGCTGGGGTAGGGTTGGCTCACAAGTGGCCATTGTTTCCTAGGAAGTACTGCTACAGCAGGCACCTGGTCACGCTGGCTGTGTGCAAAGGCACCTACTGATACTGTCCCAACCTCCGCCTGCACCAGCACTCATCCTTCCAGTGCTGTTCTCACGAGTCTCTTATGGTACCTTGCACCTCAGACCCTTCCACATGCACAGTCTTGGCCTCTGTCAAACTTTAAGTCTGTGGGGAATAAGGTAAGAAATGAAGTAAAACCCTGGCATCATGGGAATATAGCTTTTCCATTAAAAAAAAAAAAATTGTTTGTTGAGGTAGCAGAAGGAAAAACTCATTCTAGTTTGGTTCAGAAATACAGGAGAGTAACTGTTCAAGGTTTAAAGTTTGAAATTGATGACAAAGCCACAGATTACGGTATCTGAGTGTTTTGCCTTGGCCAGAGGAGAATTAAAGCAACATTGATAAATTACGATTTAGTATCTCTTATCACTGAGCACCTCAGGTGACAACTAATGAAGCCTCATCTAGACCCTCATCTTTGAAAATCTGTGTCAGAAGACTTGGCAGAAATCCTTCCCATCTCTACAAAAGTCCACTCTCCTACAAGAATCCACCCACAACTTAAAGGCCTCCTGTGGAGGATCCCCCAAAACCCTCACTGAATTTTTCTAGTGGTTAATTACAGATGATGTCAAAAAATAAAAAATAGTGCTTTTCCACAATTATTGTTTTTTGTTTTTACACAGTTTCATATTCCAGTTTTGGACCTTGTGCCCTCCAATCTCACCACAGAAAGTTTGTTCCCTGTGTAAGTATATCTCGACACTGAAAAAAGTTAGCCTTCAGCTTTCAACCTCTTTCACTGGAAGGCATGCTTCCAGCTGTTTAACACCCTCAGGCATTTTCCCTGAAACCTCTTCCATTCCGAAATCACCAACAAAAGAACTAAATAGAGTACATGGGAAGTGACTGTGTTAATGCTAAGTGACACATACACTCAGCCCTTCCTAGAGCTATTCAGTTTAAAGTTATTTACTGAAAGCTGCATGAGTTCCCTCAGCTACAGCATCATCCTGGAATTCTGTAGTCAACCAGTGAGCTGCACCAGCCCCCACTTCTTCCTGAGAAAAACTTGCCAGCTAATAAGCATAGCCTATATTCCTTGTTCTTTGACATGTGACTTAGAGCAGCTAATGTTAGACTTGGCCCCATCTGTCTGTCCGTAACAGGGTTTCGTGTTTGGTTTAGGCTTTTTGGTTTTTTGTTTGTTTTGTTGGTTGGGGTTTTTTGCAGCTCACTTATTTTTGAGTCATTCCTACAGGTCAATTACCATTTTGCTGTCTTTCAGATCATTGATACTGGAGTTCTACAGTATACAGCCACAAGTGACCAACTTTACAATGTTTATTCCCCCTTACAGCTGCACATCTCCATCCATTTGAAGGACAGATATCTTTCTTGTAAAGTTCTGTCTGCATTGCAAAAAGCAGCAACAACAAAAGTCTCTAGAAGCACTATACCTGTGTTGGGAATTGCTGGAATATGGACAGCTTTGGCTTTAAGAGGATGCTGCTGCAGGCCTGGGAAAGCAGTGGAAA
>JAWWEU010000001.1:5871696-5924203 GCA_035583155.1 Acropternis orthonyx | reverse complement strand
GAAATTGTATAAATAACCAAGCTTTTCACTGATTAGTTGGGAATCTTTTTTTCCAGCATGAGCTGGGATTCCCCCAACGTTGCTTCAATAAATATTTCGCTGTATAAAGACCCAAATTGTCTTTGTGCAGTTTCTCTGCGCCTTTTTGTGGGCATGAAATTTTTGGCATCATATCCACAGGAGGAATATGAAGCTAAAAAATGACAAGTAAGACAACAGGACCAGGGAGGCAGGAGGCTGCAAGCAGCACTGCAGGTAACTGAGGACAACTGAGCTTTTCAGTTTAACAGTGTAGGCAAAAAGTCAGGTTTTAGAGGGAAAATAGTGAGATTTTACAGGTCCATATGCAAGACAGAGCTTGGATACAGTAAAATGTAGAGTAATCTGGATGTTACTGTCAGGGAGAACAGCAGAACTGCTGGGAGTGATAGGGGTGGTCTTGGGAAAAGGCACAGGTTTCCCACATAGTGTTCCAGATGTTGGTAGAGGATGATGGAAGACTGGAGAAATGTGGAAAGACAGAAACAAAGAGATGATAGTACAAGATGTTGGACAGAAACAAAAGAAAGCGGAAGAGAACAGCTCAAAAGCACAGGAATGACCAAAGCTGATGGGGAAAAAAGTAAGAGACTCCTAAAGGTGACTGGGGCAAAACTAGATATTCCTGTGAGGATAGCTTTGGGATTATGATATTGAAAATAAACTTTGAGGTATCCCAGCAAGTACTGGAAAGTAAGAACTTGGCAAAGATCATGGGATACAGGGAACGCAGAAGGAATTTGTTTCATCTTCAAGTTTGCAAAATGTGGAAGTGATTACAGGGATGATTACAAGACTGGTGTTATATAAGAGATACAGGATAATAACATTCAATGAATAACATAGTACTGACTAGAGCTGTAGCCCAAGGGGAAAAAAAAATATGCTGAGAGCTGCATAAGCTTATTTTCTGAATAAGATGTTAAAAAGGAAACAGCAAGTCCAATTGAAACTTTTAATTGATTTCACAGCAAGTTTCTGTTGTCAATTATAATTCCTTCCTCTAAAGAAGTCTCTTGTTTCACCTGTCATCATTTAGAATACTTGGACCAGTGAAGTCAGATCTTCAGCCAGGAAAAAAAGTGAAAGACTTTGACCCCAGGTTCTTTGATAAAAAACTCTAGAAGTTTTTCTCCAGCACAGAATTTTAGCATCATCAATTTTCTCTCTAATTCAGGAAGAGGACACTAAGTCCAAGATCCTTTAAAAAAAAAAAAATTAATTCTTAAGCATCCAGATTTCTCACTCGGAAAATTCTTCTTTCCAGCCAATTCCATGTCAGGTTTCATTATTCTTCTGTAGTAGCAAGATACCGTACATCAGTTGGCACCAGCTAGAGTTTCCAAAAATTACATACCTGCTCAGTAGTTGCCTGTGGTTTTATATTCAGAGGTCCTTGGAGCTGGAACCCATAAAGAGGACTCTCCCAAGTGCATCCCTGCAAGTTGCTTGCCTATTTAAAGAAAATAAATTAAGAACAGTTATGTGTTGAAAACAGTTACATGCCCTTTTTTAGTGGCAATTAATGTTTGTACCATATATACTTAGGTGCTTAACACCCTAAGAGAGAGAGCTAAGTTATTACGGCGGGGGGGGGGGAGGAAGGTGAGGGGCGGGAAGACAACAAAATCACTGTGGATTCCTTCCCATTATCTTACCTCTGTTGTTTAGAGCTCTAGTAACCAACATCCTGCAAACTTCACATTCCTGTCTCCGCTACGTAAGGAAAAGCCCCAGCCAGCCCAGCTGCTGCAAACCCCCGTCCCAACACCGGATTCAGGTGTCGCCGTGCCACTCATAGGGCACACCTGCTGTCCCCAACACCTCGCGGAGCATCCTGCGGGTTCGGGCTGTGTCTCTGTTCCCTTGCTCCGGCCGCGGGATGCTCAGCCTGCCCTGCCCCTCCGAAGTTTTCCGCGGAGCTGCCCGGCAGGGAGATTAGGAGGGCGATGGCATTTTATCAGCGCCGGGGCGAGGTGAGCGCAGACACGATAAGGAAGCGCTAAGAGTCAACGAGGTGCGATTGACAAGGATTGGAGCAGGGTTCACGCGTCCCCGACCATCATGTGTGCGCTGACACTGAACAGCCCGGCCGCCTTCGCACCGGCTGATGCCCTGGGACCCCCTCCCTGCTGGGTGCACAGTCCAGAGCAATTAAAGAGATTTTTTTGTTGTTCAAACATGCTGATGAAGGTGTTACCCTGGCTGTTTCATTCCTCCCAGCCGTTGCCTCCGGGAGAGGAAAGATCTGCTGCCTGAAGTGATGGCTTTTCCAGGCAAGCACCCACACATGCATCTCGGGGCGGAGCAGAGCCCCCAGCAACGTGTCTGGGGTACATCCAGCAGAGATTGGCCCCAAGGCTTGGGAAACCTGCTGTGACTAACAGCTTGGGTAAGTATTTCACTCTTCTTTGCCTTCACCAAGTTTTCAGGGGAAGGTGAAGAAGCTCGTAAGAATTTAATTTCTTTTGTGCAGCCACAGTCCGTGAGCTGGAGCTACAGAAGCAGAGTAGCCATAGCCACATCACAGGGCCAAAACATCCCGACTCCATCCTTGCCATGGTGGTCATTGGTTACACATGGCAACAGCAGAGATATCTGAAGTGGCCACAGGCTGATCAGAGCATTTTAAAACAACTCAAAACTCAGGTATCTCTTCCACAACTTACATAACAAGGATCCACACATGTTCCAAGGACACAAAGGATGCTCCCACTACCTGGGCTTCCACAGCTGAGGCCTAGTGGCTTGAGCAACACTGTTCTGGAGTGCAACTACCTCAACAGAGCACTACTAACAGGCTTTGACACACAACAAACCCACAACCATTGCAAGGAGCTGAAGGACTACATTATATTCCCATGGGGCAGGTGTGGTTGTCTCAACCATGCCCTTTCCCAGCTAATGCCAACGAAGTCCTTACCAGCAGCCTCAGGAGAGAAACCCAGGTCTAAAAGAAATGCTCAGCTCACCTGCAGGGTCCCTGTTTTTTGTGAGGTTGAGATGCAGAGTGTTTAACCAGGCAAGCTGCATCTTGCCAGTCCTGTGGCACCCTCAACTTGCATTTATAGAGAAGAGAGAGTCACTTCTTGGTGTGTGCTTGCTGAAAAACTCCTCCTGAGGCATCCACACTCTCTGTTTCCTAGTCTTCATAAAGATACCAGGGGCAAAAAGAGTCTGCCCCAACTCTTTGAGATAAGATTCAAAAACACATCCCACCAATGCACCTTGCAAACAGTAGGCAGCACAGGCAGAGCCTCCTTTCACTCCTGGGAGAGCAGGACATAGAGCTTAGGGCCGAGAACTTGGTTTTGGGGCCAGGACAGCCCTCCCCATGCCATGCCATGCTTGTGTTGGCAGACGCCACTTCCGGTGCTGTGCAAAACACATCTTGGGCTCCCATGAGACTTAAACACTCAAGGGAAATAATTAAAGGGGGATGTTTCTTTCCCAGAAGAAACAGATTTCCAATACAGGAACTCTGTCTTAAGGCCATTTAGATGTGGATGTTGCACTGTTTATATCTGCCCAGTGGTAAGAGGCTTTGACAGTGTGTGTTGTGTGTATCGCTGTAGGGATGCCTGAAAGCAACAGTCAGAGGCTATGTGCAGTAAGGGCCCCACTCAAATATCTTGTAGATGCTATTTCATCTGAAATGATTTCTCCATTGTATGTAATTTCTGTTTCTCCCTCCACCCCCACCCCTCATGACAAAGGCTTTGTCCGAAGACAGGGTTGTGCCTCTGCCAAGTATCATGCTGGGAACCCTGGGGGTTTGTCCTGCTTTTCTTTTCTGTTATATTACTTTCTAAGCACAACCCTGCTCCCAGTCAGGGCAAAACTGCAAACCTGAACCAAAAGTTGGCAGAGAACAATGGGCAGGAGGGGTCCACAAAGGTGGGCCAGATGGATATCATGAGGGTCTTCATGCCAGCACATCCTTGTCCAGGGGACACATAGATGCTCGGCCCTCCATCCTCCCTGACTCCAGACATGAGCAGGCCTATAGGAGAGAGGAGAGCATCCTTCTGAGGGAGAACTGTGATCCTGCCACCAACTGGGTTTCCTCCCTTGCCTGATGGTGCTCCTCAACTTGTGAAATGAGCCTTTGCTGAGCAAAATTTCTCCCTCTATTTGTCACCAGAAATGTAGAATTCTTCCACAACTTCGGCACTTTTTGGAAGATAAAGGAAAAAATCTCCTCGTGCTGGCTCCTGACAGGCACTCCTGGCTCCCAGTTCCTCTCTGGCTCCAGTTTCTCTGGCATTTTAGTCCAGAGCCAAGCAGGTTCCTCCTGGACCAACCAGTACCGCATGGACAGTTGTTCAGTGTCTGCTCCCACACAAGAGCAGCAAGATCACCAGTCTGGCACGCTTTCTCCCAGCATTTTCACAAGCACTTGCTTACCTTGTTTGAGCTTCAGAGAGTTCAGTCTGGGGTAAAAGGTAGGTCAGCTCTTATCTCCTACCTACTGGCACAAAAGTAACCCTTACCAGTTCCCTTTCCAGCTCCAAGAGTTCCTGCCTGGCAGCACAGCAAGGACCACACTTTGCCCCTTTGATGAGGCCTTTCAGCAGGAGGCAAGCAGTGCCAAAGAGCCACAAAGATTTCCTAGGGACCCCACAGCCTTGAGGAGAATCCTGGGGACATCTCCAACCTTTCTTCTCTGCAGCTTTTGGCACAGGGCTTATGGTTACATGAAGGAGCAGAGCCACAGTTTCCCCTGCCCTGGTCAAGGTGGGTGAGAGCAGCCCTGGGGTGATGCTCAGGGATGACAGGAGCTGAATGAAACCCACAAATAAGATCCTGCAAGACCCTGTGAGATTCAGAGATTTCAGAAAGCCTCCCTGGCCCTGTTCTCCTTCTGGAAAATGTTTTTAGTGCAGCTAAGGTAGATCCAAGAGCTTGAGCTACTGGATCTTGCAGTTTGTTTAAGCAAATATCACTTCTGTCAATTTTCCAAATGTCTGTTCACACACACAGACTGTCTCAGCATCCTGCCAGGGCTCCAAATGTTCAGCTATGGAGAAATTTTCTGTAAACCTGTGCCTGCATCCCTGCCTTGCCTTCTGACCATTTTAAGACCAATCATATAAATATGAGCCCACATGGAAATGTAGGTATGAAAGATTGCACTCTCTAAAGCCTTACAGATGTATGTGACTTAGGGAGCCCTGCTCAGACCACAGTCACCTTGTTCTAACAGCAGCACATCACCCTCAGCTCCAAGTCCAAACCAGCAAATCAAACCTATATCCCTCACTGTTGGAGGCTACCACAGGAGAAAGGCAGCAAAGCTGAGTGGGGGTGGATGGGAAGGGAATGGTGGAGCAGGCAGGGACAGTTGGTCCCGTGTGTTTTCTTTCCTTAAAGATAAAAACTTACTCCAGTCAAATGAAAAATCAGAAACAATGCAGGAATTTTAAAGAGGCTCAAGCTGCCACCTGACTCAGTGTCTGGGCAAGATATCGATTAGAGAGGCCATTCTTTATTTCTCTGCTATTGTTTGAGACCGGCCTCCCTCATGACAGCAACAGGCGTGGGAACACAGCAGCTTGGGTGTTAAAAAGTGCTTTCATCACTATGTTGAGCAGAGGGGTCTCTGGGAACAAAAGATGGTTGTGTCTGATAGTCAAGAGAATTCATTCAAACTGAGAACCTTATTCTGAGGTCTCTAAGGTCCTGCTGGCAGCTCTGAAGCACCAACACGATGCAGCACATCCCCAGTCCAACATTTCTACTGAGCTGTGTTCAGGCAAATTCAGAAAGGTGCAGAAAGAAAACATCTCTACATGCTAAAAATTCTTTGGCTTCTCCTTGAGCTCCAGCAGCTGCTGTGATGGAAGTTCCTATAGACATACCCACCTTGGTTTTACATAAGCCAGGCTGGCTTCTGTAAACCGTGTGGCACAGCAAAGAGAACAGGCTCACCACCCATGTCCTTATCCCCCTGAGCAGGCTTTTTAGCCAGGCTGGGCTCCAGCCTGCAATAGCTACCACGATTATGTCTGTGGGTGAGAGCATCTCCTTCTTATTCAACAGGACCAAACAGCTGTAGGGTGTTACACTTCATTGCCACTTAAACTATCCAGGTGCCTGTGGCCTACCAAGCCAACACAAGTCCCTTCCAAAAGAACTGACAGACAGTTACACAATTTCCTGGTAACTCCAGGCAGGCATAAAGAAAATTTTTGGATTTTTGGTAATTCTCAGTGCATTAAAAACCAACACACTTCAGCACCTGAACACTTCTGATTTGACTGATTAGAGGGCAAACAGTGACCAAGAACCAGGTTTTCAGATAACCAGAATATTTCTGGATGCCCTCATGGCTGTACAGCTGGTTCCTGATTTTATATTCTCTGTAGGTTTGTTCTTCATTTGCAACAAAATCTCATATGTAACCACCCTATACATGCATATGGTGGTCTTTGTTTTCACCTGCCCTTAAGACAAAAAAAATGAGAGTTCTTCAGGTACTGACTGGACAAACATCAATATATGAATTCACTTCAAAGACAACCCAAATGAAAGACCACAGCGCACTGAAGAGGAGATCTCCAGACACAGGGCAGGCTCTCTGTCAACTAAAGATATTTTGCAACTTAGCTTCACATGTCCATGTAAGAACGCACAGTTTGGTAATAGTGGGATTGTTCCAACATTTTCTGCAGGCTTTCATGCCTCAGTTTCATTCTTGTCATGAATATTTCATCTTCCCAAAGCTGAAAATCAATCAGGACTCAGCCAAGATTCTCTTCTTCTAGTCTGTGACAAATGGACAACCAAGCCAAACTTAGATGTGTAATAGCTTATAGCCTCCCTTCTTCAAAAACACTATGTTAGTGCACAAATCTGTTTTACAGAGATGATGGGCATGCTATCTCAGGACTGACTGCTTCCCTGCCTAGCACAGAGCAAGCCATGCACAGACTGGGAAGCTGAGGCCCAGAGTTTGGCTCACTCTGCCTTTAGAGGCACCACAAACACAACAAGTTGGAGTCACTTGGCTCGAAAACAAACCCTTCTCCAGACTAACTTGGACATCAGTCCAGAGCTACACAAAGTAGCTATTGCATCAGCTTATATGTTTAACAAATATGTTGATTATGTCTTTATCACACATATTTGAGCAGTCAGGAGTTGAGGAATCCATCACCTTATCCATTACTCCACAGTCCAAAAGGAAATCCAGTAAATGCAGCAGGTTGAGATTTATGGGACAGCTTCTCTGTCCCTGAACTCAGTGGTGTGGTCACTGCTTACTTTATGACCTTCCTCCTCTTCCAAACCTTGCTTGCTCTCAGATATCTGTAACTCACAAACTAACAGGGACAAGGCACAGGTTCCAATAAGATCCCACTGTCATCAGTACTGTTGAATGGCCAACATGCTCCCTGACAATTTGTTCACAGGCCAGTGATGCTTTCTCAGGGCGGTTCAGATGCTGGCCTGATGAATAACAGCTCCCTCAAGGCTGCATGGACAAGAGTATCTGTGGGGTCTGAGAGAGGGAGGGAGAGGAAAGCCAAATGGACATAAGCTGTGCCATATTATTTGCTCTCAAGAGCAGCAGAGCAGTCTCTTATCAACATTAAGACACTGTCTTTTCACTCCCAGAACCTCTGCCTTCAGCAATAAGCCCCATGTTTAGGCAATCACACCTCTCTTGTCTTGGAGCTGGTCACAGGAATGCTTCCTACAACCTTTTTTTTATGAGGAATTAAGGTTACTCAGGAGCCTGGATCATTATGCTTCCTGTGACAATGCAGCAGCTCATACTCCTCCCGGGAATTTCAGCTGCTACCACACTACTTCATCTCCTGGCCTTTTTAGATTACTCCATCACATGAGTCCAGGTTACAATGCCCACAGGACTAGTGGCATGGTGTCCCACAGAGCAGGAGAGATGGCTCTTTGGGACTGTCTCAGAAATCCCCTGGCACATGAAAAGAAAGATAGTCTATGAAGCACTTCAGCAATAGTTCCTTAAATGGAATGGGAACTCAGAGGCAAGAATAGTCTCTGTGAAGTCTGGGGTCAAAAACCTCCTCTGCCAAAGGATTCTCAATCGCAGAACAAATGTCACAGAGGAAGCAAACAAACCCAGAATTCATGTACCGACTTTTCAGGACTCTTTCTTATGAAGAAAAGCCAGGCATGAAAAGAAGTTGATACACTTAACTTCTAACCAGGAAAACTCCAGCAACCAAAGCAAAAAAAGCTATGCTGACAGATCTGCACCGAGAAAAGTAAAAAACATAGAAGACACTTCCTCAGTGAGCCATCTGACCCACCAAATTAGGAATGCTACTGATGCCACGGGACATATGTGCCGATCTATATTACAAGATACATATGTAGATAGGTAGAAACACTTGTAGTAGTTATGGATTTGGTCATGTTTTAGTCCCTGTCCAGCTCACTGCAATATATTTTAGGGAGTATCTGTACTACGATGTGCTTTGCGATATGTCCCCTTATTATTATTTTTTCTGTGTTAGACCGGAAAACAACTTAATTAATTTCCTTCCTGTTAGTTATTCATGATCTGTAACAAAGCTGCCTCCTTGAACCAAGGCCACTTGGTTTCCTTCATAGCTTCATCTGAGGAATTTTTTTGAAAAATAACATAAATAATTTCTCCTTTTACTACCTTTCCTGACATGTTGAAGAAATTCTGTACAGTGGTATGATTTTACCTGTATAGAAGCTGCTGCATTGACCTCGACCTGCTGCAGACCATCTGCTTCTGCCAATTGATAATCATAGCATATATTCAGGTGGGAAGGTACATCAAAAAGCTTGAACTTCTTTTTCTTTAATTGCATCAGCTGAGATCAGCCTTCCTTTTTTGAAACCAGTTTCCCCAGAAGTCCATCTTTATTACCAGTGCTAGACAGACTGGGAGTCTAGCCTGGATGGTGGTGAAGCTGAGGAGAAGTATAGCTCAGAGGACAGCTTACTATCAGATAGAGCAGCTTGGAGACTGCTCTGTGTAATACAAGAAGCCTCAAGCAGTACCAGAATTATGAGGGCTTTAAGATGGCTTAAGGCACAGAAGTGGTGAGTCTTCTCTGCTGTGTCGTCATTCTCCTTCACTGCATCTTACCACTCAGTCCAGACTGAATTTCTACATATTAGTCATACTATATCACTATATCACCAGCTGTTCCAACAACTGGAAATGCTGCAGGACGTTTCTGACCATCACCAGCTGGGTCCAGCAACTTGGACAGGAGGTAACAGCAGAAGACTGAAGGAAGCAGAAGGTTTCCATCCTTGGAGATCTCTGGCAATTACCAAGGCCAGATAATATTAATGTTGGCATCACATTAATTTCCTTCATCTCCATCTTCTTCTTTTTTCATCTGAACCATCTCACAGCTTTGTTGCTCCTGGAAACAAAATGTGAAATCCCATCCAGTTCAGCACTGAGCAGATTGCCTGCATAAAGCAGATCACCACTGACCTCTGCATGGATTCCTGTAATGCTGGTCTATTTACTTACACAGCTGCAGGCTGCTATTTCACATCACTTTGGTAGCTGAAAAATAATCTTGTGTCATTCCTGTGCTGGAGTTTCCATGTGGGTCCACTTTTCAGGGTGGAAAATAATTTTTTTTAACTTTATGAAATGATTTATCAAGATGTCTTTTTTAATGCAAGGATGATCAGAGTTCTGAGCAGAGGAGGAAAAATGGAAAGGATTGCTCAGGTGGAAGGAAAGTTGTGTAACCTGAATTGGAAGTAATTTGACTGGAAGACTGGCTTCGATTTGTTAAGACCTACCAGATAGGAACAAGAGAAGAACTTTCTCTCAAAGGTATTTGGAATAGGGCTGTAGGGAGTGCAAGAGAAAGCACCTCATGTGACCAGGAGCTCCACAGGAGCTCCAGGAGAACCATTTGAGTCAGGTTTAGATTTACCCCAGGTTGTGGCACTTGGGGAGTTCTCCAGCTCTTAAGAATCTGATGGCATTAAAGCACCAGCAAATACTCTCATGGCAGCTTTTCTCATGTTTTCCAAACAATTTGGAAACTGCAAATTGCTGCAGATTTCTCAGCGCAGTAATTGTGATGTTGCCTCAGCACTTTTCTATACTTCAAAGTCCTTTAGATTCCCTCCCCAAATGCAGCCATCCATCCTCCTCCAACAAATCTCAGACCTTACTGATTATTACCAATAAAATTATTGATGTTAGAAATGCTAACACAGGAAGATTATGCTGTTCAAGAACATTTTACCAGATGTTGGCTGAGCGGTACTGCATCATTTCATGCAGCACATCGCAAAACCGCTTTCTTCTCTGCTGTGTTAAATTGTTACTTTCCCTGAGGCAGAAATGTGGTTCTTCACAAAGCTAGTCTGAGGGGAAAGTGGGGAAAGGGTGTGGGAAAAGCAGACAACATCAAGGATTCCCATTTCCCTATTTTCTGCTTCTTGTGAGCAATCTTGCATGGCTTTTAACCACTGCCATTCCTTTTCTGAAGTGCTCTTTCACTGGGCCCATCCTGTGGTGTCTCTGGTTTGATGACAACACTCCTAAATACTGAGGGCATTGTCAAAAAAGTCTGTCTTGGGTCCTTCTCGATCTGAAAGAACCAATTTACTGTTCCACTTCAACAGGGATAGGATAATTATAGGAAGCCCACACATCATACCACATGGGTATCACATGCAAAAACCATCTATCCTATTAGTGTGTGTTGCTCAGCCATCTCTGTGTCTCACACACACAGAAAGCCGAAACTCATCACCCCCAACCACTAAAAGAATTGCTTATGATTTTAATAGCTACTTTTTCATATCCCAACTGGGGTTGAGGGGTAGTTCCTAAGGAAAATAAATTTTGCTTTTCTCACCAAGAAACCAGATTCTGCATTTGAGTACAGAACCATAAGATTCAATTCACACCCAATGAATTTATGGCTTAAAATTTATACTTCAGCTTGCTTCAATCAAGTTTAAAATATCTCTTACTTTTCCACTATTTTAAGGAAAACCATAAACACCAGTAAACAAACACAATGCTGTCTGACACCACTTACTCATCAGATTTCACCACCAGGCTTCTGCCTGAGCTCATGCAGGGGTCTTAGCACAGTGCAAGTCCACTTGGATGTCATCTGTCAATCACCAAACCTCAACAAATCAGCAACCATCTGTCAGTCAATCACCATCTCAAAGAGACATGAAAAAACAGCAACTCACAAATGAAACATCTCAGTGCAGGTAGCAATTTCGCCTATCTCTGCCTGACAGGTGTCCCATGGTCACACTTCATCTTTGCCTCCATTTAGCATTAAAAACAAGAAGATACAGCATGCAAAGGGCCCGGCCAGGATGCGGTGCCTGGATTTGTGCGGAGCAGTCAGCAGTCAGGATCAGAGCAGAGCACTACACGTGAGCACTAGGGGGAGAGAATTTAAATTAAATTAAATGGGAAGCTCATTGGGGGAATCTTTATGCTAGGCAAGACTTCAGTGCTCAGAGAATTTCCTAGCCTCCTCCCCACTCCTTGTAGTTTTAAACATGGGTGTTGCTCATGGCCAACTGGAGACCCAGTGTGGCTCAGTGCTTGGCTGCAAGGAGGAGACAGGGCACTCATTTCCTTGCCCTTGTGGCTGTACCTTACTAAGACACCACTCCCACCCCACCCCCCACCCCCACACCCCCCACACCCCCCCGCCCCGTTTCCTCTGCAGCCTGTCACCTCTTCTGGGCAGCAGGGGCTCTTAGAAAGCCAAACAGTATCACCAGGAAACCCAGGTGTCCAGAAAAAAACAATGAAAGAGATTTGAATTGACCAAATCCTTCACCCTTCCAGAAAGCAAAGCTGGCCACAAACCTTTTCCAAGATTTGCACTAATGAACCCTCAGTACACCAGACTGACAAGCATAGGTACCTGATGCATGCCTGTAAGGTGAGGTGATTTCCCTTTGTTCAGCCACACAGAGGGTGCAGCATGAGGGAACAGGGCTGCCTGCTTCCCTCGCACTGCTCACCTCACTGCACCGTCTGGAAAGGGAAACCCCTTCTAAGGCATCTTCCCTGCATGCTGTGCACCACAACATTGCTGGGAGTTAAGCTAGAGTGTGAGCTCTTGCACACACGTGGATATTTGGTGTTCTGATATAAAATGCACCCTTCTAATATGCTTGGGCCAGCAGTGTCCTCCTGCCCCCTCCATTTGCTGTAATTTTCTTACAGAAGGCTTCAGAATCCAGGCAACACACATCACAAAATTGGTGGGAACAACCATTACTCATAGATTTATGCAAATAATCAAGTTCTTAATTTTACCCAGGAGGTCATATCTTGAAATTCTTTCAGACCATCACAAAAGAGGACAGGCTGGCTGGGAGCAACAAGCACCATCTGAGAATCCTCTCAAAACTCAGGCTGTTTACTTTTCGGTTTCACTCACCACCACTCAAGCACATGTCTTTCCTTCCTCAAATCCTTTTAACTGTTTCTTCCTTTGAAGCTGACTTTCAGGGAAAGCTCTAGAGACCTTGGCCTTCAGAGTAAATTCGAGTACTGATTTCTCTTCCCACTGCAGAGAATGTATAGATCAGGCTGAGGTCCTTCTACTCCAGAGCTTGATTTATGAAGAGACACATGCCTGTGATTTTTTTGCACCCTGGCAATATTTTTTAAGCAGCCTTTTCCTAAAGCCTCAAGATTTAGAGCTGGGGGACCTTGCAGCGGCACAACTTCTAAACCCCACGTCCCAGGAACTCTGTGCCAACACTGGCACCACATGGCTGCATGTCACAGCCTTCAGGAGTGAGAAGTCCCCCCAGCATCCGTGCATCCAATGGGCTAGTAACCTCTGTCATCCAAAAAGCTTCGGACAAACCATATTGGCTCCTGCTAGGAAAAAAAAAACCAAAACACCTCAGGAGTTTCAACAATCTACAACATTTTCCAGTCTATGACATCGGGACACAGAGGGACCATACCCACACAAATGGCCCTAAGCTGTAACTATATCAAGTTATTCACATGACCAAGCCTTTGCAGGATCTCAACCTCAGGGCATACTGAGAGTCCAACAGTCCTGAGTGACTGACAAAAAGACTCTCACAGCACACACTGGAGGTTGAAACACTACTTACTAGATCAAAGCAGCAATTAAGTGATAACCAGTCCAGATGACACAGATCCCAAATAAGTGCAAATAAAATATCTTCTGTCGCCAGAACACCATCATGTGATTTGCACATGGCATATCTTACAGGAGAGGCCACTGAGAAGTATATTGCCTAGCTGCTGGCTGCCTTGGAATTCCTCCTGCAAAGTTGGCCCAGCTGGCAATGTAGGCTGCTTAACTTCCAGGCTGTTAAAATCAATGCAACTCAAGAATGTACTTAAAACTGAGTAAACACCTACAGATTGTAATGAACTAGGATGCTGCACTGCTCAGTGCACTCCTTTGGCTGATTTGTATACCAAGGCAGTATCAAGACAGGAATTACAAAAACCTTCTAAAAGCTGCAAGAATGCCTTAAATTAATGGAAGATCATTGCATTTACATTAAAATTACCAAGTTTAAAATCCAGTTTTTTAGGTTCCTCCAGAGATCATGCACTCACTTTGACTCTTTTGTAAACATCTAACCCAGGTAAATTAAAAGGAACATATAAACTGAGATCTTCTCTCACTTGCCAATACAAGATGTATTATTGCCGTAGGACTCAGACAAAACTGCAGCTTTGCATTCCTGCTTTTTGTTAAGCTAATGAGGAGAAGGAAGAGAATTTTGAGGTGGGCTCTCCCTTCTTTTGTTTGAAAAGCAATTACTGAGTGTTCAAAGCTCCTGTGCATAGCTCTGTGGGCTCAGTACCTCTTAGAGCCTGACCTCCCAGAGACTACTACTGCACCACTGAAAGGAGAGGTGAGTTCCTCCTACATCCTCCCTGGGAGCAGTTAGCAGAGACTCCTCTGAAAAAGGGACATGGCTTTGCACTGACAGGAGTCTGTAAATGCTTATTGGGTACCTGTTTTATTCTCTTCTTGTTTCCTTGCAAACAATGAAACTCTTGAGAAAGGCTCAGGCAGCACAGACACTTTCTGCTTGTGAGTCTGATGGTTTAGCTGTCCATTCTTCTCACCAGCCACATGCCAGCATGTATTCAGTGACTTAATGGTGCTGCTACTTTTGGGGTAGCTGGATGGGGAAGCAGACTGCAGCTGCTTCTGAAGGATATAAATACTTCTTGCAGTCAGGGAGCTCTGGCAGTCCAACAGGATCAGGGACACCTGGGCTCTATTCCTGGCTCTTCTGCAGACCTACTGCATCGTTTCACTCCTTTCAGTAGCTCTGAAAGAAGACCTTTTCCTGCTAAATTTGTTTGCTTAGGTTTGAGGCTTCCAATTGAAAATTTGAGCCATAATAAGGAATTTGGGGTGATGGGATTAGCCTATGAATGCAAGGCTGGGCAGTCATTCGATAACAAAATCCCACAAAAGCCATTGCACTGGTGAACACCACAAATGTCTCACAGGCCAACCTTGTTTGCACCATTTACCACTTAGCCATCTGCTCCCTTGAGATATTATTTTATGGCTTTCCTTTGTTTTCATCAAGGCCTAAACAGGAATGAAATTGAGTCTTGTCGCTAGCCCTTTTAAATAAATAGTTCTGACATGGCTTTAATAAGTTTGACAAGTTGGTCCCAGGCCCTGGACAGGAAGCTAATAAACTTCAAGTTGCTTTTCTATTGTTTTCCTAAAACAATTTGACTTCCTTTCTGATAGCTCCAAATTCCTTCAATCAAAATAGAGTAGCTGGGAGACAAAGGGAGAGCTGAACTGAAGCCAAGTTGTGCTTACAATGCTGCCTGCGTAAGGTTACATTTTTATCCTGATCCACGAAGACCCTTTAAAAGAAAAGCAGGCAGACAGCTGCCAGTGCATGTCAGGAACAGCTCAGGAGCTGGTCTCCCCCAGCATCAGTCCTCCAGGCTTGAGGGGATCTCCAGCTAGTGAGCCAGTGCCAGACCATAGCAGGAGGCTGAGCTCCTGGGAGCTGACTGGGGTTTGCTTACCCTGTCTGGAGTGTCCTCCCTCATCTTGGATCTCTTCTGGGAGCTGAACACCGGCACAGAGGTGGGCTCCAGCAAGACTGAAGGGATGTGCTAAAGCTCACCCACCCTTCAGTCCACTTTACCTGTTCCTCTCTCTACCTGTGCAGGCTCAGCAAAAAGAGGTAAAGGTCTGTTCTTTCTTTTCTTCTTACTTTGGGAAACATATATATGCATAGATGTGTAGACACATATGTTTTTGTAAAGCAGCAACTCATCTAGATGGAAGTTTACAGGACAAGATGAATGTCTGGTGGCTAGGCAGATGAGGACTCCTTGCTTTAAAGTGACTTGCTGATCCTTTGGACAAATTCTTTATGCTCTCCATGGTTTGGTTCCTCCCCCTGTAAAGCAAGGAGAGTGTTTATGGGAGCTCTAATTACATTATCATTTGCAAAGCACTTCTGAACTACTCAGAGATGCTGCAGAGTTGAGAAGTGGAAACTGTGAGAGTACTGTGCTCTGTTTCCAGTAACATAAAGCTGACAACCAAGCATTTACTTCAGGATAAATGATAATTTCTTCTCAGTGATGAAAACTTCTTCTGGTTTTTCTTGCTGAAAACACCACTGGCAAATGAGACTAACACACAGTGACTTTTCACACCGTGCCGTTCCTTCTTTCTTTTCTCACTCTGTGCTGGAATGGTACTCTGGGCTGGGAAAGGGAAAACATCCATCTATACTGGACTAATCTGGGATTTTTTACTAAATAAGGATCTGTGATTATAAAACTGTTCTCATCATTCAGGGGCCCTTCGTTACATGCTACTCCTGTTCCCTTGGGCCCAGCCTGTCCTTGGGAATTTGCCTCCTGCTGGAGGATGCCCTCAAACTGCCTCCAGAGGTCTAGTCTATAACAGGGAACTCCCCTCTCCTGCCTTCTCTTGACTTCTCATATCCACACAGGGGAATTTTAGATAAATGTTTCACCAGGAAGGTACCACCCATTGGTACTTTAGAGAAGGTGCTAGAGGTGCCTGTCCAGCATGGAACATTACGAAGAATCAGAGTAAGTGCAGTGCTGTGGCCAAGCATCAGAGATTAATTCAGATGTTGTTGGGTGATAATTTTATTCTGAAATTTCCTAATGCAGTAAATCTGATATCCTCCCCAGGCACAAAGTCCTTGGTAATGGCAGGAATATATGAGACATTTTCCCTTCAGACAATCTCTTTAAGTTCTCATATCTCAGGAGACCATCTACCTGCATTTGAAATAGCCTTCCAGCAAAGCCAGATGCTCTGAGAACATCTGTTTTAGGTGAAGAAGGTCTTTCCTATGTGAGTGTTCGTCTATACTACCACGTATTTGCAGACCTTCTACATCCACTGTCTTGGCTTGCTTTTTGTTTGTTTAAATCCCTGACACAGAATGAATCCCCTGTTAAATATCCATAGGATCAATGTCAAAAAACGCATCATGTAAATTCTGCTCAGAATTTACCTGGCTTTTGTATGCAAGGCTGCAGCTCTGATAAGGCAATACGGCAAGTACAGGAAATAGAATGAAAAAGGGACCTCTTGGCTTATCAGGTTCAATCCCTTTCAATAACAGGCAAGTACAAAACAAATGGCCTTTTCTAAAATGACTAAGCTCTGTCCTAAATCTCATTAGGTTTCTGCCCTAACTTTTGCTATGTGAATGCTGTTCCAGCTCCTCCTTCCCTGCTCTGTTGCTTAGAAACCTTCTGATTTCCAACCTAAATTCATTCATGGCCAATTTATATCTATTTATTCTTGTGCCACATTGTCCTTTAGCTTATGTAGTTCTCTTCTCTCTCTAGCACTTACTTTCCCAACCCCCACTTCCTAAAAGTATTTATAGGCAGCAAATCTCTCCTCTCTTAACCTTTGTTCTGCCAGACTAAGTAACTAAACTCCCTTATAGTATTCACCCTTCAGGCACATCGCACCGAGGTTTAATTACTTTGTGTAGCTGCAGTAGCATGAAGTTCAGTGGAAAATAATTAATGCTTAAAAGCTCAGCCTGGTACCACATCTATTTTCAAATCAGCTCAAATGTCTCTCTGCAGTCACTTCTGTGACTGATAAGTAAACATACACATACTCTTGGATGAGAGATCCCCTCCATCCCTCTGATCACCCCACGGCCTTTCTTTGCTCCTGCTCTAGGCTGAACATCCTTCTTGAGTGTGGGTGAGCAGTCCTGTACACACTACTCCAGAGGGGTCTCACATCCTCTTGCATGATATTAATCTCACTCACTGCAACTGGAAATACTGCCTACATCCTCAGATCTCACTTGCCATTTTCACCCCGACATAGCATTGCTAATTTCTCCTCCTTTGGTGACCTTCACCCAAGACTTTCCCCGTCTTGGGTAAGATCTCTCTGCTAAGAGAGATTCCTGTGGTTCTTCAAGCAACAAGCTCCTGGTGTGTGACTTTGCACTCTCCCATTTAACCTCACCTCAGTCACTCCACTCACAAAGAGCCTTCAGCTCTCGTAGTGCTGGAATCCACCTCTGCCCTGATGGTGCCTCCCAGGTTTGTTTCATCAGCAGATTTCATTAGCATTTCCACTTTCAGTGCCAAGGTAATTAACAGAAATACTAAAAAAGATCAGTCGTAAGAGCAATCTTTAGGCAGCCTCACAGATAATTTCCTTTCAACCTATGAGGGAACTGGTGTCTCAGTTCCATCACTCTCTTATGCACTTGAGGATTTCTCTATTAATCCCTATCTTCTTCAGATGAAGCTTCTCCACTAATTTGCTTCTTCTGGGACACCATACCATACAGCTCACTGAACTCCAGGTAGATAAGGTCTGCTATGTTTCTTTTACTTAGGAGGTCAGGAATTTTAATCCAAGAAAGTTCTTTACCTTTGCTCAAAAGACGGTACATGTTGTCTTATTTTCCCTTTATCTGCTGGCTTTATTTCTCCTTTCCTTCAAAACCCATTTCACAGCATCACAACTTGCTGAAATCCACAAGCTGCACGTGGCAAACTGTCAGCTCTTCTCCTCATTCCCACTGTTTAGGGTAACATTCTCTTCCACTTGCTCTCCTTACTCAATCATACAAGTTTTGCATAGCAGGCTCTTGAGGAGGGGAGGAGAAATCCTTCTTCCTTGATTAACAGTGGGAAAACCAGCTACTTCTCTAGCTGAGGAGCTGCAGAAGCTTCAAGAACACCTCTGTATTCCCTTGAAGAGGGTGCAGTAGAGATGGGGTGACACACTTTGCGGCTGGCTGAGGTATCCCTGCAACATCTCTATTCACCTTTCTTTTTTTTTGCCTTCCAGCTGCCTTCTTCCATTTCCTTTTTGTGCATCAAAATCCAAATAGTTACCATCAGCATCAAAATAAAAAGAGCTCATAACAGCTACATGTGCATAATGCATGTATTGGACAGAAACCTTCCCCCTCCCTCAGTCATTCAGCACAACTAGACTGTATTTGCTGTATTCAGAGATTACCTCTATGTACCATTCAGGAACAATACTGGGACAGGAAACACAAAGGAATGAGCAGGGAAAATCAGATCTGATCACCCTCAGTGTACAGCAAAGTGTCAGCCACACAGGGAGGGAAATGCATTTCAGACAGTTCTCTCACAGTACCTCACAGCATGTGAGAAACACTTGACAAGCCTTATCCCTAGCCTATCCTGAAGCCACCTGTGAGCTAGACCTGTATTATTAACACCTTTTTTTGGAGACTTCTATGATGAAGTCCTTGACAATTTCACTGTAATAAAATCAACATGACTTCACATAACAATGCTTCATGGAAATTACTCCAGAAAGAAAAAAAAAGAAAAAAAAACCCAAAACCAAAGCAATATTCTCCTTCCCATGAAATTCCACCACATGTATACAACTGCCTGGCAGGAGAGGGAGAAACAATTCCAGAAATGTTTCTATTTTCACAGAAGGCCTTTCAATAATGTTAGAAACATACCAGGAGATAACTGAGCTGCTATAGCTCTTTACTGTGCACTGTGTGTCACATTGTATGTCCTGCATCCTGCACTAATCATCAGTGAGGATTCAACCCTCTTGGTAAAGGGTTGCCTTCTTAACATCAGAATGAGAGTGTGCACATGGGACATGCCTCCAGAGGTAGCCTCTGCACATCACTGCCCCTGTGTAGGCTGGCTCTCAATCTTGTGACTAAAGGGGGAACTAAATTAGTGGGAGAAAAACTATTAGATTACAAAGAGTGGCCAACACTGTGTGTTAGTCCCTGGACTGCTTTTGCTTCATGATCTGAACTCGCTGATGCATAGGGACCACTGGGCACTTACGTTCTGGGTGGGAGATACCCAGCTCAGGAAGGATTCCTGTAGGGATACCCGCCAAAGCTGGTGTACAGCAAGCCAGATCTCAGGTTAGCAGAGTCTTCTGTGCAAACCTCACTCTCCTGCCACTGGTTCTTTGAGAACAGCCTTTATCAAAGCCAGAAGGCATCTCTGATTCTCCCTCCTCGATGGGGCATTCCTAGTGTGCAGGAATCAGAGGCTCAGCTTCACACATACATGACATACAAGACCTTCAGACACTTGATATGCCAAAGGCAGTTTTAAGAAAGGCCCAAGCACTCATGCATCTGACTGTGTCTGTGCAGGGAGATGGTGGTGGGGTCGTGTTACAAAAACACACCACTTTTGACAGGTAGGTTATTCTCTATTTATCAACAAGGGGGGGTGTAAAATCCCCCTGGGGAGCACTTGGTGCCCTCTGGTCCAGAGCCATCAGAGCAAGTTCTGTGTTCTTTGAAGAGGTGGAAGACCCTGCTCTACCATGAACTCTGCTTTTTTTCCCAAATTAAGCTTGAACAAGTCAGAAAAATGTCCTCAGTTGGTATCTTGCGTGGAAAAAGCTTTACAGGGTCTGGCTGGTGTAACTGTGGGGCAACCCTGTCTCTGTTTGTTTGGGGAAGGCTTAGACCATAGTATGTTATGTGTGGGAGGACGTGTGAAGGAACGGTAGTAGCAGGAACTGGAAGGGACTGTGCGAAGCCAGCAGTGAATGCATCCTGTCGGCATGGGGAGGGTGGCACGGGGAGAGGCTGAGAATGGAGAGGGAGGAATGAGATCCATGGTCTTTAAAGGAAAAACAACAGGAAACCAGGTTTGAAAATAGAAAGACTAAGCTGGAGGGGGTGGGAGAGACGAGAAAAGTAGGTGAAGAAAGAAGAGGGGAAAGGCAGAGAGGCAGTGGGGAAGATAGAAAGTGACACAGAAAGGGGGTGGAGAAAAAGAGAGGAAGAGAGCGAGAGAACCATATTAAAGGAATAAAACGAAGCAACTGAGAAGAACAAGGAGTCTGATCTCACTACCAAAAGGAAAAGTTCTAAAGCAAGGAAAGGAGACTGAAGACAAGATACTGAAAAACAGGTAAGTAACAAGGAGCGGGAAATAATAGAACTGCAGAAGTGTCAATGGCAGATCAAGTTATTACACTCAAGGAGAAAACAGCATAAGGGGAGAAATGGATTCGGAGAGGGAGGAAAAGAAGGACGGGAAAAAAATAACTTTAGATATTTACTTTTTTTGTCATTTTCTCTTCAAAACGTTCCCACTAGTAACTAGATGGGCTTGGGACATTTTAAAAATTAAACTGTTTTTGCCACAGGCAGCTACAGAAATGACAAGCGATTTCCCTGCAATGAACATGGATACCAACAGATTTCAATGTATAGGAAAGAGGGATAAAATCCCCAAATATCCTCAGACAGGATAATGTGCTAATTGCAGTTTCTGTCAGAACCCATTTCAGCAGGCTGTCAAGCTGCTCAGGGGACAGTGGTGAAGGGAGTTCTTACCTAAGAGAGGCTCTCAGGGTATAAACAATTTATGAAGTGCCTGCACGAACCGCCTATATTCTGACGTGAGCGGGATGGCTTCAAAACGTTGCAGTTTCTTTTCCTTGAGAATATTGTGCCCTGGCTGGTGTGTGACACGGAGTCTGGGATTGTAACTCAAATGCAGAGAAGTGCCTTGCTCATATGTCCCAGTCACCCGCACTGTGCGCCCCGCAAGGGAATGCCTTTCTTCTCCATCCTGACACTGCCCATGGCAGCCTCAGCAAAGAGGCACGCAGACCTAAAGGGACAAATGTCCTCTCCCACAGCTAGCAGCTGCTGCTTCTTTTTATTTGCCTTCCTAACTTTCCCCCCCCCTTTTTGTACTTGGAGTAATTATTTGATTACATTTTCATAATTTAATCCTGCTAGCATTGCCACCACACGTTCCAAAGAATAGCCCAGCTTGAAAATATGGTACCCCTGTAAACCCACCTGGAAAGAAGCAATCTCAAAGAGCGTAAAGGTTGCTTGCTAATTGCCACTTCTGATTGTGGTGGCTCCTTTGATTTCCTAAAGGGTTGCTTGACTGCCGTTTGTCATGTATAATGAGCTTTGTGGCACTCTCATTTTAACACCTCAGGTAAACTGAGGCAGAGCCTCTGTCCCTGAAGTACCATAAAAAATCTTTAGAGGATCATATAAGTAGCTTTTCTGGACAAACTTCAGCCAAAAATGTCATGGGCTGAATGTGCCTTAAGCATTGAACTCTTCCCCTGTGCTAATGAACCCACCGAAATTCCTTGGTGAAGCAGCGGGTGTGAGAGTTTTTCCCCACGGCTGCCTATGTGATCCTCTCTTTAAAACTAAAGAACTTAATGCACGTAACGTATGGGTGCATATGTGTGTGTAGCCATGATCAGGTTAAACAGTTATTCAGAAGCCTCACAGTATTCAGGAACCAAAAAATTCTGCATTTGCTGGTATTTTCATCATCTACTCAGAGAAGAGCACACATTTCTAACTTTGTTCCCCTTTCTTTGGGAGCAGAACAGCAGTTCAGGAGAATTCCTGAGGCTTCTGGGTTTAAAATACTCATCAGGCTCTGGTCGCTTGGGAAGTATGTTAAGTATTCCTGCTACTATAACTATTTAGGGTTGTTGGTTTTTTTTCCACTCAACAGTATATAGTATCACAATATTTCAGTATTATGGTCATTAAAAATTTAAACCTTGACAGAAAATACAGACCTTCATACCTTAGCCTCTCTTCTCTTTTTGACCTTCAGACAGATTTCACACATTCTGCACGTTTGCCTGTTTTTCTGACTTACCTTGCAGCATTGAAAATAGGCAAGAAGGAATGAGTAATTCAGCACTACACCACGTCATTAGGGAGCACATTTCAGAGACTGCTCCACACATCAGGTGCTGTCGTACTGCACGAGGATAGAGGCTTAAAATTAGAAATATTTCCCAGGGGGCATCAGACATTCTTCAGTCTTTGGGCTAAGGATTCGTAAAGGGGGGTGGGAATCAATTTTATTGCTATTGATAAGCAACAGAGAGACCTCTATGAACAATACACAACATGCCAGCTCTTCCCTGGAACAAAGAAATATTCATGCCACACAGTATATAATGAGCAGAGAAATGTACACCTCTAAGTCTCCCCAGTGTACCTTTAAAGAGAGGTCCTGGGGTTTTAATGTAAGAACTAAGAGATTTACACTTACATTTCCATCTTTATTCATTTTTTATGTCAATATGGACATGGCTTGAGAACGGTTGAGAATTTCCATATGAAACTCCTCTCCCCTGGAAGCAGAAAAGCTGATGGATGCCTTGGTCAGGGCACAGGCTTGCTTGGGAAGTGAAGCAATCTGGCATGGGTGACCACTGCAGAGTCCAGGGTCTCCAGATGCATTCAGATGTCTGGTGAAGAAGGGAGAGAGTGGGATGGGAGAAAAACTGCCTCCAGTTTAGAATCAGATAAAGTTGTCCAGGAGGACTTGGGTTAATTTTTGCTTCTTACTCCAATTTCCTCTGTCATGATGGGTCAAATCCCTTAAGTCACGATTCCTCCCGAATGTGCCCTCAGTGGTTTCTCTGTCCTCTGGATATCTGACTTCTAGACATGGTGTAGCTGGTGGAAGTGATACACTCTCCCACTCCAGCATAAACCAGACAGAGCTCTGCTTTTAATACACATTATATAGTGCTAAGTGCATTGGAAAAAGAAAATTGATTAGCAATATCACCAAACAGTTTCCAAAGTTAATGAACAGCTTTTATCTTAATCTCTCACTGCCTTAGTTCCTCAGCTGTAAAGTTGATCTAAAACCAAGTCCTCACCTCTGGGTGGTAACGAAAATAAGTAGATTTATATTTGTGAAGCAGATAGTGTTGTGCTGAAAGCCATAGGAAATCCCATGAGGGAACTAATAATTCTGCCTTTAGAACTGGACTTGAATAATGTACAGTAAATGAGGCACAGGCCACACACTGAACAATGAGGAGAAAACAAAACATTCAATAGCTGCTGTTCAAGAAAGCCCCAGTCAGGCTGGCACAGAACAAGGCAGGCTTCCTGTGCAAAGAATGAGGTGGCAATGTGAGGATGTGGTTAAAGACTGGTGGCTAATTGGCACAGGCACAAAGAGATTGAGTTAAGATTACTGAGAACAGTAACCCTGCATTTCCTAATTCCCTACTGCTGGGCTCTGCCAATTTAATATTAGTTGGTTTCAAAGGGGGTGTGTATGTACGTGCATATATATGTGTACATACACTGAGTAAAAAACAAATAATCCACTCACAAGCTATAGCCAGACCTCACCCTGAAAGTGCAATTAAATACTTGAGGCAAGGATACAGCAACGAGGCTCGAGTGTGAAAAGAATCCTACAGATTATTGCAAAGAAGGAAGAAATGAGATTTGACAAGGTAGTAATAAGTAAAAAATAGATAGTCACTGAAAACTTCCCCTTTCTAAGGCTGAAAGCGTTAGCAATTTGGGTGCTGTAGAGTTAACCAGTCAAAGCTGCCAAAAAACTGAGGCAAGGCTCTCCAAGGGGAGTTTGACTGTAGGAGAGCAATGGGGAACTGATAGACAGGGAGACACTGGGGTGAGAGGAAGGAAGGATGGGAAAAGTCTGGAAGAGAGCTCTCTCCTTCTTCCACTACCTCTCCAGTCTGTTTTATTTCAACACTACAACAAGCTGTGTCTCCTGCAGTCTATGAACCAGCCTAAATTCACATGGGCAGGTTTTATTGCTGCCCTGCTGTACCCAGTGTGATGCCTCACAACACTGCACGTCTCCTTAAACCCACTGACTAAGCAGTGCTTGAGATCAGCTCTTCTCAGCAGAGATCAGGAACAGCTTTACTACAGCAGCCCCCAAATTGCTCAGCATGTTTCTGTTTCCCTGAGCTCCCTGTGGCCTGTTTGGCTATCCCCTGACCTGTATTTAGCCTGGTTTAGCCAGTCTAATTTAGCACGATCTGCAAATTCATGTAGGCTTGCTTCTTTCTGCAAAGATAAAGACACTGGAAAGAGCACCAAGTTTGCAGCATTTACATCAGAGAGAGAATTGATGAGGCATTTTTCTAGCAAAAAGCATGTGATCTTTCATTTAGCTTATCCCAAGTCTAGTTTTGTCACGTTTGTTGGGGTCTCTAAGGACCCACATTTCTCTAAGGTGAAGAGAGAGAATCCCAAGAGAACTAGAAGGTGCTATCTGCATGCTCAGTGTAAGCCTGGATACCACTACCATGTAACTATTTGATGCAGGCTTCTCAAAGACAATGGGATACATTCATTCCTCAGCCTGACACAACTGAGTTCAAGGTCTTTTCTGTTCTTGGTCTCCTGGGACTACATCAGGCAGAGCTTGGCCCTAATATTTGGATATACGAAAACACAGTGGGGGAATAGCATTAGATGTCCTGGATAGACAACTAATAAAAAATCAACCTACTGGGAGTCTGCAGCTTCCACCATCACTTCATATGAAAACATTCTACATATTATTATCATCTCTGTGTGTAACACATCCCTGATGTAGACACTTGAAGGTGTTGAGTGATTTCCCTCTGTCTGTGTCTCTGTGTGTGTCAGGGTTGGGTGCGTGTGTGTGTAGGAGGTGACAGGTCATTCAACTCCCTTATCTTCTCACCCACTCTCTTTTTTGTGAACTCTGAGATTTTCCACATTTGGAGAGGAGGGTAAAAGCACACCTTGTCAAGGAATAACAAGCTGTCTGCAACTACAAGCAGGGCCAGAGTTCTGGATACCAGCGTGACCCTCCCAGAAATTGCAGTGAACTCAGGAGGAGCAGAAAGATAAACAACACTGGATGTTTGTCTTCTAGGACAGGAGCTGTTAACATAGAGCTGTTCCTCTCTCATGAGATTTGAGAACTGGAGTCAAAGTCATTCTTCCTGATACTGGTTCAGCACAGGACTTTGAACACAAAGAACTAGAAAAGAACCTGTACAGACATGTCTTTTATTTTAAAGCATAAATAAGCACAGAACTATTTAGTCCAGATCCATGTGCAGACCAAATTTGGCTAAAGAACTGGCCTGTTTCAGGCAGAAACTTATGATAAGCACATGCATGAATATATGAAGCCAGAGGGATGGTGCTTGGTTGCCTAGTAGGTCATTGCTTGTCTACTGTACACCCATATGAAGGAGCCAATGTCAGTACACAGTGAACAAAAAGATATCTGCTGAGGTGGGCTTTAGCATCAGTCTGTGTCACAAAACTATGAAAAGCCTCTGGAATTCAAAGCATCACACCCACACTGGACAGCACA
This sequence comes from Acropternis orthonyx, assembly GCA_035583155.1. Lineage (NCBI taxonomy): Eukaryota > Metazoa > Chordata > Aves > Passeriformes > Rhinocryptidae > Acropternis > Acropternis orthonyx. The sequence goes on along the minus strand of JAWWEU010000001.1, from coordinate 5,898,477 downwards.
TTTCTAACTCTATTCATCTTTTAATGCTGTGAGTCACATGTCCCCAGAATGCTTCCTGACCAGGTCCTGGCAACAAAGGAACACTATATACATATATTGAAAAGGCTGCTGCTTCTTTTTGGGCACTGACCATGGCTGCAGGTTCTGCCAGCAATAAGAAGGTGTTTGCCACTTCAAAAAGTACCAAAATCAAACCCCAAAGAACACCAACAAAACAAAACAAAAAGGCTCTGTTTCTGCCAGGTGTATCTGCTATAGAAGGGCAGCATGAGAGAGTTTTCTTTCAGGCAGCCAAGACAGTGTTGTCTTGGAGCAGAGAAGGGCTGTGGTCTGTAGAAGAAGATGTGCTGTAGAAGCAGTGTTGTGTTCTTGTCACAAGGTTTAAGAGGCAGTGCTGCATAGAAAAAAGGGCACAAGTTTGCAAGTCACAGCCCCTGAGCTCTGTCCCCAGACTGTCTCTAACACAGTGATCTCAAACAAGCAGTCCTTTCTGTACCTCAGCGATCACCATCTGCAAGGGAGAGGACAGCATCTGCACTGAATGGGATGCTGTGAGGCTGGACTACTGCTGACAGGGGGCTGGAGATCCTTAAGCAAACTACCATTAACCAACCTCCAGTGCAGAGCTGAAAGTGTCCTTCCTAAGCTTCTACAGGTGTGAGAGGACAGTTTTGTAATGTGGGCTCCACTCATGCAAGGCTTCAGCCTGACAAGTGTCCACACAGCGGAAAAGATCTCTGCCTACCACCCCCAGGGTGGCCATCTGTGGTGCCAGGCGCTGGCCCGGACCTGGTGTGAGATAACACAGCCAGAGGAAGGAAAGCCATGAGCAATTCCTAGGCACTGACCATGCCACAGCTGGCCTGGATGCTCCACTGCAAAGGGCTGTCACTGTCCCCACGGGGGAAGGCTGCCTCCCCATTTGGTAGCTTGGAGGGGATGCACTTGCTGCAAGGTCTCCACATACAGCCATGTGTCCAGAGCATGAGCCTCTTGAAACACATCCGGCTCCAGCCCTCCAGCTGGGAAATCTCATTAACTATCAAAGACATGCATTTGTGTCTTATTGAACAAATCACACACAGAGATTGGGCAAAAATACAATGGCTTTCAATTCGATACTATCCCCCTCCCTGGGAACTGCGTTTGCCTCACGAAAAGAAGCCTTCCTCAGAGAGCCTCTCCATATGTCCCTAGGACCTGCCAAGGGAAAGAGGTGAACCCAGCCAGGGAGAGCAGAAACAGTGTTATAATCAGACTCTCCACTTTATTTTAGAAACATTCTGCAGAGATGGCGACCTCCTGTCACCTTCCTTGTGGGAAAAGCTCGTATGAAGTGTTGAGCTCAGCTATTTATATCGCTGCTGATAGTCTCGCCTGTCTTCTAAAGAGGGGAAAACTTTCTTTCCTAACAACCCCGAGGGAAATAAACTCATAGAAAGATGATTGCACAGAAACAGCCCTCCTGGGTCTCTGGTGTGAATTTCCTGGCTGTTCATCAAGCCCTGGCTAGTTCCAACCAGAATAAGTATGCTGGCAGGAGGAAGCAGCAGCGATGTGAAGTGCTCCCCTGTCCTTCAGAGCACATGGCATCACCAAGAGGATGGGAAAAACTGCTCTGGGGGCAACAGACACTTCTCTTCCCACAGATAAAGGCAGTGCAAGCAGGGAGCAGCCCGTGGCTGGTGAGCCCGCCTGGCATACAAGCAGGTGCTGTCCCCACCAGGGTATTTTTATCTTGGAATTTGACAGTCACAAGGCAGCCTGGAGCTGAGCAGACTCCATGCTTGGCCTGTGGTGTGATACTCAGTTTTCCCCCAGCTTTAGTAGCATTCCAGGTGATAATTAAACCGGGATGGCCACATTGCTGGGTTTGTGCCAAGCTGCACTGGTCTTTGTCACACACACGTTTCCTGGTGCCAAGATCCCATGACAGAGCACAGCTCCTGTGTTGATCCAGCAGAAAGCTGACAGCCAAAAGCATGGCAAGGCAGTGGCACAGCCCACAAATGTACATGAATATGCATGACCCTGCTGTCAATATTGTTTTATCTCAGGTGCTGAGACCCCACAAAGGTACCCAGAGGTAGTTTTTGCCAAGTCACACCAGAGTGAGACCAGATTTTCCCAGCTGAGCCCAAACTAGGAATATAAAAGGCTGCAGATGCTCAGACACAGAGGTCAAAGCATGCAAGGGCAACAGTAGTCTGGGAACGAGGAAAAAGAGCTATATGGAAAATTCCCAAGAATAGTAAAGGCCTGAGGAGAAACGCTAGGTCAGGGGTAGCTGTGCATAGCCAGGAAAAGCTGTCAGGAGGTGACAACAATCCTTCTTTTCTTGCTGGCAGCATAGAGCTAGATGTTCTAGAAGATCCTTGGTCTGGGCACTGCAAAAATAGCTCACTAATAACTATCAAATATCTAAGCAAAAACACTGCTCTAGGAGGGATACTCCTTCTCTTGGTTTCCAAAATCCAATCTGTGGCCACCTACCCCCTTTGCAGCAGCCACCTCAGCTCTCTGTGGGGATGTAACAGGATGATCAGGAGACATCTTTGGGCAGTCACTCCTTTAGACAGTCTGTGCAGGGGAGGACAGAGGAAATGTCCCTATTGTCTAGCCTAAGCCTCATGACTGTCAGCTTTGGATCCTTCTGATTTACAGCCTCTTAAAAGGTTCTGTGCATGTGTGAGACAGGTGAATTACTGTTCTTCTTGCATCCATTAACACTTTTTATTTCTGGACTCCTCCCCAGGTTTATGTTTGCTTTGACTTGTGTTCTGCACATACTGATTTTTACAATTTGCAAGGGTCTAGGTTTAGTAGCCTCCCCTGAGGGAAAACAAGCCATAGTAAAACCCCAAACAACCTGCACACGGTTGAACTGATGGGAAGAGGAGCTCAGTTTGTGATTGTACAACCCTATGGCAGGAAGGAAAACTCAGCCTTTGCAAAACCATGGAGAATTGTGTTCATTTTTGTGCTAACAAGCAAGATGAAACAAGAAAAGGCAGCTGACAGCTAACAACAGCAGGAGCAACAGAGGCACCTGCAAACAACATAAATTCACTTGGATAAATAAGGACACCTACTACTGTCCATGCTTTCTTGTAAGGAATATTCCATGTATACTGCATAAAGACATTGGCCACACCTATACACTGAACTGCAGGTAGCCGGTTGCCTTGTCTGCACTCTGAGGGGGAAAAAAAAGAAAAACAAACAAAAAACCCACACTGATTTCAGCACCACAGGATGTAAATATTGTGCCCTCACTGATTTATCTGCCTCTGTTTAATCCCCTGGTGCTCCCGGAATGAAGCCATATGCTAATTTCTCCAGAATGCAGTAACTGCAATAAAGCTATTTCAGAAGGCAAGACAGACCCAAACATTCACCAGTGCAGGAAAGAGGAGTCAGAAAGACCGACTGATTTTCTGTATTGCTGCTCCTCCAGCTCTGGGCTGACAGCAGATGAAAGATTCTGCATACACCAAGCAGCCACCAGGATCTGCATCAGCATGATTGCAGCATGCCTGCCAGGGCAGGGAAGAGCCAAAGCCCATCCTTCGCTTTCTGATATGTCCCTTCTCCATCCTCACACAGGTGGTGGGGCAGCAAATGGCCACCTCCCCATTTCCTTACCTGGGCAATCCTCACCTTTCTGCAGGGCAGCTCTCAGAAGCACCCAGAATTTAAGGATTTAACTTTTGATCTTTGCCCCATCCATCCTTGCAGGTGGACAGAGCTCATGAACAAGCGATGGCATAAATCCTCCAGTGCTGCTACATTAAATTATATCATTCACATAACCAGAGGAGGGGATATTGTTCCCCAACAGGCATATCTCTCTGTTCTTCAGCTTTTGCTCACAAGAAAATCCACACAATATTGCTGCCATAAATTTTCAGCTTTTTACAGTGTCTACTCTCCACAGACGTTCTTTGTACCATAAAAATAATTGGCTCTTAAAGACAGGACAAGGGACAATAAAGAAGGAGAGTTAACAATTTAATCCCTATGGCTTTGGGTTTTACCTTGGCTAGTGCTTTTAATATTTCATTATGATGATTATTTTTACATTTACTTATTAAAATGCTATTTTCCAAAAGAGTGACTGTGGGAGAACATTATCTCCAAGGTAATATTGAGCACTTCATAGCACCTAGCACTTAACTCATGCACAAGGGAGAGCTTTGCAGTGCCCTGGGAAGGTAAATATGAGGAGTACAACTGGATCAAATGATTGCTTAAGCACTCCCACAGAGCCCCACAAAAGATGGATTAAACCCATTGCTACCTTTTTATCCACAAGGTTAAGTAACCTGTGCAGAGACAGTCTGACAGAGTCAGAAACAAAACTGAGGCAGGCTCTCCTGTATCTTCACTTTGCAATCTTACTACCAGTCCACTAAACCTTTCCTCTCATGAGACCACCTGCCAGCAGCACTTCCCAGGAGCTGCTGATCCTTGGTATGCACTTCAAAGGAGGCTTTTTCCTTTGTCTGCATCATTTGAACTGCAAATTTTGTCTCAGAACTTAAGAAAAGAGGAAGGAACAAGACCAACAATTTAGATTTTGCAGCAGTTCTCCTCAGAGAGGCATGACAAGGTGGCAGAGGATTAGGTTTACAGGACTGTCACAGCTCACTGAAGTCTTTACACTCCCCCAAACCTTTGCAAGTTGTAAATTAAACACTTGCAGCTTGTGACACTGCAAAACCAAAGCAAAACCTATGGACAGGGGGCAGGTGAGCAATAGAAAGGTTTCCTCTGCATTTCTTTCATGGTGGCATCAAGCTCATAAATAAAGCCCAGAGCTGTGAGCACTCCATGTTCCAGCTGTTGGTGCAGGTATTACACAAAAGCAGCACATAAAAGTGCCAAGGCACTGCTCAGCCCAAGCTGTACACTCTAGTCCTACCTCCCAGGGGATCAACCCACTAAGGATTCCCCAGAGCACAGTTTGCAGACAAATGAATGCTGCTTTAACCACGCAGTCCATAGAGGATGCAATACGCAGACTGCAGCGAAAGGGCTTTCTGAACCAAAAATACATCTGCCTCACACTCGATGTTTTGGCAGCCCATTTAAGAGGTTGCAGTTCTGCTGTGCAAAAGAGATTTTTTTTGTTTTGTTTCAGTAGCTGTATTAAAAAACAAACAAACCCAACACATCGCTTTCAGTGGATATGAAACAAAGTTTTCAGCAAACCAGACCTCATTCATTTCAGGTCATATGAAAACAGTTTTGTATTGAAAATACAAACCATTTCACTCCATGCATGAACAGCTGGGCATTCCCCAACCCTCCTCAGAACCCCTCTGTTCTGTTTTCTTCCACAGAGGCTGTGTCCAATTCTCAAGATTTCTCACCCCTCCTGGTGAGCAGAAATGGGGGACTGGAGTTTCCTGGGAGAGTTCCTCGAGGAGGTCCACAAACACTCCACAGTGGTGGGGAAAGTCTGGCTGACTGTGCTCTTCATCTTCCGGATGCTCGTGCTGGGTACAGCAGCTGAGTCCTCCTGGGGGGACGAGCAGTCTGACTTCATGTGTGACACCCAGCAGCCCGGCTGCGAGAACGTCTGCTACGACAAGGCTTTCCCCATCTCCCACGTCCGGTTTTGGGTCCTCCAGATCATCTTTGTGTCCACCCCATCCCTGGTGTACATGGGCCATGCGATGCACACGGTGCGCATGGAGGAGAAGAGGAAGATGAAGGAGGCAGAAATAGAGGCCCAAGAGATGAAGAACAGTGGTGACACATACTACCAGCAGAAGTGCTCCGTGACAGAGAAAGCTGAGCTGTCTTGCTGGCATGAATCAGGAGGCAAAATCATACTCAGGGGCAGCCTGCTGAACACCTATGTCTACAGCATTTTGATTCGAACTGCCATGGAAGTGGCCTTCATTGTGGGACAGTACGTCTTGTACGGGATCTTCCTGGAGACCCTGTACATATGCCAGCGGGCACCTTGCCCCCACCCCGTCAACTGCTACGTCTCCCGTCCCACAGAGAAGAACGTGTTCATCGTCTTCATGCTGGCTGTGGCGGTGCTTTCCCTGTTCCTCAGCCTGGCCGAGCTGTACCACTTGGGCTGGAAAAAAGCCAAAGAGAGGTGCTCTCGCTCCTACAAACCCAGCCCCGGCATGGCCCCTGCCAGACGGGAGTCTGCTCCACAAGCAGAGAGGGCACAGATGTACACCCCTCCGCCAGATTTTAACCAGTGCCTGTCGAGCCCCAACGGGAAGTTCATCAGCCCCTTCAGCAACAAGATGGCCTCGCAGCAGAACACCGCCAACTTTGCCACCGAGATGGTCCACGGCCAGGAGGATGCTGCTGGTGAAGGGCCTTTCATTAAGCCTAGCTACGTGGAGAGTCCAGAGGTGGCCAGTGAAAGTGCAGCACCTGCCTTCCCCGAGAGCTACTTCAACGAGAAGCGCCGGTTCAGCAAGGCCAGCCATGCCAGCAGCAAGGCAAGGTCGGATGATTTGTCTGTGTGACTTGTCTCCAGCAGGGATGAGAAGAAGGAGCAGTCTCAGTGCTTAGTAAGACTTCTGCAAAGTAGACTCCAAACTCTTGCCACTAACCTCTCTGTTTTAACACCCTCTCGCTTTTTTCCAGTGGACATCATCATCATACTGCAGACAGCACCTCTCACAGCTTAAGACAGAGACAGCCACTGGGATACATGCACTGGAGAGAGGCCCTAATATTGGGATGTGAAGCCCTCAGCCATATTTTCATCATGGGACCCACAGGGATTAGAGGCTCCCCATGCTTAGCCTGGTAGAGAACAGGCCAGCAGCCTCCTGAGGCTGCCCAACAGGCATCCACTGAAACACTATTCAACAGACTGACTGGACCTCAACTCCCTTACATCGTCATTGGTCTCCATTCAATATTTGCAACATCAGCTTGGCAGTTAGACGGAGTTGAAGCTTCTCTCATCGGCAGGGAGCAGAAACACACCAGTAGGCTTTCTGAAAGGAAAGACTTTCTTATCTGCTTTGTTCTGGCTCTTCCTAACCTTCCCTTTCTCTACCTGAGCCCAGATATTTTATGCCAGTTTACCTACACAACAAATCCTACTTGAATTTTTTGACACTATGTATGTAACAACTCACCATAAATAAGTACATCCATTGTTGCCCACACACACAGCTGCCTCATGGTCTGACATTGGAATCCCTTCCTCATTCCCAAGTCAGTGCAGCAGACTGGCCCCAAGGAAATCACTTAGATGACCAGCTGATGAAGACTGGGGAATTTTCCCAAAATCTTTCTGTCATCAGTTCTGAGCAAGACATCCATTAAGAGAAATAGAAATTCTCCTCTGAGAACAGACATCTTTCTAGTAAGAAAAATGAGGGATTATCATGTGGAAAAAAAGTGGGTTTCCCCCTTTTTAAAACTCATCTTTCAAGCAACCTGAATGCTGCTGAAAGGGTGCTGCCAGCTGCCCACTTGAGACAAAAGCATACTCTTGTTTATCTGGTACAGCCTGTGTCTTCTCACAAACCTACCAAAACACTTCATCATCTTTTGCAAGGAGCAAGAGGCCTCTCCAGGTCCTGCACATCATTCAGCTCTTGGCTGCTGTCTCAAACCTGCCAGCCAGCAGGAGCCAAGTTATTTGTCCTCACAGCAAGCCCCTGCTCTGCTATCAGGTCATCATCTCCATCCCTAACACACATGGCATAAGAAACCACCCATGGACCACCTGTTTCCACCACTGCAGCCTCTCAGAGTGACGACAGGGGCACAACACTGCGCCGTGACCCTGGGGGGTGAGGTCTGTAGGCAGCTCCCAGATGAGATAATGCTTTATCAGAGCAGAGATGACATCCCTCTGTTAAAGATACTCGCCAAACAGAGCTAAGCTGCTCCCTGCTGTTTGCCCTGCACTGCCCTTTCAGGCACAGCTTCCAACACTGGCCTGCAGGAGCTAATGGCTTATGAGAGGACTGAGCCATTCCCTCTCTTAGGGCCACTGAAAGGCATTGTGAATCCCTACTCCTGATTCATAGTTAGCTTTGGTACAGTTCCCTGTACATATACATACATATTCACACTAAGGTGGGGGGGTTGGGGGAACCATTTTTTTGTTTCTAAGTTTTTATATATTTGTATATTTTAATCCTGAAAAGACCTGTGTGTTCTCCTTAACATACGATTTTAGTTAATCATGTCTAGGTTTCTCCTAATAAAGCTCTAAGACCATTTCTGCTTGTTGATGTTTCTCCTCTCACATGGCTGAGAATGAGCTCTAGCATCAATCAGGTTGACTGCCAGCCTCTGCTGCTCCGAGATCACAAGAATTCCCATCACCCAGAGTGGCAGGAATGAGGGGAGGGTTTGGCCAGGGGGATAAATAATAAACATTGGGAAATTGATTGACTGGCTAACAGAAACCCCCTCCACCTTCCCTGCCTGCCTGTCCTTTCAGACAGATTTAGTATGTATTGCTTTGTACTAGATGGATGAGTGGACAGTCTTATAGTTGTGACCTGAATCAACATTATATATTAAATTCAGTCCTTGGATAGGCACTCAATCTTTAAATGGCAGCATTACAAAGACAGAGCTTTGAGAGGGAGAAAAGAAAAATCATGCGAGCTTTTCATTCTGCTCTTGTCCCTCTTTCTTCCAGAGTCTTACCTGCTGGGGTCCACTCAGACTGTCAGAACTGTGAACTTTCCAGCAACAGCTGGAACTAACATTTGACAGAAACAGCATCCCCAGTCATGTCCTTGGTCAGCACACCTCAAACCATTTCCCTCTCTAACTGGTGATGAAGAAGTCAGAAGTCAGTTCTGATCCACAGCTGATCGGCTGCCGAGTCTAACATAGGAGGACAGGGAAATGTATTTCAACAAGCCTTTAAAACAGAAATACTTAATCCTATAAAAGGAAAATCTATATTTAAAAATACATAGAATGCCAAAACCAATAAAGTAATTAATTGAGACAAGGTCATGCCTCTAAGTTCCTCTCCATGAACAGCACAGCAGGACAGCTGAGCAGGCCAAGAGACAGATGAGGGAGAAATTGAGAGAGACACTTAAAAGTAATGGCTGAAGTAGAGCACATGGGTCAAGCAAGTTGTTTCCTATTTCAGAATATGCGAGCAAGGCAAATCTCCAACAAACTCAATGCTGACAACACTTCAGACTGTTAAAAGGGAATAGGTAAAAAGATGATAGACTACACAATCTCCCCTCAAAATACTTCTCCATGAAATATCACTGAGGCCAAGGAATTGGGAAGACCCAAAACCCAAAGAATAAAAGCACTGTGTGTTCATAGGAATGACAACACGCTTGACTGGACTGCAAATAGCCAAAGCACAGAGAATGCAAAAATTCACAATTCAAAAAGCCTGCATAGCACATGCCACGCTGCTGCCTCCTGGGAAGCCTGGGAGTAACACAGGGAAGCCTGGAAGTGACACAGGCACAAGGGGAACTGCTGCTCCCAGGGGAGCTCCCTCTGTCTCTGCTCCCTTGGGAGGCTCCCAGCAACCACGCAGTCTGGCCAGAAGGATGCACAGGCTCTAACCATCCACAAGGAATTCCAACACCTCCTCCCAGCAGGGCTTACAGAAGGGCATCCTGCACAGGGCTGATGCACACAGTTTTTGCACACATTTGTGAGAAAAGCACATTTCAGTGATTTAGGCTACCAGCTGCAGCAGTGGTGTGGATGGACTTAGAATGAGGTGGAGAGTGGCAGCTTTATAAGGTACACTTTGTAGGGGGAAAAACTGTGAACTTGAAGTGCAAAATTAATAGCTTTGCTTTTGCCTGAAGTGTTCATTGCTTATATGGTCTAGAAGATTAAAGATCTTTCTGGGGAGCTCAGGAATTGTAATACCATACATACATAACAGTGTCATGAAAATATGATGACAGAAAAAGAAAGAGGATCAAATGAGCTTGTAACACCCACTCTAGCCAAATAATGCAGAAATGCTTCATTTTTCCTCCAGTGAACATTGCTACACATTTTGAAAAATGAATTTACTGAAAGCACATTCACATACCACCACTGGTTTCCCACAGACATTTGAGCAATTGAGTTTGACGGGCAACAGAGTTCTCAGAAAGTAAATGTCAGTCAAGGAAACTGAATTTTAAATTCATATGGGCCAATATCCACCCCAGAGGCAGCTCTGTGCTCCTCTAGCCATCAGGAAGCACAAACAGTATTGTGTAACCAATCCTGCCAATCACAAAACAAATGAAACATGTCCACTGGAGACTACATGCAATAAATACTCACCAAAAGGCATTGTAAAGACAGTTATGTGTTTAGATAGGTAATAGCAAACATCTGAGAGAGCCATAATGTACTGACTGGTGGAAATGGTGGTTACTTCAAACGCACTTTTAGGTCCCTTCCACTAGTCCCTAGGCATTGCCTGAGACATGGCTGGAATCCTTGATGCCCATGCAGGAATCCCACAGAAGGACAGATGTGTACAAGGAACACAGAGGATCCTGTCCTCTCGGCCGCTCATGAAGTTCCCATGGGGAGGTTCAGCAGCTTCTCCATGTGAATGCTTTTCACCCTTTTCTGCTCCTGCACAGAGTTTCATCACTCACTTGCCAGGCCCTACACTTCCCTAGCACAAAGCAGCCAAAGGAAGGCCACGAGGACGGTGAAGGGTCTGGAGGGGAAGCCTTCTGAGGAGCAACTGAGGTCACTTGGCTTGTTCAGCCTGGAGAAGAGGAGACTGAGGGGAGACCTCATGGCAGGGGAAGCAGAGTGGCAGACACTGATCTCTTCACTCTCATGACCAGTGATAGGACTTGAGGAAATGGTGTGAAGCTGCATCAGGAGGGGTTCAGGTTGGATATGAGGAAAAGGTTCTTCATCCAGAGGGTGGCTGGGCACTGGAAGAGCCTCCCCAGGGAAGTGGTCACAGCACTAAACCTGTCTGAGTTCAAGAAGTATTTGGACAATGCTCTCAGGCACATGGTGTGATTCTGGGGGCTGTTCTGTGCAGGACCAGGACTTGGACTTGGTGATCCTGATGGGTCCCTTCCAACTCAGCATTTTCTATGACTCTATGAACATTCTGTGGTCTGGCACAAAACATACACCTCCTCACTCTAACGCAGTTTGCCACACCAAGCTTCATAGCCAACCTCTAAACACAAACCCATCGGTCTCTGGATGAATAAAAGCAATCATTCCACATTTGCTGGAAAAAAGTATTTCCTCAGAGCAAGCTAGGAAGTGAAACTCAGAAAAACTGCAATATTTACATGTTCCTTTAAAATTACTTCTGGATCGAGTTCTGTAGGATTGCTACACTAAGCCACTTTCCTCGCTTGAGGTGGCTACATTTTATTAGCAGATTAGGACCCTTTTTTCTCTTCATTTCCGTATTGCAAACTCCCTTTGGCTAGCCCACAGCAAGCTCCTGTGAGAAAAACAACCCCACTGCAATGTTGCAAGAGCAAGACCAAGTCCCCTGCAGACTACTGTTATTTTTTGAGAGGGCATCTCCATCTCTTGGGGCTGGATGACAGCAGGGAGTTGCTCAGGGATTACTCAGAGCTGGGGTTTGTGACTCACTATTCATACTCAAAAGCTCCTCTTTATCATTAAGTCATTTTAGACGGGAAGGGGCAAAAGAGATGGGGCCAAGATAGAAATCAAAGTGAACTGTTAGGGACCCACAAGAGAGTTAAATGTCATGCTCGTGTTGGACATGAACCCAGTCTCAAGAAGGCAGGTTAAGGATGGTCAGCTATATAACAATATAAAGAACGCAAAAGACACATCAAAACATTTTCCTAGAAACTGGATATGGGTGGGTAGGCCATGACATTTTTAACAACAGCCCCAGCAAAACCCCACACTCATATTCAGCTGCATGCAGGGTTTCACCAGAAATCATGTTAACCAGCAGCTCCTATCCTTAAAAGGAATCAGATTAGCAGCAAGAGGCAAGCCTGAGGTCAGAAGCTTGCTGCTATTTGTTTGGGTTGTTTTTTAAGAAAATGCTGTGCCAGCTCTTCAGCCTGGGAACAAAGTTTGAGGTTGAAAAGTGCTTCTGACAGAACCAGTTTGATGGGTGCCAGGCTACACGCAAGACTTTTCAGAAACTAGTGCCTAAAATTAGCCATTGCTAACTCATGTAGTCCAAAGAAATCACGTCTTCTTCCCACCCTGCTTTTCTTCCACTTCAGCCAAGATTCAAAACAGTAGGTACACATGCATAGCAGAAATTACCATCATCTTTGCTACATAATGTGAATTGTCAACCCAAAAGCATAGATGGCAGCTGCTATTCACATAAAAATGCACTTTTTTTTTCAGTTCATATTCATTTTTCACATTCAATTAATTTTTTCAGTCCTTACAGATCGTAAGAACCCTTTTCTTATCTGTTTTTCCCCCTGAAATTAGGTTTTGGATTATTTTTCCCCTCTGTGGTTTGTATTTTCCTAGGATATAGTTACACTTTGCTCTCCATATTTCTAGCTTCTCCAGATTCCTTTAATCTCTGATATTTCCAGAGAAATGCCAAATTTGAGGACTTTCTGAAAAGTTCATTAAAGTACCTGGGTCTTAAATCAACAATAAAGACATTCATTAAATGACAGGGAAATCAGAATAATCCTCACTGATTCCTGAGCTCCCAGCACAGTGAGGTATCTGAAAGCTCAAGATCATCAAAGCAAAATACACTGAGATACTTTAGCCCCTTTTCTCCCTTAGTCCCTGCCCGGGGGTGAGATGAACAGTCTTATTCCTGTGGTGCAAATAGCCTTCCAAAGCACTGCTCTCCACACCCCAAGTCAGGGCTGCCACCACACCAGGTGTATTTCTAAGCAGCAGTGATGCACAGCACATCCACATCACCCCCAGCATCTCTGTACCAGACCAGTCTGCAGTGGGACTCTGCAGCTTGCTCTGTTTCACTTAAATAAGACAAAGGTAAGAAGGATTTTAATCCTGATATGTGAGTTTTTGCAAAAGGAACAACATTTCTGACAAGTGATTGCTCTTCTAACAGAAGCACTCTTACAATGAGGGCTATTATTTTAATTAACAGATGGAAAGCACAGTCTAGGGATGAGGTGATTTCTAATTATTGTGATGGGGTTTAGAAAGGTGTGCACTGGTACCAATAGAAGTTATGACCCCATTGGAAATTATTGGTTAAGGTCCTCTCCCCTACACTAAACAGACAGTCAGACAAGCCAGCCCAGCATTAAAACCTACAAATCTGTGTAAAATTCACTGTGGTTGACACACTGCAGTTCATAATGACTATGTTTTGTCCACAGTGCTGCTGTTTGTTTCAATCCATTTAGCAATATTCATTAGCTCCCCACCTCAAATCAGGGTAATTGAGAGTAAGAGGACATGCAACAAAGTTTTTTACTAAGGGAGACGTGCCCCATTCCTTTCTCCAGTTCATGTATTGATTCTGTTGACTTGCAGTCATGCTTTACCAGGAATCTTTCTCCAACAATGTCAAATGCATCATGAAAAATGTTGCGCTATCCCTTCCTGACAAGCTCACTTTCACTGAAGATATTAAATCATACATTTCTCTTCACATTTATTCTATTATCTTACAAGGGAAGGATATTAAACTCCAATGCCAAGACTGTTTTGCCTCTGACCCTTTTCCATGGCTGAAACCACAGATACTATAGCCCTAGAAACACTTGTGTGTGTCAACAATCCTTAAAATAAATACTAAAACATAGTCCTACAACAAAACCAATGTTAACCACACCATTGTCTGGGATCCTTCATATTCTTCCTCTCGAGGAATCTCAGTCACTCACATTAAATGACTCCCAGCTGAGACATGAGAACTGGCAGCAGCGAGAATACCCACAGAGCACTGGCTGGTACAGCTGACAGCCAGATGGGATCAGAAGTGCAGCAAAAGATAACACTGAGCCTGGACAAGAAGTTCAGGCACCAGTCTGAAAATATGGAAAGTGCCCTCAGGTTCCTATTCCAGTCTGACAATAGGCAAGTCATCTTTGCTTGCCTGAAATTCCCACCTGGAACATTAATACAGTGCCCCTTGCCTCCCACCAAGGAGGTGCTGAGATCCTACAAGAATACAATGCCCTGAAACAGACAATAGGTGTACAGGGGAACCAGAACAAAAAAACCTTTGTGTCCTAAGAAAAACTAGTTGTAGAGGAAGACAAATCAGGATAAAAGAGTTTAAACTCTGTGTCTTGAGCTACAGTGAAACAGATATGGCACTGTGTGTGCACCCATGTAACAAGCACAAAAGCAACAGGATTATTTCCATTTTGTAATAGCAGTGTTTTCATAACCATAAGGGTCCAGAGCTGTCAGGAAAGACCTGAAGGAAAGGTCGTATCTGTCATTCAAACAGCTACTAATATAGTTTGAAAAACAGATGGACTCTTGTATATACAAAGCCTTCCGCGTGTACTTTGCTACCTCACAGCTTTCCTGGAGAGACAGGGAATAAGTGTTGTTCCCATCTGCCAAAAGATAATCTGAGTTTGAACAGCCTATTGAACACTGAATGAGAAATTGCACTAACTTTGATTCAGCTCAAGTTCCCAGTGCTCCCTCCGCGATTCTCATTGTGCATCAGGATCCAGTTTCAAGTCCATTACCTCCACGTTCTGAATTAGCACCTACCATCTGCATACAAATGTACTGTTTGCAGCTAAAACTCCAACAGCTTTCACAACCTGGGAAAACTCTCAGAAGAGATGCAGCTTAGTCCTCCCAGCACTGCTGCACAACTTGGGCTCTTGTGTGCTGTTCCCTGTTTTGCCATGGATTCCCAGCACCAACAGGGCACACTATGAAATCTCCTCCCAGCACCATCTCTCCTGGGTGGGCACTGGGAATCAGAATGATGTGACTGCGACCTGCATTGCTCTGCATGGATGGAAGACACCATGCAAATAGGAACCATAAAGTTAATAAGGGATAACTAGGTATTTCTTAATTGAAATTATCAGCTGTTGCTTTGTACTGGATTTTCCTCACTGACTGCAGGTAACATCAATATGCATGCCCTTTGTTCATGAATGCAAAAAACACTGGTATGTCTCATCTCTCTGCTAGTTCTTGATACAAGGAGCATTCACCCTACAATTCTGCAACTGGTATCATCCCAGTGGAGACTGCCCAGCCTCTGCCATAATTCAACTGGCTCTGTGCATCCTCATAGCTGGTGGTGGGGAAGTAACTGCTGTTGGCTTCCTGATGTTTTACACCATCCAGTGTCTGTATCAGTCTGATATGCCAAACAGCTTTCCCATTTGACCATATGAAACATATTAAAGAGACCTGCCACACATTTGCCATGAGGCACTGTAAAATAAAGTGACAAGACTCAGCGTCTGCTGTGAAAAAGCTCTGGTTTAGGCCAAGTCTGATTTTCACAAACCTGTGGGGAAAGACCAGTCTTTAAAATATTGTTTGGGTTTTTAATTTTTCCAGGATACAGGAGCTGCAGGACCAAGAATAGAAGGATGAGTTATAAGCCTTTCAAAGCAGAGATTTAGCATGGAAACTCTGACAACTATCAATGTGAGCAATGCCACCAGACACCACTCACAATCCACAGCATCTTTCAAACCTGTTGGGGGTTTTTAGAAAGGGCTAAAAATAAATGCAGAAATGCAGCAATATATAGACACACACATATATATATTATTGTTCAGGAAAAAAAAAAAAAAAAAGAAGCAGGTGGTCCTGCCAGCAATGTAAACACAGATGACTCTTGAAAACAGCTAACAAACACCCAGCTGAGCAGCCTTTCCTCACCACGCAAGCAGCACTTTCAGAGCTCTCCTGGAGTTCTCCCAGTCTGCAAGCCATAATCATCTGGGATTGTGACTCTCTGTCATGATGAGGCCTGAGGACTTCCAAGTGTCTTGGTCTACTTCACCCGATGTATTCACACAATTCCACACTCCTGACCTCTAGCAGATTATTGCCCTTCTGAAAATAACACACATGGAACAGCTGGTGGGGCCAGAAATGTCTTAAATGTAAATAGCACAGGTCCCTGAGATGAGTCCTCTATTCTATCTCCCCATCATTTGATCCCACCCCTATCCTCATGTAACGAAGAGGAGTATTTACTGAAGGGGAAAAAGGATCAGGGCACTATGGGCAGCCCAGAAGGACTCAAACAAGCCTGGATGGCTGCACATTGAAACCCATCAGGTTTACTACCTGCAGGAAAGGCAAAGAAGAAAACCTGAAGCAGTTCTGGAGTCTCAAAATTCATCTAAGCCTGCAGCAAAAGAAAAGATAACATTTTAACCCAGATTCAAGTTATGTCTCCTCTGTCCACCACAGGAAGAAGACTGATGTAATAGGCTTTATCAAACACATAAATCCTACTCCTTGGTCACTTCTCCATGAGTATGAAAGCATAAGGAAAACATCTTTGCTAGAAATCCACTTTAAGGCTCAACATAACTCCTTTGTAGCCCTTCTCTCCTAGGCGTTTCAAAAGTAAGCAAATGTAATTTACACTTGCTCCACCACCTTTAATTTCACATCATCCCAAAAGATTTGGTTTAATATATAGTCACAAAAAGTAAATGAAGTGGTAAAGATTGAAAGTGTCAAATGGTTAAATGCTGCCATGGGGGAGCACATCTGCCAACACGTCAGAGCCCCAGGACACAGCATCTCATCACGGTGAAGGACTGACAGCTCTCCCACCACACCTGCACAGCTCCATGAGACAGACACAGAAATTCCACCTGACGTGGCTGGGAACAGCTTATCCAGCTTGCTTCTACTTCTCTCGGCCTTCATGTGCAAGGGAAACAACACTCTTTCAAAGCTGAAGAGAAAACTGCCCTGCTGTTATCCCAGAGAGGCGCATAATTGAGTCGGCATGATGCCACAGACTACCAAACGCAGCAGATGGCCATAGGCATCATCCAGTTTAGGATGACAAAGTTTGAACAAAAACAAAACAGAAGGCAGGGAGCATGTCTTCTGCGCTGGGTTACAGGGCAAGGGATGAACCTTTGCACCAGCCTGCTTCCAGCTCTTCCGCTGCCACATGGACAATGACCAAATGCCCAAGCCTGAAAATTAAAAAGAAAAGTAAGGGAAAACCCACGTGTTCCCAGGATAAAGGGACAGGAAACAACTGGCTGTCTGATAACCTGTTTCTAAAATCCACACAAGAAAATCTCACAAAATATTATTGTATCACCCCTAAATGCAACAACTCCACCTTCCAAGACTCTCACACATAATGTGCAGGAATTCAGAAATTAAATTATGACCTGCAAGTATTGACACACCATTTCAGTTCTGGAAGGTGATGTGAAAGCATGCAGAAAATGAGACAAGATGCATAGATCTGTACACCAGAGCATGAATGGTGTCCTGCAGGGAGGGCTTGGTCTGCAGTGGCATTTAGGAGATTTTTTTTGCCAATTCCACCCCAAAGGATCACAGAAATTAGGAGTGGAAACATTCCTTCCATTTCCCCCGACGCCTTGCTCACAAAGCAGCTGGCTACAAGGTTCACCACGACAGATAGACTGGAGGAGACAAGAGCAATACAGCTCCACAGGAAGCAATACAGAACACTCCAACAATTTATAAATAAATTTCTGCTCTTTATGAGCACAGTACAGCTTATGTGCCCAGACTGACTAGTTTATAATAGCCACTGTGGTCACTCATCCTTGCAGGACACAGAGACATCATCATTAGCTCCACAGCTGGGAATGGCAAAAGCTGTTTTGGCCACAGGGTGCAGCAGCCTGTGATTCTGAACATGAATACTGCACCAATTCTTGTCCATGTTTTACCTGACATTTCAGTAGCCATAATCACCTCAAGGGACCAGAGTGAAAACACCTTCATTGTACTCAGAGAGCCAGTCATGGGAACATTTTGGGGTGGAAGAAGTATTTGGAAGGGTAGGAAAACACTTTGTGCTAGAGCAGGGGCAGCAGGTGCTCGACCCAGGAGTGGCTCTAGCAAGCAAAGTACTTGGCCATTAAGACATATTCCATGCACTCTGTGAGCTGCCCCAAAGCAGGCACGGGCCCCTCAAGGCTGGGACACAGAGACATGCTTGGCATGAGCAGCTCGTGGCTCACTTTGGGCAGTCACACAAAGCTGGTTCTGCCACCCTCCTCCAACAGCCAGCATCACTGCCAGGCTCTGGCCCAGCTGCAGCCTGTGCTGGGGAGGACTGTGGGAGAACACTTCCACTTCACTCTCCTTGTTGACCAAAAAGCATTGGGGAAAGGGATGAAAGAAGCCAAGGCAACATGTCTATTTTCTGACCCATACCAATCACAGGGAAACTGACCCACCGACACAAGGCGTATGCAAATGCCATTTGTGTCTATACCACACAAATATTTACAGGAAATCTCTGATTTACACCACAAAGACCTATAGCCCTTTCACAGAATCATAAAATCATAGAATGGTTTGCGTTGGAAGGGGACCTTGAAGATCATCTCATTCCAACTCCACTGCCATGGGCACCTTCAACTAGACCACGTTGATCAGAGACTCATCCAACCTGGACATACTTTACCTTTGTTCAGGGACAAGGTGTTCCCTTAGTCTAGGAAACAATAAACTACTCAAACTCATTAGGCTAAATGTTTCTTTGGTGGGTATTTTTTAAGCACTATTTAATTTCAATCCACGTTGTGGAACAAAGAATCTAATCAGTTAGTCTCACACCTTATCAACGTATCAGCCACAAAATGCCTGTGTGACTTGGTCAAACCATGAAATTCACTATGACTCAGTTTCCTCTTCAAGAAAAGGAGCACATAAATGCAAACTTATCAGACTGGAGTGTTCTGAGGCGTGATGCATTTGTGAAGCACAATAAAAAGGCAAATGATAGCAATGGTAATATTTCGCAAAGACAGTAATCATTTTAATTTGGTTAAATTCCAACCAGGAGGAAATTTGCCCTCTGCTTTCAAAGGGAAAGGTTTCCTGAAACTTGCTTGTTCATTAGAGTTCCTTAACTTCCTTCAGTGAAAAAAACCTCACCCAGGCTGGCCATTGGATTAGCCTCCTGCTCCTCATATGGTCACAAAATGCAACAGAAGGGTAAAAATAACAGGTCCTTTGAAAATGTTTCTGTAAATAGATGGTGCATCTTAGAATAAATTTCTATGGAGTGGACAAAGGAAAAAAAATAAAACAGGGCAGCACCATTTGCTAAAAAATTTGACAGCTGCCTGCTATTTTGGAGATCTCTCCTCTAATTGCCCACACCTGCTGTGGCATGGTATATTCTAAAATACATCTCAACAGTAATGTTGCTCAGCAGCAGCCAAGGCCACCCTGGAGGGCCCCCACAGCCCCAGTCCTCACAACTTCACAGGAACTGAGGTTTTCTTCAAGGGTAACATTTGAACAGAAAGTCAAATAAATTCACTGTGAGCTTCTTTCCCTGTTTCATCTCTGCTCATTTCTATCGCATCACCTCTCGCTCTCTTCCTCCCTCCCTCCTCTTAATTACATTTTCCTGTTCCCTCTCCTCCTAGCATTCTTGCCCCTCTCACAACACAAGATATAAGCTTGATTGCTCCATTTGTTATTTTCTTGGCTTTTGAAATACTTTTTTTCCTTTTGTCTCTGTTCTTGTTGTGCCTCTGTGTTTCACATATTCTAAGCACAGAAAACTGAGGTAAACGTTTCAAAACTACACAGCTTTGAGAGACACGAGGGATCACCAAACTCCCCTGTCTGCATGTCCTGATATCTGTGCCAACCTCTCACCACCTGCACTGGCTCCTCCCTCTGGCCTTTGTTCAGGTCACCATCCTCTCCCTCCATCACCCTTGCCCTGCTCCCTGCCCAGGTCTGCTGCCTGTGACCCTTCAGGTGCCTCCTGCCACGGCCCCTCCAGCCAGAGGTCCTGTGAGCTCTGCTTGAATCCATGCTGAGTATTGCTCCTAAGAGATAAAGGCATTCTCAGAATTGACACCCAAGAAACTTGGTTTCTACAGCCAGGTCTTCCTCCCAACACAACACAAATTAGTCAGTTGTCTTTGCCACATATTTCTGTTGGTTACATGGTGTTTGTACTGCAAGGAATGTTTGAGGTGTTTGAGGACACTTTCCTTTAAAGTCTGACAAGCTCTGGTGACACAGGTCATAAATGAATTTCCAGTGGGTTCCCCTGAGAGCAGGAGATCCTGGGTCTGTCAGGAGGCCATTTACAGCTGTGTGCATCCAGCCTGCACTGAGCTTCTTTCCCAGCCTAGATATCCACTTTGGCACTCGTGCCATGTATATCCACAGGGGACTCATCTTTTTTTCAGGGGTAACCTTATGGGAAACAATCTTGTAACTCTTCTCAGGATTTCTTTAATTGCCTGTAGTGGTAAAAATGGAAAGCGGAACAGATGGGAACTAGGGAGAGGTAGATCGGATGGGAAGGTGCAATGGGAGCAGGGACACCGTGATCTTTGCTCCTTGCTGGCCTGGCCAGCGCCAGACAGCACAGGCAGCCCTCCTGCAGCAGTGAGGCTGCCAGCACTCACTGCAGATGCTGAGTATTTGAATTCAATGGGGCCAAAACTTTTCATAGGAAGGCAGGAATCCTTAATAAACCTAAATCAAGCAGGTGTGGTCTAAGAAACAAGAGAACTCTTATTCCCTGACAGAAATATTACTTATGATGGTGACATCACTGCAAAGTCTTGAACCAGAAGGTTCACAGGAACCAAGGTGACAGTAATCTGTTGATTGCTATATAGTGTCCAAGAAATGGCCAAGAATGCGCAGCTCTCTAGCTTTCACATATATGAAAGTTACTGTCAGAGTGGTGAGGCTGACTAAAGATCGAAGCACTGCACAGAGATGACCAGTGCATGTGAGATCTGAGCAGGAAGAAACACCTTACCCTTCCCAAAGCTCCCCTCTCCATCAGTGGCTGCTGACAGGAGGGCACAACCAACCAGATGGGGAGGAACACGGGGATTGTCTCCCTCCTTGCAGGCTCTTCCCTCAGGATTGAATCCAATCCACCTGTAAAGCACCGGTGTGGCTCTTCCACCTGAGCACACAGCCTTCATAGCCTTCAGGAATTTGGGGGGGCGGATGAAGTTGAGGGTGGGATGAAATCCCAACCCAAAAGGGTTTCTCTTGCCTGGGAAGATGCACAGAATCACAGAATCAATTAGGTTGGAAAAGACCTCTGAGATCATTGTGTCCAACCTATGGCCAAACACCACCATGGCAACTAGACCATGGCACTGAGTGCCACTTCCATTCATTGCTTAAACAACTCCAGGAATGGTGACACTTCCCTGAGCAGTCCATTCCAATGCTTAATCAACCTTTCTATGAAGAAATTCTCCTTAATGTCCAACTACATTTCCCCTGCCATAACTTTAGGCCACTTCCTCGTGTCGTGGCACTTTTTACCCGGGCGAAGAGCCCAACTCCCACCTGGCTACAACCTCCTTTCAGGTACTTGTGGAGAGTGGTAAGTTTATCCCTGAGCCTCCTTTTCTCCAGACTGAACACCCCCAGCTCCCTCAGCTGTTCCTCACAGCACTTGTGCTCCAGACCCTTCCCCAGCTCTGTTCCCATCTCTGGACATGCTCCAGCACCTCAATGTCCTTCCTGAATTGAGGGGCCCAGAACTGGACACAGGATTTGAGGTGTCGTCTCACCAGTGCCTAGTACAACGTGACCTTATCACTCCCTACAACTCCCTGAAAGGAGATTGTAGCCGGGTTGGGGGTCGGTCTCTTCTCTCATCAACCAGCAACAGGACAAGGGCACGGCTTAAGCTCTGCCAGGGGAGGTTTAGGTTGGATATAAGGAAGAAACATTTTACAGAGAGAGTAATCAGACATTGGAATAACTTGCCCAGAAAGTGGGTGGATTCACCGTCCCTGGAGGTTTTTAAGATGAGACTGGATGTGGCACTCAGTGCCATGGTCTGGTAATCGCAGTGGTGTTGGATCAAGGGTTGGGCTTGATGGTCTCGGACGTCTCTTCCAACCCAGCTGATCCTATGAAAGACAGGGACAGGAAATGTCGCCGACAGCCACGGGACAACTGCACTGCCCCGCTGCGGCGGCGGCGGCGGCGGTACCGGGGCCGGGGGAGGGGCCGGTACCGTGCGTGGAGCGGTGCAGGGGTGATGCCGAGGGTGATGCCGGGGGCGGTGCAACGCCGGAGCGGTGCGGGGCGCGCTGCCCGCGGCCCTAGAGCCGGCCCAGGGGCGGTGGAGCCGCCGGTCCCGCCCAGCCCCGTCCGCCTCTCCGGCGCGGCGCCCGCTGGGAGCCGCAGTCCGTGGCGGGCCGCCCTCGCCTCCCGGAGTCGCCGCGGGGCCCGGGCTGCCCGGCGGTGCCGCCATGGGCTGGGGCGCTGTGCGGGCGGCCGCGCCGTGCGGGCTGTCCGCCTGGGCGCAGCGGCGGCGGACGGCGGCGGCGGGCGCGGAGCGGCGGCAGGAGCGGCCGGAGCGGCGGCAGGAGCGGCTGGAGCTGCGGTTGGTACAGGTCGTGTTCCGGCACGGGGCGCGTACCCCGCTGCGACCGCTCCCGGGGGCAGCGCGGGTGAGCACGGCACGGAACGGGGCGGGACAGCGCCGCGTGCCCCGGCCCTGAGCTGCTGCCGGGCTACCCGGGGGCGGCGCGGTGGGTTTAGGTTTTGCGTCCCGCCCCCCCCGCTTCACAAGGCGCCACCGAGAAGGAGCGTGGGGACTGGGGAGCGCGGACCCCCATGCAGCGCTACAGGCTTGGGGAGGAGTGGCTGGAAAGCGGCCCGGCGGAGAAGGAGCTGGCGGTGCAGATAGACAGCGACTGGACACGAGCCCAGGTGTGCCCAGGTGGCACGATGGCACCCTGGCCTGTATCAGCAATAGTGTGGCCAGCAGGACCAGGACAGTGATTGTCCCCCTGTGCTGGGCATTGGTGAGGCCACACCTCAAATCCTGTGTCCAGTTCTGGGCCCCTCAGTTCAGGAATGACACTGAGGTGCTGGAGCGTGTCCAGAGATGGGAACGGAGCTGGGGAAGGGTCTGGAGCACAAGTGCTGTGAGGAGCAGCTGGGGGTGTTCAGCCTGGAGAAGAGGAGGCTCAGGGGAGACCTCATCACTCTCTACAAGTACCTGACAGGAGGTTGTAGCCAGGTGGGGGTCAGTCTCTTCTCCCAGGCAACTTGCGATAGCACAAGAGGAAGTGGCCTCAAGCTGCACCAGGGGAGGTTTGGGTTGGACATTAGAAGGAATTTCCTGATGGAAAGGAATGATTAGACATTGGAATGGACTGCCCAGGGAGGTGGTGGGGTCACAGTCCCTGGAGGTGTTTAAGGAAGGACTGGATGTGGCACACAGTGCCATGGTCTGGTTGACACAGTGATATTCAGTGACACGCTGGACTTGGTAATCTCAGAGGTCTTTTCCAACCTAACTGGTTCTGTGAACAACTGCTGCGGCTGCCAGGAGCCCTCAGGGGCAGGATGCAGGGATGGGCATCCTGGGGCTGCAATGGTGATAGCACTCAGTGCAATGCCCATGGACTTTGCTCCAAGGCTGAGCAC
Source organism: Acropternis orthonyx (assembly GCA_035583155.1). Lineage (NCBI taxonomy): Eukaryota > Metazoa > Chordata > Aves > Passeriformes > Rhinocryptidae > Acropternis > Acropternis orthonyx. The sequence continues at coordinate 5,874,918 of JAWWEU010000001.1, read as the reverse complement.
CATACCTCACAGCTGGTGCTCCATAAATGTGCAGCTCCTGCCTCTGTTTTACCTCAGCTGGGACAGCCTCTACTGAGGCAGCCTCGGGAGCTGGCAGGTATTAGTTCAGGTGGTTTGCTACAGCAGCTTTTCAGTCTGTAACAATGAGTAGCAATTGTGATTTCCTACAGATTTTTCTCCTGTAAGGGGAGGAAAGCACAAGTACTGCATTTCCAGCACATCAGATCTGCAAATTCCGAGTGCAGCACTGCTTTCGTTTCTCCAGGAGCTGTAAGAAGAGATCTCTATGTCTCCATGTTGTGTCATTGGCAAGGGCAGCACAGCATAACACTCCAGTTTAATGCTCTTGAAAGTTTTCCACTGAAGTACTCTTTGTCTGTTTGTTTTGAAGCAGGTGGAATGGCATCCCACTCTTTTAGATGTACCTGCTCATATGAAGTTTGAGTACAAGGTGACTGACCTAAAGGGAGGACCTCAACCTCCTTCACCCTTCGAGGAGCAATACAAAAAGACCACCTTCAAGGTGAGGCTGTACTTCCCAGTGGGTTAGTGTTCCCTCTGTAGTCTTGTTTATTTCCATAGTCCACTGGAGACCATTCCTTTTCTTTGCTCTTAGGGTGGTGCAGTTGCAGGACAGCTAACAACAGTGGGCATGCAGCAGACATTTGCCCTGGGGGAAAGGCTGAGGAGAAGCTATGTGGAAGAAGCCGGCTTTCTTTCACCAACATTTAAGCCTGCTGAGGTCTTGTGAGTGTCTCAGTTCCCTCCTTGACCTTCTCTTGCTTCCTCTCTCCTAACAAGTAGCCCTGTGCTCGGGAAACTTTCTGACTAGCGTAGTCTTCTCCACCCCACAGCAGACTGGCTGGCTCCTGGGCCTTCATCTTTTTTCAGCCTGCAGAAGAACTCACATCCAATTCCCCAGCAGTCCTGAAAGTGCTGCCAGGGACAGATTCATCTCACCCAGGTTTAGCCATTGGCAGTGGTATTACGCACCTTTATGGTTAAGCAAAGAGAAACAGGCATTTCTGGAGCACACTTTAACTCACTATAAACAGCTGAAGTTCAGTGAGATGAAGCAATCCCTGGTGCTCACATTGATAATGCTGGGAGTGTCTAGCTTAGAATGAGATAAAAGTTACACCAGAGAAGGTCCAGTTTGTTATCTCCACTATCTCTGAAGGGAAGTTAAGTGCAGTTTCAATATAGGTTTCTACTTAAGATAGCTGTAGTGACAAAAGATGAATCCCACCACAGGTTTCCAAAGTCACAGTGGAAGCAGAGCTCTCAGTTCCAGCAAGGCCTCCCCAGCTGCAGCTTGTGTTGACATGAAGGAGGAAGTGCTACTTCACAAACTGCTTTCTCTCTTCCAGCATTCGTTCCAGTAACATTTTCTGGAATCTGGAGTCCACACGGTGCCTGCTAGCTGGGCTGTACCAACAGGAGAAAGAAGGTTAGGGAGATTTCTGAACAGTGCCTTCCTTTCCTTGCTCAGTTGTCCCTAGATGCACACATCTGGCACATCCCAACTCTCCCTGGCTCCTAGTTGTTGCTTCTTCCCTGCTTCCTTGCATTTGGCCCCCTTCCCCACACTCTCCTGGTTCTGTAGGTTCTTTACCAGCCTGTCACTTCCTTGCTCTCTTTGTGTATCTTTCTGCTGCAGTTTCAGACTTGCTGGGGAGGTTTGTGTTAACCTGCTTTGGAATTAAGAGGGCAAAAATTTATAGGTCCAAAGTTCATGAGATACACATCCGAAAAAGGTTTCCCAGAGAAACCAAAGTATCTTAGCCAAGATCCTTTACAAGTTCAGTATCTGGAGTAACTTTCACCTGTATCCTACAGTTGGTAACTATTTGTATGCCCTAGAAATACGCTCTGCATTTTGAAGATCTCACCTCTGCTCCTTTCATATTCAGTTCTACAAACAAGTAGAAGTGACTTGCCAGAGCTCCTTACACCTTGCGACAGAGACTAATTTCTGGCATGTACAAACACTAAGAAGAATGAACACACAATTAGAAAGCTTTACAAGGTGCACAGCAGGCATCCCTGTGGAATTCAATGCAAACAAACAAGCACAGTGTCTTGTGTTGCAGGTGACACCTCAGGGGGAATTGCTAGTTGACAACAATGGACTTGAGCACAAGGACTGAGAGTGATTACAGCAGTCTAAAGAAACACAGATACACTACTGAGCACAGAAACTTCCTTCTCGTTCCACAGGATCTGTTGTCATTGCCACTGATGAAGCAAGCTCTGAAATACTCTACCCAAATATGCACAACTGCTAGCGCCTGAAATGCTTGACCAGGTAATTGCCATGAATACCTCCCCGTATGATTTCACTGCTGTTTCATTTCAGCAGTAGTAATTTTAAACAGCACTGTTTTCTTCCCATTTCCCAGTTTTTTCCCCTGCCACTTACTGTTCTTGGGGAATGGTTAGCTAGTTGTATAAAATACTTGGTAAGTGGAGTTATACACCAAGCAGTGGCACCAGAAGAAAATAGAGACCTTTTTCTTGAGAGACCCAATTTAATTTAGTTTGTGTCTAGCAAACACTCATTACTAGCTAATGTACAGCTAGTCTGTGGCATTGCTGCAGGGCAGAACTAATGTCATCTACATCCCTTAACAAGCCTTTCAAGTGTGAACATATTGGGCCTCCTTTTTATATTCAGCTTTTGGTTTGGGAGTGATTTCAACATTCCGGTCACATTCATACGTTGAAGAAACTGAAATGTACTCAGCCTTGATACATTTAACAAAGACTAATGAAGTAAAATCAGGAACATCCTACATAGAAAGAACACTCATGTTTGCAGTCAAGTACTCTAAAATGCCTGTGCCTGGTTGGGCAAGTGAGGCAGATGTATTATAGTTTGGCTGGATTATCCATTAGCATATTTTTGTCCAAAATTCAGGAGTTGTGAGAATTCACTTGCCAAAGCTCACTATATAATGCTTCATTCTGCACGCAACGGATTGTTCTAGATGGTGGTGAGGTGACAGCCCATAGAACCAGTACATTCATTCTCCTCAAGTAACAGCAGCTGTCCAAAAAGGGAGTGAACTGCAGGGTCTTCCACTCCCTGCCCCCCTCTGCCCAACAACTGAGCACATTTTGTCACCATGTGTCTTAGTTTGAAAAAAAGAAAACTAAGATATCTGGGGGCTAATAGAACAGAGGACTCCACACAATTAATCACACCAAGACTCAGTGTAG
>JAWWEU010000001.1:5835750-5871596 GCA_035583155.1 Acropternis orthonyx | reverse complement strand
CCCTCTGCTCCGGGCTTCACTCCCAGTCCAGGCGGGTGAGGGAAAGGGAAAATTCTGCAACCTTAAACCCATAACACCATGTCAGGGCACGCTTTTTGAGAATCACTGCCTCAGCTTACAGTCTACCTAGGAAGTACATAGCCAGCATGGATTTCTCAGCTAAATTTTTTTTAATAGAATTTAAAACAGCATAAATAGGCAAATGGATTCTAACAAAGCAAAAGATGAATTTAAGCTACAAGTATCTAGGTGTTTCCTTTATCCCACACCATACAGCTATCAGTTCAAAGCTTCTACCCTTTCTTTCATGAGGCAGGTAAAGGCTACTCCCTGAAGACATAGACCTGTACTGTTCCAGTATGACCAGATCTGTTAACTGATACACAGCCCTTGCTTATGGGAACCACTTCTGAGCTGTTCACATCTTAATTTTTCCCCTGCCTCTGAGAGCAGAGAGCCAGCTCTGATCCTTGACATCTGGATACATTGTCTGTCCTTTCTGCAACTCAGACTCCCAACATCAGGAAATCCTCAGTATACTGCAGTGCTTCTATTCTACCCCTCACTGATGTGAGACAACTCCACTGGGCTGGGTCATGAAAAAAAAAAAAAAGATAGAAAACCTGGTGTGTGAAAAGTTTTTGGGTTTTTTTTCTGAATTCCCTTACAGGCAGAAGAGTAAGAATGTTCTGCATCAGCCAGGTATCTCTGATGACTTGAAAACAATCAAGAAGATGGGTATTGATGGTGATGAGTCTGTGGATTTTTTTGTCCTCCTCGATAACATTTTTGCTGAGCAGGTGAGCTGAGCAGTTCTGTTGCACTGTCACAGAAAGAACATCCCTTTACCATGCACATGGAAGAAATCATAGAGTGCTGACACTCACAGATACCAGGGGGTACCCCAGTACCTTTCTATGCAGAAAGTTTCTAATCCAGAAAGTTTATAGGAATAGCATGGCCTTTTTAAAAAGCAAGATGTGGAGTCGGCCTTGCCATAGGATGGATGAAGACTCCTCTCCAGTATTTATGTTCTTACCTGGAAATCCACTATTTCTTTCAAGTGCAATGCAGAGCTAAGACAGCAGTTGGGCCTGCCTTGCTGCAGTGCTTTCCCTGTTTTTGACACTCAGCACCTGACAGTCATCCTAATCCTGGTTCCAGCATAGTACCTGTGAGCCAGATTGCTTCTGCTGCTGGAAGGAAGCTGGGCATATTTGTACCCCCACTTGCTGGGGCTAATGGTAATTGGTCTGCCTTGCCAGTTGAATGGCTCAATGTGTTATACCCCCTTCACACAGCAATGTATCCTCAGGAACAACCATCCATCCTTTCAGTACACAGAGCAAGGCTGGATGTTTAAAACCATCCTAAAAATCCTCTTGTGAATACCATAGTACAAATGGTGTGACATGAGCAGCTGTTTTCTGTGGGCAGTCATCCATGTGTCTTCAGGCTGGGTTCAGAAAGGATCAAACCCTATGGCTGTGCTATGTCTTATCCTTCCAGGTGCACAATTTGCCAAGCTGCCCCGTGCTGAAGAATTTCCAGCAGACAGTTGAGCGCCAATCTGTTGACTCCATGTTCTTCCTTCTGGACAACAGCTCAAGGTGCTTGCCTGTATCCATGCCTCCAGCCTCAACGGTTGTCTTACCCAGGGTGGATGTGCTACACCAGCTTACTGCAGCAGACAGAAACCCTTTCCCATCTGATGCATTTCCCCACCAGGGGAAGCTACTGCCTCCTTCATGGGGTTTGTGGCTCAGCCACTTCAGGGTAAAGTCCAGTGCCTTGAGTCAGTAACATGAGTTAGAAACAAGGAGGCCAGGCTGAGGAGGCCACGGGTGTGGCCTTACATGCTGGTTTTGTTGAGAGTCTCTAATCCACTGAGTTTGGCAGCAAAGGCTTCCATTGCCACGGGTGTTTAAGTGAACCTGTGTCAAAGGCAAAAGTGGAAGAGAAGACATGCTTCCAGCCCAAGCCCTGAAGGCTGCACAGCCAAGGGCTGCCCTTGCAGATGCACAAGTGCACAATCTGAATTCCAGCTTGGGAAATCTATCCCAGGGATGGTACCTGCACAGCTGGGCTGACAAGTGCTGGTGCTACTGAAAAAGGTGATGCCAGGCCCTGCACACATATAACTACTTGAAAAAGAATGTGCTGCTACATGCAGTTAATTGCCTCCTCCACAGTTGTTTCTAAAGGTTGGCTGAGTTGCTAGCCTAGCAGTTATCTTCCTTTCAGATTCATTTGCAGCTGCCATAGTCACCAGCTCCTGTCAAGTGATGGTATAGGACTGCCTTTTCTAATAGGGTAGTTGCCCTTTTCTTTAACATGTATTAAGAGACCTCAGTTACTGAAAGACTGATTTCTCCCATTCCTAAAACAGCCAGGAGAGCCACTCACACTGATCTTTCATTTCCACTGACATACTCATTTAGGTAGAGGGAGTTTCTTCTCACCAGAAGTTGTATAAAAGTCATCTCTTTTTTCAATACAAGGCTAAAAACTGTTATAAATTATTATTACGGACAGCCACCACCTTCTTGAATCCTGCTCCTTCTCACCAAAGACCCCAACCACTTCAGTTGCTGTTTTGCAGTCAGCTACAGTCATCTTCCCTAGCTGAAACCCATGAATCCAAAAATCAAAACTAGGGAAACAAAATAGCATAGAAAACTATCAAAGAGTTTCTAGATTTCCTTTTATGGGTGCCACACCTCATGAGACCGCTTGCTAACGTCTCTCCCCTCCCAATCTGCAATCACGTTAGAGTGGTGACGACACAACCACTGAATTAAAAACCTTATTAATTGCATTTAATAGTTCTTAGCTATACTCCACAAACATTACAAATTTGCAAGAGAAAAGAGGTGCCCAGGTGTTCATGTGTAATTATTTGGAACTTTGAAAACTAGTAGATTTATTTCTGCTTCTTTATTTTAGAGAAGTTCTTCAGATGAATGTTGGTCTCCTTCTCAATACCTTAAAGAAGAACATTAAAGCAGCAATAAACGCCTCAACTCCATCTGAAAAAGCCAGGTACAGGGCAAAACTCCAATTGTTATAAATTCTGGCTTGATGTCATTGTCTGGTTCAGAAAGATATTTAATGTGTGGGATAAAGAGAATGAGTGCTCATCTGGTAAAAAAAGCACAAGTGCAACTGGCTATCTATGGAGGAACACAGCTGACATCCAGGTTTGGGATTTTTCCTTCCTTTTGTTTTTCCAGAAAGCTCATTCTCTACACTTCTCATGATTCTACTCTTATTACTCTCCTGTTGGCACTGGGCACCTTTGACCACAAGTGGCCACCTTATGCTGCAGATGTGACCCTGGAACTGTATCAGCACCAGCAGTCCAAGGAGTAGTTTGTTCGCGTGTCTTAACGTGGGGAGGTAAGATCCCATGGGAAGTCCCTCATACAAATCTTGGGCTTTTGGCTTTACCATGCAGCAAAAAGTGACAATCCACGATGTCTGTGATTCTGTCTCTTTGCTTTTGCAGGAGAAAGTGGTGAGAGGATGTAGAGGAGGTCTCTGCCCACTTGAAGAATTTCTAGAAGTTCTTTCACAGTACTCAGTCAGTCCAGAGCAGTACAATAACCTGTGCTCCAAAACAGAAAGGAACCAGCAGACTAACTTATGATTAAGCTGTTTTAAATTAAAATTATTTTATTGCCACAATCTTCGGCTATTTTTCTTTATATTCTTGCCAGCTTTCCCTATTTCAGAGGTATTTTAGATGAGGGGACTTTTTCCTACTGGCCAGACACAGGGTGGCACAGTGTCACTTTACAGTGTTAGCACCAAGATGAAAGAAGCTGCGTGACAGAGTAGCTCAAGCTTACTTCTGAGGTAGCCACACAAAAGCACAGAGAGGCTAAAACAGCAAGGGAGAGAACAGACCATTTTAAACTGCCCCACTGCTTCAGGAATATGAGAGAAAACATACTCTTCCTACATGCTGGGACTGTTGGGTGAAGCCCAGCTTGCTCTGTGCTACCAGACTGGAAAGCTTTGACATAACAATTGATTTTATGTTTGGCAAACTGTAGATGCCATTGTGCCTTTCCCTTTTTTTCTGTCATGTCAGAGGGTCTCTGCAAACAGATGAACCTCCCAAATTGCATAGCACTGAGCTACCCCATCTTCTGGAGTGCATTTTTGTCCACAAAAAACATCTCCAAAGGGACAGAAAACCTCCAAACCTCTTCCCTACAGTTCTGTAATTATGGAAATTCTGCTGTGAACATGCAGAACCACAGCAGGCCAAGTACAAGAATATGCAGTCTTGGTGAACTCTGCTTAATGTGCTTTAAAAAAGAAAGTCTGGGGAGCAGCTGTCAAGTTCAGCTTTGGGCAGCATTGCATCTATTTTGCACTTGCTGAAAGAGGAATACAATAGAGTAGCCAACAGAAGTACTTCTAGCTCAGATAATGACACTTTCTCCTGTAAGGCAGTACTAGGGATGACTATGTTGCCAAAATCATAGAATCATAGAATGGTCTGCGTTGGAAGGGACCTTAAAGATCATCTCATTCCACTCCCTGCCATGGGCAGGGACATCTTCCACTAGACCAGGTTTCAAGCCCCATCCAGCCTGGCCTTGGGCACTTCCAGGGATGGGGCATCCACAGCTCCTCTGCATCCACTACAAACTGTTCCAGTGACTCTCCATCCCCACAGTAAATAATTTCTTCCTAGTATCTAGCCTACATGTCTCCTCTTTTAGTTTAAAACCATTCCCCCTTGTCCTATCACTATTTGTCCATGTAAAAAGTCACTCTCCCTCTTTTTTGTAAGCCCTATTTAGGTACTGGAAGGCTACTCTAAGGTCTTCCCAAAGCCTTCTCTTCTCCAGTTTGAACAGGCTCTCAGCCTGTCTTTATAAGAGAGGTGCTCCAGCCCTCCAATCACCTCTGTGGCCTCTTCTGGACTCATTTTCACGAGTCCACGTCTTTCTTGTGCTGGGGACCCCAGAGCTGGATGCAGCACTCTAGGTGGGGTCTCATGAGAGCAGAGGGACAATCCCCTCCCTCAACCTGCTGCCCACGCTGCTTTTGATGCAGCCTAGGATGCAGGTGGCTTTCTGGGCTGTGAGTGCACACTGCTGGCTCATGTCCAGCTTTTCATCCACCAGAATTCCCAAGTGCTTCTCCACAGGGCTGCTCTGAATGAGTTCTCCAAGTCCATACTCATGTCTGGAATTGCCCCGACCCCGATGCAGCACCTTGTACTGGGGCTTGTTCTCAGGGACCCACTTCTCAAGCTTGTTCAGGTCCTCCTGTTGTGTCAACTGCACCGTTTGGCTTTGTGTCCTCTGCAAACTTGCTGAGGGTTCGCTCAATCTCACTGTCTATATCGTTGATAATAACCTCGGTTTTTCAATCAGTAAATAAAACTTGGATCCTGACCTGCTTTCTTTGGGATAGGTAAAGGTTAAAATAGGGGGACCACTGATTGAAATGGCCCTGCAGTTTTGGTTCTGTGTTACCCCTTCTCACTTAGTGAAAACAGACTGCAGTGATGTTAATGCAATCATTGACAGATATGTGACTGGAGGCACTACAGCAGCTTCTCCCCGAGAAGCGTGGGCTGCATTTACCTCTACTCTTTCATTAGCCTGCCCCCACCACAATTACATGTTGACAACACACACAGTGAACAGAATAATTTGAATACTAAATACATTGCTGGAAGTGTCACTGAACTTCTATTAGAAGCTGTCAAAAAAGCAAATAAAACATTGTTATTTCCCATCAAGTTTTTATACAACCTAAAACCATAATGCCATTAAAAAAAAAAAAAAAAAAAAAATCAATGTCCCTACCCTTGCTTAAGAACAATGTGTTCTGCTCTAATCCAGCCCTCTCTTATGCAGAGTTTCACATATTTGGACAACAGTAATGAAAATATTAGCCATACAATTGCAAGTTATTTGTGAGGCACAGACTGCCTAGAAAAAGGCATCAGAAGCTTTGGCCATACTAGTAAATAGAGGGGGAATTCACATACCTTCCCTTAAATAATAACTAGGAGCATCTCTCTGCAAAACTGAGCAGCAACCAGGTTAAAAACTGCAACACAGCCAAGACCCACAGCACTCAGCATTGCAAGTTGTCCTGGTGCAGGTAAGACTGTTACAGGATGCTGCATTCACACCTAGAATACTCCTATCACTCTAGCAGAGTAACATACATTTCAGTAACAGCAGAACACCTCAGAAAAGCAGGTCAGCTTCCTGGCTTGGAAGAAGGCACAGCTGGGAACAGGCTACTTCATCACCATCCCTTACAGAGTTTCTGCAAGGCCCTCTCTGCCCTGCTCCACCAGCCTTAGCCTTCCTCTCAGTGTGGAAGTGGCTGGGCTGTGCATTGGTCCATCCCACTGAGTAATTCCATAGCAGTTGTGGCCCACAGTATGAAGGAGGAGTTATTTCGGACCACAGCTAGTGTAAGTTATCATTTCAGAAGAAATTTGGTTGGACAGTGGAAGAGTTTTCATACCAACGGCCACAGGTAAGTGAGAAGTGCTGAACTGCAAACACAGCATGGAAAAGCCAAGGCATTTCTGAGAATGTGGAATAAAAACTCCCAGAAATCAAAAATTTCCCAGTATCCCAGACAAAACACACATCAGCTTTTTTCCTACATCATTAACCATTTTTAGGTTAAGAATTACTACCAACTGACACAGTGCAGTAGGCTCTGCTAAATACAGGCCTGTATCAAACATGGATCATTTCTCCTCGAGAAGTATCACAACAGGGAACAGGTTTCAGCCAGCAGCCTGCCAAGGCTGCACGAGGAAAGCACTCACCATCGTGAGTGCAGAAGGACATAACCAATGAAATGTAGCCTTTCCTGCCATCTGAGTGAAAACCAGCATAGCAGACAGACAGCATATCAAGCACCACAAAATTAAGCCCCGTGTATACTGAATTTGTAATAATCCCAGCAGTCTGGCACAAAAAATGCTGTGTTTCCATTTACCCTGAGGAAGAGGCAGGCACCCATATCTACTCTGAGTCAGGACACAGCTATTGTACCAGAAGCATCACCAGCATTCAAATCCCAGCCAAGACTGCTGCAGATTAGATCCCCATGTACTGGTCTGTCTTCCGAAATGTGATCCATTAGGCACCACTAGGAGGTCAGGACTAAACTCATATGGCTGGCTACTTGCTTGTCATCTTCTCTGGTAGATTAGCTAGCCCATGACACAGACACAAAGCTCAAGTTTATTTGGATGGTGCTTAAAACTGCCAGGGTACTTCACAGATGACCCGACTGCAAGTCTACTAATTTAAAACAAACAGATTTCAAATATTTTAAACTTTTGATTTAGCAGGCACATTACTTCGCATTTCAGAAGTTCACCATCTGCTGGGTTTACCTTTTAAGTCTCTCCACACTCCGGCTGCGCAACCATCTGGGATGAGATAATTTGAACAGCAGACTGTCTCCTCCCATGTTACTAGAGAGGAAGAGCAGCCAAGCATGTATCAATAAAGTCCACTTCATTCTTTCAAACAAAGGTGGAGGAGGATGATTTGAAAGTTAAAAAAAAAAAAAAAGGGGGGGTGGAAGGGAAGAAAACTAAAAACGGAAAAATGGCAACCCCACTTTCCATTTCAACTGTACCATGACTACCAGAGCTGAGTCAAAGTTACTACTGATAAGCAGGAGAGAACAGAGCCTGACTTACAGATCCTAAGGTGAATCTGCAAGGCTGGCAGCCAAAAGGCTTTTTCGTTTTTGAAGCAGAAAGGGAAGAAGTAGAATCAAAGCAAAACAATGAAGTTCAGTCTACATCTACAGTCGTTTTCCTGACTGGAGTCAGCTAAGACATTAGCATCTCTTGTTCACCTGCTGGTGCAAACCAGGCAATATCACTGAGGTTAAGTGCATCTACATGGACTCAGGAGTATCCACATGTTCTGCTTTTTCTGTAGGAAAAAACTCATTAAGATACCAAATGCCAGCATCATAGGTTAGACAGACACAGAAGGAACTTTAATGACACAGTATCTTTAAAAGGTATCTTTTGCTACCTTGTGGCTTTGAACCATGTTAATTTTCCCAGAATAAGTCACAGCCACCTCAAATCTTTCGCTATTCAAAATACTTCAACAGGTATAGGAGGCACTGAGAAGGACTGGTTTAAAAAAAACCCCAAACCCCTCTGGGTTATTTCTATGTCGATCAAGAACTTTGCTTTGTTCAACATGGTAAAAACAGTCAGGAGTGGTGGCAGAAGTGACAACACTTAAAAAGGTTGCATTGTGACAATTCCCGTGCAAGGTCCTCAAAAGGAGCTGTGCAACCACTTAAAGAAGAGGTAATTCCACTCCAGAGAAATAACACTTACTGTGTCATTGTCAGCTCTTTCTAAAATCTTGACAAACCTGTGCCTCATGCTGCCTGTCTTGTCAGAGGGAAGCACCACAACATACATCCTACACTTTGTCAAGAGTAATTCTCACCCAAAGTCACCATAAATTTGCATGACAGCACAAAGGTGAATTTGGAAGCAGGCAACAGAAGGCTCTGAGGCTTTCATGCCTCCAACAGTGCATGGCTTCACTCATTTTATAACACCAGCAAAAGTTTGGTAAACTGGCCACTGAGAGGAATTTTTTCCACCTGTTAAGGATCAGTTAACTCTAAAAAATTCTCACACACAAGCATGTTAAAAATACTCATTTTCTACATGATGTTTCACACTAATGGCCAGCCCTCTGAGGAAACTACTCATTGAAATACTTTCAGGTAATGGTAAGTGGAAGGAAGAACAGATTACACACTCCATATACAGTGCTGGGGCACCAGAGCAGGCAGCCACAAGAGTCCACACGCTGCCCTACAGATCCACATCTGGCTTATCCTGGTCTTCTCCAGGAGTAAAGCTCAACTACCAGTCCAGGTTTTGTCATCCAGCCTTTCACTCCTCATAGGAAAGACCATAAAACCTTCTTGCTGAAATCCTCTCAAAAGGCAAGTTTGAAAAGACAGGGGATTAGGAAGCAATCAGTGAGAACTGCAGCAAAGCAACAATTTACTCAGCAGGGTTGTCTTGATAAAAATCTGCTTACTGACAATTTCTCTCTCAGCTTTAAGTTCATCCATTCCCCACTATCTCAGGCTCGCGGTGCTGGCAGTCAGAGACCTGATCCAATGCAAAGATCCCAGACGGACACACAATGCCAGTGCCCCCACACAACACTGGACTCCAGAGCTCAGCAGACAGATGCTGCTGCTTAGGGAGAGCTCAGAATCACATACCTTGCAGTGCTGCAGACACTCTCCAGCAGGAAGTCACGGAGACAACAAGCTTCATCTATTCCTTCTCCCTCAACAAATGGAGGAAGTCTGTAGATATTGTTCCTGGGGTGTTCTGAAATAAGACCTCTCTCCAAGAGAAAACAAGCTCAGTTCAGGATTAAGTGAATAGCCTTGCAAGGAGCACACAGCTGCCTACAGACCAGACTTTTAGGAGCTGCCAAAGCTTACCCCACCTGACCTCTACCCTCATTGTGACCATAAGGAAGAGCAAACAGTCACCTGGCCAGCTGTTTGATGTACACAGAAACAACCTGACTGGATAAAGAAGACACCTTATTTTTGTAAGAAACAATATATTTTATTTTTCTGACACCACAGCCCTGGCAAGTGGTTTTGTACCAAATTTAATGGAGGTTACACAGAACGTTTTACGCTGGGGAGAAAAAAAAATAACCACAAAAAAAATCCTGGATAACTTTTAGTGTCTGTTCCACTCCCACATTAATAAAATCACTTGGGGTTTCTAAGAAAAGGAGAATAGGAAACCGTGAGAGAGACTACTGTAGGATGTAACAGTGTCCAAGTCCAGCCCCTTCCTAAAAGTGGGAAGAGTCCCCACGTGAGGAGAGGCTCTCCTAGATTTACTCCCCAAAATAACACAGTGTATTGCAGCTGCCATAGGAGGAGACAGAAGGGGACAGAGAGAGAGAAGCCTATTTAATAAAGAGTGGGAGGGAGAGACAGAAGGTGCTGGACAAGCACACCATAATTTGAAAAATATGTCCTTAACTTATTATTTATTTCTTTTAAAAGATTCCCCTCACTGAACTTAAGTTCCTTTTTGTGCTTTTCATTAATACTCTGCTCTGAGGTTCGTAGTTTGGTTTTTCTATACACTGGAGTTGAAGGAAAATAGTCCGAAGTTCTGAAGATGGATTCTCCACCTAAAGTAAACAGCCTAGAATCCCATTCTCCTTTCACCCCAAAGACTAAAGTCTCTGCTAAAATCCCTTTTACAATATAGTACAGTACACAAAAAACCCCAAAAATAACCGAGAGTCCTGGGATAAGCCAGTCCGAAGGACGTAAACATACAGATAATGGTGCAACTTGTGACAAATGGCAATTCTCAAAATACAGCTACAGATTCTCAAAGCAGGTGCCATCACAGGATACCCAAGTCCACAAAAATAATTTTTAAAAAATAAATCTTAAAAAAAACCCAACCTGTTAAAATGAATAAATTTTTTTTTTTAGGTAATTCCATACATTCGAAATTTCCCAAAGCATCCTCTGGTCTCTTTTCACCTATTGCATGGCCAAACTGTACTCCTGAAGCTCCCAAAAAAGCCCTCAGGACTTGGAATCTCATCTTGACAAGGATCAGAACATCCAGTCTTACGGTAGCAGCTTAAAACATCATGTTCCCTGGGTTTCCAGGGCCTTGGCTAAATCCTCCCATGCCAACGTCAGCAGCCATACCTCGGGGCCTCATCTGGGGGGGAATCATGATGTTTTGTTGGGGTCCCATCATGCCCTGCATTGACATCATCATGCTGGGTGACCCCACGGGGCCTGGGTGGCTGTAGAGCCCCGCAGGGGCTCGGTCCTTGCCTGGGATCATGCCCACGGGGGCCACAGGGTTGCTCATGAGCGTGGGCTGGCCGGGCATTGCCGTCTGTGCTGGTGACATCATGCGGTGATGCGGCCCCATCATGCCCTGCTGCAGGAAGGCAGGCGGTCTCATCGAGTTGTGGCCCGGCATGGACGGACCCGTCCCAAGGGGGATATCTGGTGTTCCCACTGGCCCGGGACCCCCCATGCCAGCCAACGTTAGTCCCATCCTTGGGGTCTGCTCTCCTATCATCCCCTGCATGTGGGAGAAGCCAGGTCCGGGACCTTGCGGCTGCTTGCGGCCTGGCATCTCCCCACGAGGGAAATACTGTAGTGTCTGGCTAGGCTTCTCCGATGGGATAATCCTGGACAGGTCAAACTCTGGTATTCCCGTGGCTCCGGGACGGATCACCTCCTGCAGCTCTGGATCAGTGAAAACCGAAGGCATATTGTTTCCAAGAACAGTGAAGGAGTCTGGACCACCAGGGCCTCCAGTCTTGCAAAGTGCTGGATCTGTCGAACTTTGGGGCAGGTTGGTAGGACGCCCCAGAGGTCCTTCGCTGTGGAAGCCCATTCCCGCTGGGAAGTTGCCTTGTCCACCACTGGGCCCGTTGTGTGGAAATGGCACCTGCTGTGGAGGGGACTGTACGGGAGGGAAGCCCTGTGGGAAGCCCAGGCGTCCTTGAGGTACCATTGGAGACTCCTGGGAACCATGCCCCATCATCGGGTTGTGTGACATCAGGCCGGGTCCCATGGGGACCCCATGAGGAGGCATATTGGGTCCCATAGCATTTGGAGAGGGCATCTGGTTGTTATGGGAAAGAGGCTGGGTCATTCCCATTGGGCTAAGGGTTGGCATTGGGCCCACTGGGTTTGGACCTGAAATTCGAGGATTCTGAGAATTAATGCCCATTCCTAGGGAAGAAATAAGGAATCACATTTAGACAGCAGCCAGTAATCAATAAAGCTATCAGAGAGCTTTCTGCAATGTTACCAAGTCTGCACACACACAAAAAAAGACAGTGCTAGTAAAAATACCATCAGGAGTTGCTCTGAAAAGTGTTATTTTAACCAGAAGTTTGATGGCACCTGAACAGCTACCTCCCTGAGATTATCACTGCCCTATCAAACAGTGATGAAAGCCTTCTCCATACATAGGATCTCAGTCCAACCCATACCTTTACTACCTCCCTTGCAGTCTAGATGAGGCAGGCGGTAACAGTTACAGTGACAGATTATCAGCATATGGACACTTGTCCACAGGGAAGTGACTGAATCTCCTTTCAAAACTCAAGCAGCGATAGATCAGGTAACCCTTGCAAGATTAGGAGGAAGCAATCAATGAGGTTAATGAGTTATCATCATGAACGTACTCAGTTAGCCACCTTCTCCACATATATTCAGCCACTCTGACCATTACTGCATGATGCACAAGGCAAAGCTACAGGTAAACTCAGCAAGAACTCATTACCAATTGCCACTCTCATGAAACATCCATTCATTCCTTCTTTCAATTGTTAATTCCATTGGGTGGAGAGGCTACAGCCTACTCTTGTATTAAATATGTACCCATGAACATTAAGCTATCAGCAGGGATCAGATTTCTCATATAAACAGTCAAAAAGGGCAAAGCATTACTGTTCCTTTAACTCTTTCAGGCAGGGATCTGGACAGTTCTCCTCAGTCCTGGCTGAGGTCACCTGCCATTACACATTCCCTATATGAGAAGATGCATGTTTTCAGAAAGTGCTCCAACACTCTCTTCCATTAAAAAGGCAATCCACAAAGCCCAGGAATAGACCTGATGATTCAGTGTCAACAAAAAACCCAAACAAAACAACCTCAAAAAAAACAGTGACGCTTCTATGACTCTGCCTTAAGAGGTATGGTTTCCTCTGGGTAAGAGTCTGACACTTATTCTCATGAGCAGCCTTCACTCACACAACTAATTCTAGTCTGCCCAAGTAGAAATCTCCTCCATACATAACAGTTTTCCAGATCAGACACTTTCTGGACATTAAAAAAAAACCCACAAACAGTTGCAAGGAGAATTTCCATCTCTGCATTTCAGAGAACCATCTTCCTCAAAAACAACCCATGGCCATATATTCATCAAGATTTTTCCCCTCTCACCACCTTCATTTGATGAAGCTTCCATAAAGATCACCCTCACCGTACTGCCTGATACCTTGTGCTTATATTTCTTTGATTTTCTTACCTGGTACGCTGTTCATAGGTGGCAAGTTTGGGGAGCGTGCTGGAGGGGAGTCATCATCTGAGCTGGCCACAGTTTTGATGGCATCATGATAGAGCGGTGTAGAGCTCGGCATGGCAAATTTGGACATCCTGGACATCATAATGGACAGAGGATTCTGGGAGAGCGTTGGCTCTGGAGGCATTGTGTAAGGACTGCTAGAGGGAAGACTTCCAGGGAGAGTCACAGGAGCAGACTGGCTGACTGTGGAAGGAGGTGGACCACCTTAGGAAAACAGGGAAAAGAGAGAAAGGGAGTTTAATTTTTCATCCTTCTGTTTCCTTTAAATCCAACTCTTCTACCCTAGAAATCTCAAAAACTGGAAATCTTTTCTACTGTCAGACTTTACATGACTAATGTAGTCAATGTCTGTGAAAGGTAACCAGAAGAATAAACCCATTGGTCAAGTTGATTGACATCTGCTATTCTACTAGAAAACACTTCTGCTGGAACTATCTTGAGCCTCTACAAATCCACACAAAGAATTACCAGTTTAATCCGAAAATCTTACTTTTCAATTTCCATACACCGAAGACAGACTTAGGTCACAGGTCTAGCCATATAAATCAAAATCTATAATCAATTAACTGTCCCTGCATCCACCAAATGTCAAATGCAACTCCTTGCCCTTCTTCTTTAGGAGGCATCAAGCAAGCACAAAAGATGCAGGCAGCACAAGGAAAGCTGTAGCAGACATTATCCTGAGACAGACAAACACATTTCTGACAGAATGCATGAGGAGCTGCAACTCCCTGTATGTTTCATTACATAATTCATATATACATATTAGCTGCTTATTCTAGTTAAAGAAGCATTCTCTGCACCTATTATCTTAACATCAACCTTTGCTCTCCCAAAACTAGAAGTAACTTAACTGCACTGCCAATCTCCTTTGTTCTTCATTGATGAACTCCACAAAACCCAGACCAACATGAAGGAAAGATGCTATACCAAAGCTGTACTCTCACTGAAAATTCACTGCGCATTCCTCAGCCCTTCCCAACCGAAAAAGAAAAGCAAAGGTCCTCGCTCGCCATTACCTGCGGCAGCACTAGAGGGCAACGTGGGCAAAGGGCTCCTCTTGCTCTCCCAACCAGAACTTCCCGGCCAGGAAGGCCTCCCAGGACGGGAAGCCTGGACGAGTGTGCTGCCGGGGTGAGCTCCGGGAAGGTGAGGACAAAGGCATGCCAGCACCGGGAACCTGAGGTGCCAGGCACGGCACGGCTCAGCACACAACCAAATGCTGTGTACGTGGGCTACATCGCTACAAAATGTCTGAAGCTTGAGAAAAGTGAGGCATGACTTCCTGTCTGCATGTAATCCTAGAAAGCACCAACCATACCTGAACCATACCTAGATACAGGGCTGGCTCAGCATGTCTTCGTAGGAGCCTTTTATCTCAGAGTTTTCATAAAATAAGCAGGATCTTCTCCACAAAGCTACAATCACCATGAGCTATGGCAGAACAGACAGATCCCTCCTCCAAGGAGAGATTTCTCCCATCAACCCTCTGCATCTTTTCACACCTCTTGACCACATGGCTTGTATTTTTATGTCCTCCCCACCACACCCTCAAATCAGCAAATGCCCATCCAGCTTCTGCCCTGCTCAGAGAACCCTCCTCTCTCCCTCGCTGCCCATGCTGGGTGACCTGGGGCGAACCAAAGTGCCAAATCCAGCTAGCAGAGGTGGCACTCACCTGACTCCACATTCCCCAGCATGGCTGGAGAAGACATGGTCAGAGACGCCTTGTGGTTTGGGGGAATCCCGGGGCTCTGCAAAGGAGGCTTTGGAGATGAAGTCCATCCAGGAGAAGGTGCGGGGAGAGACGGAGACTTGAGGTGGACAGGAGAAGCAGCAGCAGACCCCAAGACAGGGGGGGACTTGATGGAGGCAGCAGCAGCTGCGGCAGTGGGGCCCACGAGCATTCCTGCCAGCTGGGAGGGCGTCTGGGGGGACTTGAGGTTCCCCGAGGGAGATCCCATCATGGGAGACTGGACCTGACGCATTGTGGGGGACTTCAGGGGATTGATTCCCGGCGAATGCACCTGACCAGGTGCGGAGATATCCAAGGGCTTGCGGCCAAGGCTGCGCTGTGCAGGGGGAGCAGTGTTGAGGCTATTGGGGTTACTGGTGGGATTGAGAGGTAGTGGCGGCATGTGGCTGAGCCGGTTGTTAGTCCTTTGGTCAGGCCCGATCTGTTCTCTGAGATTCCGGAGACCGACTCCTGGGCCGTGAGACATGGAAAGGAAAGGCCTGGGACCCATGCCATACTCCTGCTGTGGGTGCTCCCCGAACGGCAGCGTCACCATTTTCTGCTGAGAGGAGAGCATCTCTGAGACACCAGGGCGCAGCTTCATCATCTCTTCCGGCCCAACTCCTGCCTCCCTCAGCTTCTGAGGGACCAGGGGTGGGTTGGAGCCCATGCTGACATTCATGCCCATGTCCCCCTTCATGCTGCCAGGGCCCATACCAAACTCCAGCTCCCTGCTAGAAGCTATTTGTGGGGGTATTCCTTTTGGGAAGTCCCCCCTGGAAGGGCTCATCGGTCCTTCTACTGGCATACGAGGGAAGATGGGGTTGTTCCCAGGCTCCATGTGTCTCTGGGAGGACATCATTCTGTTTATCTCCATGCCAGGCCTGATGCTTTCCATGTTCAGGCCAGGAGGAAGGCCCATCTGCTTCTCAGCCAGCTGCTGCTGATAGAGCTCTTCGGGCAGGCCCTGTGGATTGGGAAACCGCTCCCCTCGGCCAGGGCCGCTGAAGACACCCTGGCCAGGAGGGAAGTTTCGGCCATCTGGGATTTTTGGCACATCATCTGGCCAACTAACTCCTGAAAGCCCAGGTCGTGAGGCAGGGTTTGGGACACTGGGGCCCTCCATCTCAGGGTTCATCATTCCTGCAAAACCAGGCAGGCGCATCTGGCTCCCGGGCACATTGGGATGAGGGGCCATGCTCCTGGGGGGCAGAGAGTGCGACATGTTCATGCCTTCAGGGAAGGGCTCTGGACCCCCAGGTCCCCAGCCCTCACCAGGGGTCATCTGGTAGGGAGGGGGAGGACCTCGGACCACCCCACGAGGCCCGTGCTGGTGGACCATCATGTCCTGCAGGGAACACTGCTGCACAACCACTTGCTCTTGCTTTCTTCTCTTCTCCTCATAAAACTCCTGCTGCAGCTTGAGCCAGGCCACCTGCTCAGGAGTCATATGGTCCAGGTGGTCTGGACCTATGGGTCCTGACTGGGAGTTCATTGGTGGTGGTCCCATTTCATCTGGGGAAAAAGGCATGTCCCTGTGTCCTTGAGGGCCAAATGGAGCCCCTCCATCTGTCCGAGATCCTGACCCTTTGCCTAAACTTTGGGATTGAGCCATCATAGCCTGTATCGACCCTTCAGGTTTCTTTTGGGGACCATCCAGCACCCCAGTACTTGGGGGTGGCCCCCCACTTTGCCCTCCAGCAAACTCCTTCTCATCAGGGAAGAGCATGCGCTGTATGTCTCTCAGGGTCTGCAAAGAGCGCTCTCGATGCTCCAGCTGCTCCTGTGACAGTCCATCTGGATTCTCACCCAAACTGGATGGGTCCCCACCAGACACCTGCTGGGAAGGACCTTTGGGGTCTCCAGCAGAGCTATTGCTACCTTGGGAAACCGGGCTAACCGCTCGATTATTGGGGGTCGAACTCTGCCCGAATCCTTCTGTCTGCAATGGGGTAGAGTTGGCAGGGCTGCCCACAGACATCACTTTGCTTTCCACACTGGGACTTTCCTGATCTATGGGACATGGGGGGCCAGTGGATTTGGATACTGCCGCTGACACATGTGGAGTTGGCTGCATTTTAGCATTCTGGGGAGGGTTCTGGTCCTGGGCAGCGGGGAGTTGGGGCTGCGGCAGGGGCTTGGGTTCAGTCCGAAGTGCCGTGATCTGGGGGTTCTGCAACGGAAAGCCACACATTGTCACCTGCTCTTCTTACATCCGTGTCACATAAGCAGCAGTGCAAACAAAAATTGCCCAGTCCCAACCATACCAGCCCAAACTTCACACGGAAGGGTAGCCTTCATTCAGCTATTACACAACAGCCTCTTGGCCATGGAGGAACCTAATTTTGCTCACAGCATTAGCGTAGGAACCACTTTCTTCTGTGCTAGCTCTGCATGAGCAACGGTTGGAAATACACTACCCGACTATTGCAAGACTCAAATTCTCCTTTGGATGACCCAAGACATTTATACGCAGAAGGTTTGAACAAAAACTGTTTGTCTTCCTAAAATTTATTTCAGAGTGTAAATAATCATCCATCCCTCTGAATCACACACAAGCACATTTAGCATTTCCCCATCCCACCCACATGCAGGTATTCCCTACCAAGGGTACAGTGTTTCGTTCCGCCTTGCTGTTTGAGATGTTCTGGATATGAAAGGACACAATGGTTTCCACCTGCCCCTTCAGCACAGCTTCTGCAGCCCTGCAAAGACAGACAGGCTGATGCACATATCCAGTTGAAGCTAAGAATCATTTTTTCTCTAACTGGCCTCCCTTCTATCTTTCAGTTGGCAGAAAGGAGAAAGACTTAACCACACATATTTCACTCCAGATGAGTAGCGAAAGAAAAATGCTTACATCTACAACCTCATCAGCATTCAGGGTTCATATCTCAGTTTAGGCCATCCTGATTGCTACCGGGTTGCAAAACAACATCTACCACTATTGCAAGAAAAAACCAAAAATCTCCATACCTCAGAGCAATAAGCAATCATTTCTCAGAGGAAAAGAAAGTAGGGACATTCTCCACTACAGCCTCTTCAACAACCCCAAAACAAGTAATGACTTTTTGCTACTTGATGCAGAAAGCGTCCTTGATAGTCTCTTAAAATGCAGCACAGATATAATTCTGCTCCCTGAAGACATTCAAGCATCTACCTACTTACTTGTTGGCCATCTCAGTAGAAAAGACGTAAACCACTTTGGATGGAGTCTTCTGCCCACTTGCTGGCTCCAGAGTGGCAGTCAGACCATGGGAAGGTGTGGAAGACCTCGGGGCTGAAGCATTTGAAGGAGTCATGGAGTGTGGTGTGTGCTGAGACTCCTGGGACTTCACATGATCGGCAGAATTGCAGTCTGGAAGGGGAGAAAGAGGAAAAGAGAGGAATTACTACCTTGGGAGCTCTTTGGAAACCATTTCTGGAAACGCGTCAGAGTTTTTTCTCCTCTGAAATTCCCTACTTCTTCCTCAAGCAACACTAAAGGCAATTCTTCTATTACACTGTGCATTTTTCCTGTAATGCCATGGTGCCCTTCAGGCACCAATGGGAGAAAACTCATCTTGTCCCTTTCCAAGGCAAGTGGCAGTTCCCAGGGCCAATCCCTTTGAATCCTCTCATGGCCACATAAAAAAGCAGGAAAACCACACACTAAAATGAACAAATATAAATATGTCTGGATTCAAGGAGAACACACTTGCAAAACTTCACTTTTTTTCCCTTCAGCCATCTTAGCCAGGTGACCTAGCAAATGGACAACAAAGGAAAGATGGGCAACCACACAGCTAGTCTGGTTTTACACTGCCTCATAGAGGCAATGTTGGAGCCAGGAACAGAACACAGAAATCCTAACTCTCTGGCTTGTGTTACCAGGCAGGGTACTACAGGTTATGTATCTGTGTTGACAAAACAGACCAGCATATTGTTCAAAACCTGTTACAACAGAGCAGTTCCTGAAAGGCCAAAGGCCAGAAGGAAACCAACAGGTTGCATTTGTACTTTCAAATCCTCTTGGGGAGTTTCAGAGTTACAAATGAACTTTCCCACCAGAGTCAGGTCTGCGCTCTGAGTGTGAACAAGACATTTGCCTATACCAGCTATGACAACCTCTCCTCTTCAGCTGCTCTCCAGACATTTAGACTTCACTGGAGGGACCTTACAGAACCCCAGACAAATGTTTTCCTAACACTTGCATAGCACTTCTCCACCTCACAGAGGATTCAGACTAATTGTCTTCACTTGCACACAAATCCTAGTGAGCATACCTTTGATTTCAGGGTCATCATTAGGAGTCCCAGCTTCCCTCTGTTCAAAGGAGTCTGCTGAAATACTCCTCTCTCTCTTCCCCTTCCCCTTGGCACCATTTCCAGCCCCATTCTTCAGCCCCATGCTCCCACCTGGGCCAGGGAACACTTTGGGGTTGTGACCTCCACTTTTGGGGTCACAGGGAGAGGGCTGGGATTGGCTGGTGGAGCCCCCTTGTTTGCCTTGGTTGGAAAATTTGGAATCCAGCTGAGGGTTGCCAGATGGGGACATCACTGTAGGGGGGCGGACCATCACCTCCTGTTTTGATTTGGGGCTACAGGGGACAGAGCAAAAAAAAAAAAAGAAAAAGTAAAAAAATCACACCATTGATTAATACAGCCCTGTAGGAAAGGATTAGAGTAAAGCAGAAACAACAACTGTCACCCTGCAAGCTAAGACAATTGCTGACAAATAAAAAGTGCCTGCAAGCTTAGTCATGCAGGTGCTTTTTTGAGCATGCCCTGAAAGGATTATTATCCAAGATGGGATCTCATTGCTCAATAAGGCACCAGGACAAACTACAGGCCTGCCAGATCCCAGAAACTGCTGTCACATGAGGACCCACCTCTGGCACTTCCGTCAATAAAGACAACAGTTTCTATGTGCACAGAGAAGCGCCTCACACCAAGACCAGCTCAGAGTAAACAAACAAGGCACAATAAAGTTCACCTCACCATTGTCCTGGACCCTAGCTATACGCTGCAGCTCTGATGAGAGCAGACCCCCACCCCCTCCCTTGCACCTCCCTATCCAGTTCTAGAGGGAGCACAAGGAAAACCCAGCATTACTGCAGCATTTGTCATACATTGGGGCGAGCTGCCAGGAAAACACAAACCTCTGACAGTGAAAACAATTAAACCAGCTACAACCTGCCTCTGAATAAGGAAAAGAGAAGGATAACATCTCCAAGCACACTCCTACAAAATGGGGCAGATGAAGCTTCCTTAATTTGCCAAAGCAAATTCAGAGTATATCCTTCCTTCTTCCATCCAGCAAATTGCATCCTAAAAATATTTTGCTCCTTTGGGTTTTACAGACATATTAGCCACCTCTTCCTCCTCACCCTCCACTTACTCCACCCCTATCAGATCTTCTGCATTGTGTTTTCCCATCACCACTATCACTTCCAACAGGCAGCACTTCCTACCATCCTCACTGTGGGACTCACACAAGCTGTTTCCTCCTGGGGACAGACATCTGACTCAGAAGCATTCCCTCTGAAATACTCCTAAGCTCCAGATGACTCTTCGAGTAAATAATCAAACCCAAGGATGCTGTCAATCAGACCATTTTAAGTCCCTGGACATTGCTTTGCTTCCATATTCTTCCCCTTCCAGAATAGTGGAGGAGAGATGCTGACCTGCTGCACTGGCAGGTGACTGACGCAGGGGACCTCAGTGCTCAGCAGATCAGTTCTCCAGGCTGTTCAGGCCAAAAATACAGAGCAAGCATTTTGTGTGAAAATACAGGCAGAGAGACCTTCTGCTGCCCAACTACCCCTTGGGAAATAGATAATTAGAAGAGGAGGAAAGATAAAAAAAAGAAAGATAGAAACAGCATGTTTACTCTCCTACAGCCTGTTGAGGCACCTAATGGGAAAGGAGGAGGGCTCAAGGAATGCAGAATCCACAGCTTTCAGATCATCCTGAGCCTTAGAAACATGGAGACCCATCAGCACTGTGCTCAGGCACTGAGCAGGTCTGATGGGAGCACAAACGAGGACCAGTGGAGCACATTGTACCAAGTCCTTGGGCCAATCCGGCAGCAGAGCAGGGATGGCAACATGTCCCACCCCAGACCAGCTGACTGCAGGCTCTTCTCCTTACCTCTGTGTGTTGCCTGACGGGGAGTTCCTCACTTTGGGGTTACTGGAATGCATTGACAGAAATCCTGAGCTCACAGTCTCACACACATGCAGATGGGCTCTCGTCAAGTTCCCCTGGGGAGCGTGCTGCCAGAGGCAGCGTAGAAGCGTCTCCTGACACCCGCTCCTCTCAGTGCTGGCTGTCTGCTTGCCTTTTTTCTCTTTGCTCCTCGCTGGTTTTGCACTGGGTGCTTCCCTCCTGCAGCTCCAGCATTCTCTACACGTGTGCCTCCTGCTGCCCAGGGGAAGTCTCGCATCTCCAGGGCACGCTGCAGACCACCCCACAAGAAGAGAACAGAAAACCAGTGAGGAACTTCCCAAGCAGATGTGTCTGGTGTGAGGCAGTACCTGGCAACTCTTCCCCCATTCCCGAGAAGACACAGAAGAGTTTTCAGATGGATCTGTATTTCAGACCAGTGGCAGCCCTGCCTGGCCATTCAGTTTACAAGCAGTGAGGCCATCTTCCCATTGTGCAAAGAAAATCATTCTGGAGTCAACAAAACAGGGACGCACCCTGTATCTGAACACTTTGATTCTGCATCTGTGGTCAGCTTAAACACACTTCACAGCAAGTCAGTAGAAAGTCAAAACTGAAAATTCCCAACATGACTTAGCTACCCAGAATTCCCCTTTGAATGGCCATAATCTGATACTTCTTAAGAACACAAACTCTGCTTAAATCTTTTGTCTCCTTGGTCCAATATACCAAGACGTATGCTCAATGATGTGTGCTAAGGGTTACAAAATTGGGAGCAAAATAAAACTCCTTCCTGACCACCTCTAAGCTACCATCTACGTGTGATTGGTTGAAAACATCAGGGGTTAGTCACTCATCGCATCTATTAGAAAGGCCAAAAAAGCACTAGAGAAATATCCATCTCAGTTCGCTCAGGAACACTCTACAGACCATTGAGGCTTTTTAAAAAAAACCCCTACCAAAAAAAGAAGGAAAAAAAAAAAAAGAAAAGAAAGCACTTTTTCAGCTTCTTTCTAAGAAACCATATGCATGACACAGGCAATAAGGCACATAAAAATGTTTCTGGAGGAGGAAACTATTGAATATCACTGTTATGTGCTTTGGCCTAAATAATTTTGGAACAAATTTCTGTCTTGTTTATGTTTCAACAAAATAGCTCCTGTTCATCTCACCTACTCAGATGCAAATCCATTTAACTTAGAATCTAACCAAGATTTACTGTTAACGTATTAAGCATTGCTAGTTAAATATTATTCAAATGTAAATATTTCCGATATTCCTTCTCAGCACCAAAGAAGAGTTTCTTCCTGTGTGTATCATATGAAACAAACTAAATCTTACCAGAATGGGAATGTCTTGAATTTTATAAAGAAATCACTGTTCAAATTCCATTTCAGAAACAAAAATTGGCTTGCTTGTGTGTTGACACCAGAAGATTAAGAAACACAAGCACTCTATGATCACCTCTGGCCAAGGAGAGCTACCAGCAACTTGTAGTATTGAGCACCATTGTTTTCCAATTCCCCAAATTTATACAGTTGTGAGTCTGTGCCCTTACACATTTTAGTGACTTTGTACTGCTGTACTTTAACGTGATAGGGATCCACACTGCAGCAGTTCCATGAAGCTCTGCATCATCTCGAAAAATTCCCCTCTCTACTACGTGACTTCTCATGATCCAGAGAAGTCCTCCTGCTCCCTATTCTCACCTCCACTGTGTGGCACAAACTTATTAATGTAGGGAATGTTTCTGCAATAAATGTCTCATTTTAAACACCTCCCACAAGGCATAATCAGATGAACTCCTGTCTGAGCCACACATTCCAGAGGACCCACAAACTTCTCTGGGACTATTAGCTGGTTATCCCACTGATTTTGAGGGCAATATTGGAGTTATCCTATCACTACTGTTATTACTATCATGCTGCAATTGGAGCTGGTGCTATACAGACACATTAAAGATGAGAGAGAACCTCTTCACACATATCTAAACCGTGTCATCTTTGCATGCAAATTTGGCTCCTATGTCTGTTTTGACAACAAAACTGAAACATTATCAACAGCATCCAACTCTGCTTTTCAAGAGATTGATAAATCTGTAACATTCAGTGGAACTCAGTGATACTTCAGGGTCTTCACTTGAGATGAAGGTGTGACTGAAAATACAGTGAATTTCAGGGAAAAAAAAAAAAAAAAAAAAAAAAAGGCATAACAGCATTAAAGTGAGCAGACCCTGACGCTTATGAGAGGACATAGATGCCAGCATGATGAACTTAAGTATTCTAGTTGTTTCAGCCTCTGCTTTTCCATTTGGATATTTATGCATTATGTTACCTTTTATTACATGATGAGAATTGCGTCTCTTGCACA
Source organism: Acropternis orthonyx (assembly GCA_035583155.1). Taxonomy (NCBI): domain Eukaryota; kingdom Metazoa; phylum Chordata; class Aves; order Passeriformes; family Rhinocryptidae; genus Acropternis; species Acropternis orthonyx. The sequence continues at coordinate 5,848,168 of JAWWEU010000001.1, read as the reverse complement.
GTGCAATGAGAAAACATGAAGAGAAGAATCATCACCCAGGCTACCATGGTATTTCTGACATCAACAAACTTTTAAGTACTTTACCCAGAAGCAGGAGGAAAACCCTCCAAATTTTTAACCCTATTTTTTTGTTATTCTATATACACATTTCTTCCATCTATTAGAACTGATGCACTCTGCAAGGAAACTGTATTTTCCAATCTCAGTTTAAATTTCTTCTTACCAGAGAGAGCTATAAAGGATACATCAATATATTCATTGGTGGAACAACAGCAACTCAACTTCCTCAGCCTCTTATTTCTGCACACGGGGAATGTACAATCTTTTATAATGTGAAATGGAATGTCTCATAATTCTTCTCAATGCACTTCTAACATATGTATGTCTGGGAATCTAGGGTTCAATAATGGAAAAGCTCTAGAGAAATATATTTTTTGCAGCTGGAATTGCCTGCCATAGCAAGGCCTTTATCATTGCTCTAAAATTAGAGGTAGGGTCACTGACAGTGAATAGTCAAACTACTTTAAGACATTTTGGCAAGCTACATCCAAGGCTGTATTTTCAGGACTGCTTTAAGGTATGCCAGGCAACAGCTGCAGGGAAAAGGGATGGTTCAGGGGCTACTCATTCTCACCACCTCTCTCCTGACCGCATCAGGGAAAGATCTGAATGGGACCTAACCCAAGCAAAACAACAGAAATCCCTATTCAGCTAGATTTGCCCCCTGATCTGCTTGATCATGTAACCACATCAGTGCCACTGCAAGCTCAAAGGAGGAGGTGTGAACTGGTGAAAATGTAGCCTCACCCCACTTGGTTGCAGCCTACAATCTGGATGGCTTAAAATGACTTCAAACCTCAAATCCAGAGACAAAACAGATGGATATGCACTGGTGGAGGTATTACAGGTCCTCGACTTTCGAACAAGTAGCTTACCAAGACCCCTGGTGTCACGACACGGCAGTACTCATCGTGGAGGCCATGAGGTGCAAACCACTCGTCTCACAAGAAACAATCACCTGGAAAAGAAGAGACAGAAAAGTTTCACCAACAAGAACACACAGCCAAAGCCAAGCTGTGCACCCCTTCCATGCATCCAGACACACAAGCAGAGGAATTAAAACTTGCTCTGAACCACTGACAAGGGGAAGCCTCTGCTCAGACTGACAAAATTTGTCAGCACCGAAAAAGCCACCATCAGACTGGACAAATCTGAAGATCCGTGCTGCCCATGGAGGGGAAATAGTTCAGACCTGCTTTAGCACTCCCACATTTCAGACAGCTCGATTCCCATGAGCTCATCTGTGCTTCCAGAAGCTCACACAAAGCCTGGACATGTCACCTTCCCTTCTCTGCACCCATCTCTCTTCAAACACTCACCTTCCCCTCACTGTGTGCCCAGCAACTCCTGCCAAACACCTCTGCTTCGTATATACAACCTCCTCCACAGCCAGACAATGTTTAAATAAAAACATCAAGCATCAGGTAAAGCCAGGCAGTCACATCTACGGGAAAACCAGGCAGGTTTTAGAAGGAGGAAACACTATCTACCAATCTGGAAGCTCCTACTTCACATCATTATATATACTACAGGGAAAAGGAAATCCAAGTAAGACAGACTGCAAGTCTGCTCAAGATAGAGTGGTTAACCCCACCTTGTATTATGGTTATTTTCTATAAGGCCAAAAGAGTCCATGGCCCAAGAATTGATCAGCCACACTATCATTAATATGGACAACCCTGCATCAATTAATGTTCACTCACATGTTAAAGCAAATTTAAGTGCCTGAAAGTTTGGCAATACAAGGAAACACAGACTTTGAGGAACAGCTTAATGGCAATTTGAGGTCAGTAAAAAAAGCAGCAGCACTGTGAAAACTGTAGAGGCTGCAAGAACAGTATGAATCCAGACAGCACTCACACTGTCAAGGCCAGGGTGATCTCTCAGAGCACTCTCAGCTACTTACACAGCACGGACAGCCTTGCAGTTAAAGTACAACTGCAAACTGAAATCACTACCAGAGGTTTTCGGTGTAATCCCAATGCATTCTGCTGACCAGATCTCCCAGCAGAAACACAGGAGCTGGAGGCTCAATTAGTTACACATTGTGAAACCATGTGCATATTCTCTTCCCTCCAACATTCTCCAACTATTATCTATTGCAGCTTCACCTTAATAATGTAGCAATGCATTGCCATGTAATCCACTTCATAAAACCAAACTACAAAGCTAGTCCCAAACAATGCAACTACGTTCTCCACCCAGTCCAGCCAAATCAAACAATGATATCATCAACGTGATAGACCATCCTTATCTAGCCAAGTCACACCTGCAGACAGAAGCTGAAACAAACACCTATCGCAATAAGCTGCTTCATCCAGTAAAACCTACCACAGCAGCACAATCACCCCTGCATCCAATTACCCAGTTATATCTCCTCTCCCCTTTCCCCCACCCCACCCAACAAAACAATACAGGCTAAGTCGTGTCAGTGCCAATACTGACACACCTCTACTAAAGCAGCGACAGAAATCACTTTTTCTCTTGAAGAGGAAAACGTGTGAACACCAGCCCTCATCAGAATGGACAGAATCTATCACAAACAACGATCAGAGCTCTGTTGCTTGAAACACTGGATCCCAATGTGGCAAAGAACCGGAGCAGAGCCGCCTTACAGACCATAGCTCAGGCCAGCAAGAGAGGCACCATCCATCCTTTAGGCTACCCAGCTCCTGCAATGTAATCTCATTCCCTAGTGTCCCATATCTGCTGTTCCCTTGCACGATATTAATCCACAGTCAGCACAAAACATCTTGCTCCACAGTGAATCTGAGAGCAAAAGGCTGAGAGCATGTACACAAGCAGCAATCACAGAGTAACCAAAAATATGCAAATGCATTATCTTGGTTTATCTTTTTGTTAGGTATTTGTGAACCACCCCCAGCCACCTCATTACCATACTGCAAACAGAAGGTAAAAAAACCCACATCCAAACTAGCTTATTCCTACTTTATGCCTTTAAACTGAAGAAGCTTGATAGTGATAAGTGGTCAAGTACTTTGAGGTATACAGCATCATGGCTGCTCCAGCAGGAACAGCTGCAGATATCACTGATTCATTTCAGTCTTTTCTCCCTCTTTGAGAAGGAGAATGTGGAGAGATGTAATAAAGGCATACCAAGTAAATAAAAGTATCAGACTCGTGGCCTTACTGCGACATGAAGCATTAAAAGCAAGAAACCTTTCTCTGTGTATAAGAAAGAGCATGCTGCTATTTTCCCCATGGCCTTTCTGAGACTGTCTGTGCTGGACTGAGGGCAGTGAGAGCCCAAAATCAGCATGGAAGAAGAAAAAAGGCTTGAGACCTGCTGTTACTGAAAACAAATGATAACTCTGCAAGCTGAGCCTGCACCCTGAATTGTATCTGTGACAGTGGAGTGGTCAAGGAAGGAGAGAGAGTGGAGTAACAGACAGCTCTGGGAAGAGCAGCAGCTTTAGGAGGGACCACAAACAGCAGCAGCAGGATGTGTTTGAGCAACCACTCATCCTGACAGCATGGAAACAAACCTCTGCATGTGCATCCACCAGTGTAACCTGAGAGGTGGGGTAAGGCAATGAATCAGCCAACACACTCCTTCAGCACAATTTTACTGGGAAGGGCACATCCTATTTCTCTGACCCTCATTCAACCACGTAAGAGGAAGAATAGCTGCACTGGGGAAAGGTGACTCCCCTACACCCAAGACCTACTCCTGGTTTTCACCACGTGCTGTGCTTACCAGTTTTGTTAAGCATTTGCTTATATTATGCATTTGCAGCTGAACTGCACATGTTAACTTTTAATAAACTGCTGTTCAGTGAAGTACTTGATTACACACCTCATTGATAAGGAGCGCAACTGGGAAACAAGGAGGACTCAGGAAGGGTTATTCAATGCTTTTATTGAGCTGTCAGACCTTCTTAAGATCATGTAAAAGCAAATAGATAAATTGACAAGAATTCTACATCCCACACATCCCTCCATGGCACTTGAGGATACAGGGACACAGAACACTTTCCAATCCCTTGCATCAATCTCAGGTTCTAGATACGGTGCCCTACCAAGGGCTATTAAACACACTTCTGTAAAAGCTGCCTCTACCTCTCAGCAAAAGCTGTCCTCCTCATCCTTTCCCAGGAACACATAAAGAATGTGCTTGTAACACAACTTGGACTGGACTCCTCCAGCATTCAAACAGGCCTGTCAAAAATGCAACCTTAACCTCCTGTACAGCAACTGCATGCTGGACCCAGGAAAGGAACTTCAACCAGCCTAAGTCCATGCAGCTCTATCCCTTCCAGCCATCATCAGCCCTTGTGATCCAGCTGAAAACTAGTTCTAGATAAGATAGGAATAGTTTTCGGGAGGCAACTTTCACGTTTCATCCAGCCAGGTAGCCACGTGCTCACTAGCACAAAGGAGGCAGCAGTGACTGAATGCCACAGGCATGGATAGATTTACATTTGTTGAAATACACTTGTGTCCATCTCCTGCCAGGTACCTCTGCCCTTTTTTCTTAAACAAGGGCAGAAAACACATGGGGTACCTAAAGAATTACTGGGGCTAAAGACACAGTGTCACATGAAAACATAAATTCACATGCCATCTGAACACCATACAACTCTGCTCTGTCATCAGTAGATGGCCTGACTACCTACTGTCCTGGCTTTTTCCACTGCAGAGTTTGCAGATCTCAGCCCTTAACCAAACTGCACAAATTATCACACATCAGACTTTCAACTGACATGCTCACATATACCTTCTACCAGAAAGGCAGGGATCACTTGTACCTGGGGCACCTCATATGGCGCATGGACAATATTCCACCCCAAAGAGCTGATGATTTGCAGAAAATACCATGTTCTATCATTCCATAGTAAGCCACAAATCCCCCTTACTTATAAATTATTTTCTCAACATCAAGAGGTAAAATTGTTCATCTAAGCTGATTAGGTAGCAACTCACAGCCAGTCATCAACTTCTAGATGGTCCTAACTAATCCTGAAACAGTATGGACTTTCCTGTGTTTACATCTTGGCAATAAAAAACAATGGCATTCACAAAGTCTTCAATTTCACAAAGAATTACACATGTCCTTGTCAGAGAAATCACTGCTAATCCAAAATCTGCACAGTATTACATCTCTGCTCACACACTGCTCCCAGTCTCACACGCTCCATCAAGAGAATAATCAAGAACTTGTCACCTAAACTTATTTTGCTGCATGAATGTGGGAACTATACAATCTCCACCAGGCAGCATTGCAGCCTCCACAGAGAAAACACCTTCTCCTGTGCATATGGTGAGTACACACCTTCCTGTTAAACTCTAAATGAGCAGGTTATTGCCCACAGCTACCTCCAGCCCTGAAGCACACAGAAAGGGACTGAGCAAAGACAGACTCACTTAAAACTAGCACCTTGAAGACCTACAAACACATTGACATGGAAAGGGCATGCAAGATACTACACCATTATATGGGAGAGAAGTTACTTTGACTTGCTTAACTTAATGTAAGAATTTAGGACCACAGTATAAGCCTCCCAGAAACTGTAAGAATATATTTAATCACCCCTGTGCCAATAAAGTATGTGTGGTCAGTACAGTGTAGCTCTGCTGAGCCTACCTGTGTCTGCCCATCAGACAGTACAGAGACCCCTCCTCTCATAATTCCCCCCCAACTCCTATCATCACACACATGGACATTTCCCGAAGAATCAATTTCTCCTGAAGTCCATTCAGAACAGCAGTGGCCACAGAAAGTTCAACCTTTTGCTCTCCACCCTTAAAATGTGTAGTTAAGACAATCACTGACTCAGTACAATACAAACCCAAAGGCTCAGAGAATTGTTTTATGACATTTCTCATTGTAACCATCCCCTTCTCTCAGAAAATGGTATCTCTAGCAACTGTTCTCTTTCTTCTGACAAGCACATGGATAACCAACAGTAGCCATGATGCCTAAGTAATTAGTATTACTGTATAAGTAATTAGTCTTTCTAGGTACTTTAAAAAAATCATTCTAAAATAGTCTTCTGCAACAGACGCATTGCCCACTATTCTCATAAGCACCACTTCTGAGAGCTGTGAGTAACACTAACACTTCTTGTCCAACAGACAACTACATGTCCATTAAACTTTTTTTCAGTGCATCTAACAACACTTCAGTGCATTATTAATCCAGTGGGGATGAATGACTGTCCTAGACAGCTTCTGACTCTGTACAACTCGTTCCCCAAAGTAATGGAGGAGAGAGACATGGATGCAGGTGAGCAGATTCAAGGGGTACACAAACACGAAGAGCCTTTCAATTTCCCAGCTGCTATTTTGTAAAATACACTTGAACTACTTGGTCCCATTGGGACTAGAACAAGCTCTTGGCAGATTCTGACACAGTTCCAGAAATCAGTCCAAGGGGGAACACCAAAAGAAAAATCCTTAAAAAAAACTCCTCAAAGCCTAAGCTACAACTATCTGCTTCAGTATAGGAGCGTTACGAACGTTTACCCTTGGTCCTCATGCCATCTCAGACTCTCCAGCAGCAGTGGCATTTGCAGGGGCAGGTCAGCCTGGCTGCTGCCAGGGCACTGGGGACACCATCACACACCCCACAGCACGTCACATCACACTGACCTCAGCTCAGCCGCAGTGTGCTCCTGCACAGCTGCCAGCACCAGTCCAGCTCCACCTCTGTTAGCAATGCTGAGAGCAGTCTATGTACTTTACAACTGGAGTTTTAAGCACCTTACACGGAGTGTCACTTGCCTCAGAAGCAGCCTGTCTGCCCTGGAGTTCCTACTATTGTTAACACTGATAAATATCAAATGTTCGAGCAGTAAGGGGTTTTTCAAGAAATGTTTTAACAGTATTTCCCTAATGTATGACAGGCTTCTGCAGCTTTCTACATCATGTTAGCAGTTAATAGCCCCAGCATCAGTCAGCACTGCATGCAGGAGTCCAGTGGACAATGATAGAGTTTTCCAGAGGCTGCTTTCATTGCTTTGGCTTCTGTCGAAATTTCATCTGCTTTTCAAGATTTAGGCAGCATGTTCAGAGACAGAGGCAGTATCTTTCCCCTTACTTCTCTGGGTTTACTTCTAAAAATTTAAGTAGGGATATCAGCATGAACAACCATGGGTAAAAAGACACCTATATCAAGCTTGCCAGCAGCCTGTTCTCTAGAAACTAATCTGTAGGAAGGGAGGGAGTGGAGGGAAAATATAAAGACAGGATAAAGGAGACAACAGTTTGTTCTTCAACAAGTAGTAATGCCATACTGCTTAAGCAGAAGGCTTGGGAGAAACAAGTCACCTATCAACTCAGCACTGGCAGGGGGAAAAAAAGGTGCTTTTCTTTTTGGCATCCCTTCACCAGGCTTCCAGAAAGAAAGATAAGCAGCAATCCTCAGGCATAACTCCTTGGGCTGCAATCTTGTCAGTTTTCATAAGCTAAGTGAGGCTGGGATGGGTCAGCACAGGACAGAGCTCCTCTGAGGAAAACCCAGTGCCACAGCAAGCAGTAATGCCCTGGTATGCTGCAAGGGGACATGACACACAATGCCCATCGGAATTGCTGGGGGCGACCCATACACCTTCCTTCATTTTAACCTTCACCTTTACAGCTATCTGGTCTCTCTCATCCCAAATGAGCAGTTTTTCAAGGCTCCCCTGATCATCACTACCTTCCAGCACTGCCTGTTGGACCAGTTCTCCTCCAGGACTGTCACCACCAGCCATCCATCTGCTCTGCCCCTTTACATGAGCCCTCCTGCTGTTCTCTAGCACCTGGGGAACTCAGCACCACAATGCTGCCATTCCCATAGGGGCAGAGCTGGAAGGGTTACTGTATTTCCTGCAGCCTACTGCTGGGTAAGATGTGTGTCAGGGGTACATGCTCCTGGTGCATTGAACCTCTCACTTCTTTGCTTTTAGACCCGCATTAGGCATGTGAGGGGTAGCACAACCTTTAGCAACAGTGTAGCACTTCCACACTGGTTTCCTCATCATGAAATGTATGACCTTCCACACAGCAATGACTCTTTTAAGGAGTAAGGCACTTCAAAGAACTCCAGCAAGCAAAGACTGCATGTGCACAGTACTCCACGATGCTACATGATTATATCAAAGCTGCTGGGATGAAAAACTGACATTTGATAAATAACATGAGGTCACCTCAAAGATCTCAGAACACTGCGTGTAAAAATGTTATTTTGACAAGAAATTAATCAATTGTATAATCAGGTCTATTATCAAATCTACTGCTTTGACATGATCTTATAAAAGTACGAGGAGCATGCAATTCCAATTGCTGTGTGATCCTCCCTCACTCAACACGAGATGTAGGCATTTAATATTCTTCTAGTTAGCTATGCATGTACAGCAAAGACTAACACGCTTCAAAGTATTTACTGTGCTGTATAAACAGAGCGCTATTTTCAGACTCATAACTGTCAAATCAAAGCCAGCTTTCAGGAGAGCATTCAGAGGCATTTCTGCTGGATGGTGGCTATTTTCCTGACAGTTTCAACCTTCTATCCCCAACCACAAGAAGGTTAAAATATATATATATACATAGGCATATTATTTTTTTTAAGAGACAGAAGAAAGTGTTTTCTTGCCAACAAGCTGTCAAATCATTTTGGCCTGAAGTTCTTTACTCCTTTCTCACACACATATGAAATGTGGAGGAAAACTTGCATTCCACTACCAGAAGTTCTGAGAAGAGTTTCTACATACATAGGAGTGCCTAAACTGCATTGTAACAGCTCTCACTGTTGAAGCTGTGGCTGCTCACCTCGGCAGGCTACAGCTTGGTTTTATATTACGCTGCAAATACATTTCTAATCAATCCTCAAACAAATCCAGATTGGTACATAGGTAAAATACTGCCATTTCATAGGCACTGGAATAGCAATATCAAGACACCTGAATAAGCCAGTTTAGTAAAATGCAAAAAGCAGAGCTCTGAACCACCTGAGAAATGGTCTAATGCTGCTTTTTACCCAGTGTTTTTATCAGTGAACCACTAAACCACCATTTTTGTTAAGGTTTTCACAACTCTATACACACTGCAAAGGTGGCAAAGATAGCTTGACACAACATACACAAGCACACTCGAAGACTTAAAGCAATTTGTAGAGCATAAGTAACATGGTCGAGTAGATAAATCACAGGGTCTGTTCTCAAGTTTGTCACCAAATCCAACCTAACCCGGTTTTAAGAGCCCATGGGCCCCAGCCACCCCGCTGATAAGGTAAAACAGATATCTGCACCCTTTGTTCAGAAGGCACAGAGGACAACAACAGGCACATGGAGACCATTCGGTGACAAGATGGGTCAGTGATTTAAAGCTCCCTTGCTCTGCTGCTGTGCAGACAACCTCAGCAGAAAGTTAAGGAGCAGCAAAAACACAGTGGCGCTGCTTTCTTAAGAGGCCAAACAGCCATGAGAATGAGACAACCAGCTCAGAGTAACTGAAAATGCTAGGAGTTGAACAGGCAGCTGTGTGGCTACCTGTGCCTGAGTAACAACAGCTCTGAACTCAATACACAAAACAGCAACCTCTCCCTCGATTCTATATGCAACTAAATTATTGTGTGTATCATGCACTCTTTTTGTCATAGACTGTACTACTAAGGAGCACTTAAAAACAGCATTGTCTTCAAGACTACAGCACTCAATTTTCAGTGAGCTCTCAGAGAGCATTGCTCTACCACCTCTCAGTCCTGCTTTGCTGAAAGAAATCATGTCACAGGTAAAGCATACTTTCAAGATTCCTTCCTTCAAAAGGATTTCACTGATTCTGCCTAGGCTTTAAAAATCAAACAGGCCAACCACCTTACAGTCCACTATTCATCTCCTTTCCCTATTCCACGAGCTTCTTCTCAGAGGCCAAATAAGGAAAATCTCACCTCTCCTTTAAACTCTGAAAAAAAAAAAAAAAGGAATCTTGGAGCATGTCTATCTGTTCTAAATAGATGAGGTTCATTCTTCAGGTACAGTAAACGGCAATTTCGTAAGAGCCTTTAAAATAAATTCAATAGTGTTGTCAAAGTAGATCAAAACCAGACCGTTGAGATCCAACTCTGCTAAAGAGCAGGTAAAAACAACCCCAGAAGGAGTAAAGCAAATGTAAAAAGTTGGGTAGCAGCAGTTCACTTTGTGATAGCCACAGTTTGGAAGCTCAGACCAGATTTCAGGATGGTTCATCAGGATCCAACTAGCAGCCCATGCAGTTGAATGGCACATCTCACACACTGGTCTCAATCAAGTTTCCAGAGAAGTGTGTGAGAACCCTGCAGCAAACCCCAGGCACAACAAGTTATTCCCTCCCTCTCTTTCCCAATATAGAAACACATCTGTTAGAGCAGAATAAAAAACAAGGTTTAGACCACAGGCTTAATACCTCTTCCAAGATTTCTACTGTCACTGATTACGATAATTGAATATTCTTCATATTCCTACAGACATCTGACGCTTTTTAACTCTTGTTGAATTCTTGCTCCTGATGATTCTCACAGCATGACTTTCACTGCTTAATTGCAACCACACTAAATAGTCTATCGTCAGTTTACAGTACATGTTCTGTATCATCAGGCAGCCTTGACGCAGCAGAAACTTTTCCACAGCTAAATCACCCCACTCTTATTTTTGCCCTGCTTAAAGCTCCTTAAAGAGGGTTTTTCTTTTGATACCTTGCATATATGTCCAGAGACGATTTTTGGCAAAAAGAAAAAGGTAAGCTGAAGGACCTGTTCTCAGGCAAGGGAAGCTGTAAAAAATAGGTGTAAAAAAACATTCAGTTTAGCAGACTCTTAAGGGTATAGTTAGATGAGCAGCCCTTTTGGCAGCAAAGCCAGCTTAAAGAACTGCTGCTACCTATAGTTACTTCCATCCCTGCACCACACTGTCTGATGTGCCTGTGTAACCATTTGCGTGGCCAAACAGGGAACCAGTTTGGCAAACTGATGCAGGCCAGGTACAAGCTTTTTTTTTTTTTTTTTGTTGCCAGGCTACTTATAGTCCAGATCTGCTCCTCGATCTGTTTCACCAGCCAGCTTCTCCGGCAGCAGTACCAGCACACACACAGTGGGGTGCGCAGAGTCAGAACAGGCAAGCACCAGGACTCCTGACAAGCCAACTCTTAAGTGCTCACAGGCATAGGAACCGCAGGCAGATAGGCCTACGGGTAAGGTTGCAGCCACAAAGTACAGCCCCTGTTTCTGCAAAAATACGAAAGTCAACATTGGAACAGTTTGCCTGGATTCAGCACAATAAAATGTCACCTACCGTTGCTAAGTGGTGTTTGTGAGCCTGAGTGGTCTTAAAGGCAACCCTCCAGAAATTACCCAGCAGAGAGATTCTTTTTTTTTTTTTTTTTTGTTCAAGTTCTTCAAGATTATCAGGAATTCCTAATTTTGAATAAGGTACCTGCTCTTCTGGGCTTGTATAGCCCCTACCACAAAGGAGATCAAGCTCCAAAATGATTAAACTTTTAAAACAGAAAAAAAAACCCTAACATAAAAGTCAGGGTACGTGGAGGAAAGCTATTTTAAATCCAATAGGCAGAGCAGTGCTTGGACAAAAACTCAGCAATGAAATCTCCTTCCATCCACAAATCACTCTGAAAATCTGAGTTAACACCTTGACTTTGCCAGCAGGAAGACTAGAGGGACTCCAGCAGAGCTTGTAAGCAGGAAATCCAAGCCCACAGCAAAACTTGCCGAATTAAAGGACTTCATATCAATGTAAACAAACCACAGAACTCAGCGAGACACAGAGATTTCTGTGAAGTCCAAGGCCACGCAAACTAGTTGGAAGGATTTTACGAAAGCTGCCTGCATTGCCCTGAAGAAATTATGGTAAACTTCTAGAAAGCAGAAGAGATGAAGCCCTGCAAGGCAGCACAGCTCACATTTAAGACTGAAATCAGTTTGGATACTCACTTGAGTATAAATTGCTCCATAGGATAAAGTTGCTGTTGTTTGGGTTTATCTGATTTTTTTCCTACTGAATTTATAAAAGGCCAACAAAATTCCTAAGTCATAGGCACAGATTGGAAGGCAACAGAATCGACACAGCATTTCAGGAACTCAGGGACAAAAAAAAACCATGAAGAAAGAAACATGAAGAAATAGCTATGGGAAGTCAATGCATTACAGGGTAGCAAGCCTTTGAATAGCTAGAAAGTATGGATAAAAGGTGCTCCACTCTTACCCACCTCAAACATATAAAAAGCTGTTGTATATGAACATTTTAGCCTTGTGGCTTATAGTTGCCTTAGTTTCTATATTTGGATATTTAGTGACAAATGTAGTTTCTCTGGCTGTGGACTAACCCTAACTGAAAACAATCCACGCAGATGAACTGTAAAGATGAAA
>JAWWEU010000001.1:5803310-5830325 GCA_035583155.1 Acropternis orthonyx | reverse complement strand
CTCCCGCCGTGTTCCGCAACCCGCCGAGAGGGGAATGGTACCGCCCGCCCCGGCAGTGGTACCGTCCGCTACTCTCTCGGCCGGCGGCGGGGCCGCCTCTCGCTCCCCGCGCCAAACAGTGGTCTCGCCCGGCGCCCCCCACCCCCGGCCGGAGGGCGGGGCGTCTGTCCCTTCCCCCCCTCCGCCCGCCCGGTGGTACCAGCCGGGCCCTTAAAGGGACAGGCCCCATCCAGAGGCCCCGCCCTCTCATTAGCATACAACTCTCCTCGCGGCGGCCACGCCCCCTTCTCCCCTTTTAAACAGCCCGCAAGCCCGAGGAGCTTCTTAAAGGGGCTGCTCCCCCCCCCAAGCTCCCCACTGGCCGCACTCGCCCTGCACCCCTCGGGCGGGCGGGGGACCCCCCACTCCGGCCGAGAGAGCCCAGGGCTTTTCCTCCTGACGGGAGAAAGCGCCGGGGGTGCAGCGGCAGCAGCTCGGAGCCGAGCGGGGAGGGACCAGGCGGTAATGGCAAACAGAAACAACCTATCAACTCCAAAAAAACCGCCCAAGGGCCCCATCCTGGACAAACGCCCCGCGCTCGGGGGATTAGACAACAATGTAGTTCGGATTCAAACTGGCAGCGAGGAGTTTTGAAGATCTGCAGCAATCCCTCCCCCTCACCACCACCCCCCGGCCTTTTCAGTCTCAGATTTACTCTGTGAAAAGAGGGCTTTCAAACATCCACTAATCCTCCTCCTTCATCTCCGCAAAATGTCCCTAAAATAGGCGATCCGGAGGAAGCGCCTTCGGAGCCCAGCGATGCACAGGGAGCCGCCCGGTGGGCTTTGCACGTCCGCGATGCCTGAATAACCTGTTTGGCCAATGCACCATCGGCGGACAGACATGCAGAGGGTGTCCTCCCTCTCCCTTTATCCTCAGACGACCCATTCTTTGTCCGACTCCCACCCTGTCCGGCTCCCACTTTTAAATAACCCAGCTCTTTGAGAAGACCATTTCAGTGCAACCATTCACACTGGGCGTTGCTCTGGCAGATGATATAAAAGCACCTCCTCTCTCTGCTCAGCTTCCCATCCCTAAGGGGCTTTTCCTCTCTTTGCCTCTCTCTTCTCCTCCCCTCGTCCCTGCCCACTTGGAAACAATGTCAAAGAACTCCTTACAGCTTCCTGAGTACTGCTAATTATCACCTCTTACCCCATATACTTTTCCTTGAGGGGTATACTTTTTAACAGTGGGGGTTTCAGCCCCTCCTGATTTGCAGACCAGAGACCCGAAGCATTTCCCGTTGGACAGACTTTTTCAGCCCACTGACATTTTATTCCAGACAAATCCCTGGGGCTACAAGTTCCCAGGATCCAGGACACGGATGTGGAAAGCTGTTGTCCCCCATGGGCCTTTCCACCTCTAGTACTGACACCAGCCCCACCACCAGCAGCTCCTACAGCTGAAAAGTGTTGGTGAAACCCAATGGATGGGGCTCCAACCACCACCTTTGCTGCCACCGGTTCCATACCTGAGATGTACATGGATATAGGTCACAAAATTTAACACCTACAACTCCTCCCCTCCTTTAGGCATCCCTAAAGGATGAGAATGAGCCCAGGAAGGATTGCCACAGCAGCATCTGTGCAGAGCAGCCCACCATGGTGTAAGGAAGAGATGTGCCTTGCAGTGCTTCAGACAGAAGACCCAGTCCCGCTACCACCGACACCAGGAACCCATCGTGGTCTGCCTAAAAGGAGGTTTGTTTCCCCCGGGCAGCTATAAAATACAAGGTGCTAGCAGACTGCCTTTTTTTGTTCTCCTCCCTCCTCTGACCCAGCACTCCGCTGTCTCGTCCCTCGAGGAGCCAGACCGGGGAACAGGAGCGCAAAACGCTACCAGTTTGCAGATGCTGTGGTTCCTCCGGCTCCCCTCCCATCCCCCCGACCCCATCCCCCCACATCTCAAGCAGTTATAAATGACTGTGCAACTCTGCAGGCAGCGGTCTCAAATAACCACACCAAGCCTCTCCCCTCCAACGGCTTTAAGGCTCTTCCTTCCTCTCTTTGGGGCTCCCGAGAGCGCTTATCAAGGTGTTTTGCTTCACTCTCTCGAGTTAAATTGCTACGTCACCCATCGCCTTTGGGAATCGGCCATGGCAGTGAATTCCCAAAGGCAGGAATTCTCAGCTGAGAGATCCCTCCCCTCCTTCCCACTGCCCTTGTTTTGCTATGGGAACTGGCAACAACAGGCTCCCAAACGATCCCAACTGCGGAGACAAGTTGTAAATCGGGATTTAGGTGGCCAGAGCCCCCCAGACACGGTGGGACCATCAGTGCCAGCCTCGAGGGCAGCCCCCCCGTCTGGGGGCCAACCTTGTAAGAGCTTCCCCAGAAAAGCCAGCTGTCCCGGCTCTTTAGAGCACTCCGGCAAATCCGAGAACATCTTGGAAACATTACAGCTCTCGCCACACTCTGTGCACTCTCCTCACAACTCCCCGTCTGCAGTGAGGACAGGAGATCGGCCAGTCTGTTCAAAAGCAGGGTCCTCTTCCATCAGAGCAGACCAATCCTAAGGGAAGTTGCCACAGGAGCTCCAGTCCTGT
Organism: Acropternis orthonyx; assembly: GCA_035583155.1. Taxonomy (NCBI): domain Eukaryota; kingdom Metazoa; phylum Chordata; class Aves; order Passeriformes; family Rhinocryptidae; genus Acropternis; species Acropternis orthonyx. The sequence continues at coordinate 5,827,741 of JAWWEU010000001.1, read as the reverse complement.
GGAAGAGACAGATCAAGATAGCCCAGCTAGCTAAATACATTTGCATGGCACTTTCTGTACATGATTCAGAGCATGGCACACCCCGATCCGGCTTTTATTCTGTTTAAGGGGCCCAGCCCTGCAAACACTTAATTTTACATGTGTAAGTAGAGTGCCACTGAAGCACAATGGAGCTACTCATGCAAATAACATTGAGAGTGTGTAGGGCTGTGGCTCTTTTTCCTCTATTCCATCTGCAGGAGACCCAGTTTTAGAGGATCCTGCCGTGCTCTCTGTTATTGCCACTCACTTGTGCCAGTTAACTACTCATGTAGCTACACTCATAGGTGAGCTGCTTAAACAACCCAACCTTTTTTTTTTTTTTAAAAGCCCTACTAACAAGAACAAATCCTTAATGCCAGACCAGCTCTGATGTAGATTTCATCCCCACAAGCGACTGAACTGGCACAACTGGAGGAGGTGGAAACATCTGAGGAACAGGAACTTTTGAAGATGGGATTGAGGGAAGCTGAAAAGGTGACACAGCGCCTTAGCATGTGAAGCCTGGAGGCATTACCCTCTTCTGAAGTTACACCCTGCTCCTGACCATCCACTCTCTGAAGCGGAACCTTCTCCAACCACACAGTCATCCCACATGAAACAAGTTTCACCTCAAATGCAACAGCAGATTGGGCCTTTTCAGTCATTAAAACGTAAAAACCTTGCCTCGAGAAAAGCTGTCACCAGTAAGAAGAATCTTCCAACAGTCCCTTTGCCCAGGATCAGGGCCAGGTGATCTTCCTTGCAGGTAAGGCTCATCACAATGCACATCTGCAGCCAGTACATCACTGCTCCTGCAGTCACAGAGTCCCTTGCTATTAGCTTTGACATGGCACATTTGGGCCATGCAAAATGTTCCCTACATTTTCCTTTTTTTCCGATTTACGGGCTATTTTATCTCTAGCAACTCTGTGCTTAAATTGCATCACATATTTACTGTCTGCTGAGGCAAGATTTCCCCTCTTTCAGTGCAATTATAACCTTCCAGCAGGGAAGCTCCACTAACTCCGTAAGAGCTTAGCTCTCTGCAGTGCCTCCCGACCTGCATTCATGTACGCCTGAGCAAAGTGGGTGTAAAACACCATCACTGCTGGAAGTGAAGAACACACACCATTAGGAGGATGTTTGGCTTTGTTTGTTTGCTTTAGGTTTGGGGTTTTTTTTGCTCGGATGGAGATGATCAGAGAAGCTGCAGGACAAGAGAGAGATCAGGCTGTATGAAACATTTGCTTACCAGCTTTGAGTTTTACAGGGCTGCATGCTCTAATGAGCCTTCTCTAAAGGAAACAACCCATTTCTGTAAGGAATCCAGGTGATTATGGTTTGCATACCGCCGTGATCTCTCTGCATGGGTGCAGGGGAACCGCCTTCATGAATCTTGCTGCACGATGAAGTCTAAAGCTGGACAATGTGAAAGAGATGGGAAAGGACCACAGGGAGGGGTAGTTTAACATCCACTGTTAACTTGGGAAAAAACCCTTCTTTCAGAAAGTCTTTTATTTATTGTAAATCATTCCTAAAAGATTATAAAATCAGGCCTGGGGGAGAGGGAGAGATTGTTGTTGCTTGCTTGCTTGTTCAGTGTCTTTTGGTATTAGACATTCTCCCGAGTCTTCTCAGTTTTGCTGAACCTCAGTCCTGCAAACCACCAGAGAACATTCTTAACGTGGTCTGAGTGAAGAGTCCCTCTGCACCACAATGTGTGTGGGACTTCACAGAGGAGGGAAATGCATATATATCCATACCAATGCCAGGATCCACAGGCACACTCACACACATCCCTCCCAAAAACACACATACATGAACTCCTACCTCTGTCCCCACTGCTGGCCTAAGACAACCCGTAGCTCGCCTACAGAAATGACTAGTGCCCAGATGGCTGCACAGGGCACAGAGCTGTGAAGGGAAGGAGGCTGGCTGATGGATCTGACCAGCACTGGCTGCACAACATCACCCTAAGGCAACAATGTGCAGATGATGGTAAATTCACCTGGGCAAAAAAGGCCTTTCTCTCACTTTCCTGTCTGCACTGGAAAGAGAGAAACAGTTGATGTTGTGTTTTCCTGTTCACATGAACATCCAAACAACCTGAGCCTTAATCAAGCTTGGGCTGGAGCATGGGACTGGGCCTATGGTTAAAATACTCTTCTGGATCTCCAGAGAGCCTTATGGTTCATCTGCCAGTCTTCAAGACATTATGCCACATCAAAACTGTGATGTGATGAAAAAATCCCACATATTACAACATTCCAGTTGCAGGAAGCTCTTGCCCTATTTAGAAAGTCATCTCTCAAGTCAATAAGCAGGTATGAGACAAATACCATGCAGCCACAGAGATAAATGCTCAGCTCTATCTCCTATGATTTAAAAAAAAAAAAAAAGGAAGAAGAAGAAGGAGAGAACAGATACTGATTCAGAAGGGAAATCAGGTAAGCAGAATCTGGGGAAACATATGCTCATGCAACACATGATAAATATGAATTCATACTAAACAAAAGTGGGAAATTTTGGCATGCAGAAGACTCCAAAATCAGTGATTGCCCAGAAACACTGCTCCCACCACACTGTCCCCATGTTTCACAGGGAACTGCTAACATACACTGAGTGCTGTGGTGCTGCCAGATTTTGTCTGCGGAATTGCCTGATCCTTGAGCCTTCTAAGATTCTCAGCCATGAATTTACACTCCCTTTGTATGTGTATGGCCATCTTTAACATCAATGAGAACAGACATGGCAGCAGCTCACAAAATTGCCAAATTCACCTCCTTCTTCCACTCAGCCACTGTTAAGCCTGGTACAAGGCAACAAGCCCCCTTGCACAGCCACCTAGCTATGTTCTCTGCACTGCCTGCCCCACAGCACCCGGGCACACACGTGTGCACTTTCATGGTGTAAAACCAACCAAAACAAACTTCGTTCCCAAAGCAGTATCTCTCAGAAAGCCACAACCAGATGAAGAAAGCACCTCTCATTAGGAGCATCCTTCTCACAGAATAAATAGAAGGAGGCTAAGTCTGCCCTCAGACAGACAGAAGTCATCTGTTGCCAACACACTCAACAGCTCTCTTGGCCTAAGGGGCTTTTTGTGCCTTCCAGTGCTGCTCCTCCAGCATCTGACTGCTCTGGGTACCCGCCTGCTGCACAACAGGGCAGCAACACACACGGGTTACACACACGGACTACAGCTGCCTCTACAGAAGGGTTTGAGGGTAAAATTCTGCTCATGTGTCTCCTTCAAGGCTACGATAAAATAGAAACCCCTTCAGCATAAATTAACCTCCAGACTGCACACAAAGAAACCAAGCCCCCACTGTACCACAGACTGGCCCATTAAAGCGAATGGTTAAATTCTTGCTCTGAAAAAGTAGGCGTTGTTGTCTGTTTTGTGAGGCAGAAATCAATATTCCCGCCTCCTCTCCTTCTATTATTTCACCTTGAGATACTCATGCTCAGTTAGATGAGATCTGAGTCTTGCTCACTATTACAGCAACTTTTCTCTCTCCAGCATTTCACAAGGTCATGGATGCTCTTGGAGTCCTAACCTGCCTGTAATTTACCACTCAGCTCCCTAAACTGGTGACTGAAGTAGTGACTGATTTTCCTTCCAAATCACACTACTGTGGCCATTTCTAACTGTTTATCTGTAACCCCAGCTCCATCATTTTGCTCCCTGTGTCCTCCAATAATAACCCTCTCTCTGCCACAGCCTCACTCTTCTCTGGACCCCTATAATTCACTCCCTGCTAACCTCTTCCATACTGTGGCTATCTCATATAAATGATGTTTTATTGTGAAATGCCTCTTCTGCTCTCACTCTCCCTTTAGTCTGTGGGGGTTAAGCTTGGGTAAGTCTATGAATTTTGGGGAAGGGCAGGGAGGGGGGGAAGGACCTGGGTGACTGATGCTTAGCCCAGGCAACCCTGCAGCAAAGTTGGTTGGGAAGAGACAGGCAGGGTAAGGTAAGCCAGCATCATACCTCAACAGCTGCTCCTTCAACTAGGTTTCCCTGTGGCAGTTCAAACCCAGGGCCTAGACCGATTCCCGCAGATCAGGTAGCAATAATGCCAGGCTGACTGGGTTGTTCTGATGAGTCCTCTTGGATGCAGCATTGCCTACGATCATGCCCGCCTCTGTCACCTAAGGATTAGACAACTGCAATATGGTCTGTTTGGCACCATGCTTCAAATCCATTCATAAACTGAAGGCAGTGCAGAACTCGGTGCTCAGATAGAAAAGCCATGTCTCTCACTCACGAGCATTCTCGCATTTGTGCTCCATTTTTATGCCACCTGACCACTGGCTTCTAGACAGATTTTAACATGTTCCTGTTGACCACTAGTGCCTTGCATAGGAGAACCCTTCCCAGCTGACAAATAACATCTTATATTTCCTAGAAGCTGTAGAAAAGACACCCAGTACTCCCGCACAGGTACTTAGGAGAGTAGAGTTGAGGGTTGTTCAGTCTCTAGTTTGCCATTGTTTGCTGGTGACAGTCTGATGAAATTGCTTGAGTTATAATGAAGACAGTTTTCATTATCTGTCATTTAAAATTGTCAAGGGAACTTAGACTGAATTGATAGGTGCTACCTGTTGTTTCAAATAGCTTTTGATGAAAGAAATACATTTCAAAAGTACCAATCATTGATTTACAGGTGCTGTGTAAAGATCACGTAAAACAGTGAGATCTCTCCAAAGCAAACAAGCAGATTTCTCCCCTTGCTTTTTAGTTTAGACATTGGCTTATCATCAGTGTGGTGCTGACTTTCTTCTACAGTAATTATCATTGACTTTCAGACCTGCAGGGTCTCAGAAGACAGAGGACAATACCTACAAAAACAGGACTCTTCGTTATTAGAGGGCACTTGACACGTTTGGCTCAGCAATATGAATGCTTCGCTCTTTTGCATTTTTACTTATGCACTTTTATGGTGCAAACTGTGAACAACTTTAACAACAGATGTCACAACTGGACATACTTCTGCCCAAACATTTTGCTAGTCCCTCTCTGCTAACGGTGTTGGCCTCTCACGGCTAAACTGCAATAACAGACTGTGTGAATATTCCTAGTCCATCTGAGCACAAAATCTGCCAGCTTATTGTAAGTCATACCAGTTTATTCTCTAGCATGAATACATCTGCTGACAATACCTGCTTGCAGGTCCTGAGAGACACCAAAGATAGCATTGTTCTTTTCCATCTATTTCTTTATATTTTAGAGCATCCATTTAACACATGAGATGGTGCTGTTTAGGGGATCCGCCTTGGTAATGTAACTCTGATGGGACACTCCCTGTGCCTTGACTTCCTTACTACACGGGCTGTTCCTACACACAACCAGCACCTTTTCCCTGTCCTTTCTGTCAAACCAAAGCAAAATGAATGCCAGCACTCCATACAGCATTCAAGAAATGCAGGTGATACTTTGTGCCTTTAAGAACCACTTGTATTTTTTGTAATTGCTTTTATATGAGAATCCAGCATCACAGACTGTAGGAAGAATCTCCTGTAAACATTTAAATGCTGAAGCACAGATACCTTCCACTTAAGAATCAGATAACAGAGATTGCTGTTGCTTTGTCCAGTGACACAACTTCAGCCTGCCTGGGTCCTATGCAAGTCAGCTGGCTTCCTCATCCAAGTCCCTGCAGTGTTCCCCAGGGGTGTTCCTGCTCTTGGTGGTGTATAGGATGTTCAAAACTAAGATTTGATAGTAATGAGGAAGAAGGGAAGGACTGAGCTTTAGGATGATGGACTCTGAGAGTCATAGATGTGAGGAAGAAATAAGATTGTTCTGAGACCTGATCATTTCTATATCTTGTTCCCATTAAGACAATGTTTCCCAGGCACTTACTTGAGTCAGCCTTACAAAGCATCTCCCAAAGAAAAGGGTTTATGTTCCTGGCAACATGTTCCAAAAAAACATGTCCCCAGCTCCCTGCTGCCATAAGCAAGCACAACTCCAATGATTTCAATAAAGCTGCACTTTCTGTGGCCCTAAGGCTATAACACTACAGTAAACAAAGCCAATTTCCATAAGCCAGATGCTTAAGGTCTGAACCCAAGTCTTCCACATCTTACACATATGATCCACCAGTAGGTAGCTGAACCCACACCTTCAGCTGGCTGTCACCGAGCTTCTTCACCCACCAGCAGAACATGGATCTCAGGGCCTCATCCTCCAGCACAGCAATGACTGGTGGACATCAGCCTGCTCCTTCCTTCAAAGTGCAGTGGTGCCTCACTCCTCTAGGATCTGTGCTGTGGCAGCATTCCCAGCCTCCCTGCTGAGTCCTCTTCCCCCTCTGAAAAGAAACCGCCATTCCCCACTCTAATGGTCACAAGCATGAGTTTGAGAAATAAAATGCTGATAACCAAAAACCAAATGACCTTACAATTTCAGTTGCTTACCACTCCAGTTTCTTCACCTCCCCGTTCTACAGTTTGTTTTCCCTTTATATTTAAAACATCAAACAAACACAACTCACTGTAAGGAAGGGATGGCTCAGGGCTCTTGCCAGACTAGGTCTGGAATTCACTGGCACATGCTGAAAGCAGATTTATGGCTCAGTTAGATGACAGCATACATCCTGGAGTAATAAGGATGAAATGCTGAATAGTTGCTCAGGACTGAGTGAACACAGCAAATGAATGGTCCTTCCAGATTCAGAAGTGGCCCCTGAAGAGCAGCAGTAAGGGACTTTGGCTTGATAATAGTCTGGGGAATGTACTGCTCCAGTGAGTAATGTTGAAAATCCATAGGCAAAGGAAATGTTTTAAAACAGAGGAGGAAAACCTACTTAAAATCAATACCATGAAGGTCTCTAAAAGGAAACACTGCAAAAAAGGACACATTTGCCACATATAAATCTTTAATGACATCTTGTCCTTTTAACAAAGCTTTAAAAAACCCAAACAAACAAAAAAACCAACGCCAGTTGCTGTAATACACCTGAGAGAGCAATCATCTTCACACGGCAAAATATGATTTTCACACCTGGTAAATGAAATTACTCCACTGCATCCCAAGGCCAGGGTTAGGGGCTAAGGTGAGCCGTTAATGAAAGGTTAGAGACCACAAAACAGCTCTTTGGGGAGCACCTTTCAGACACTCTTTTCATGTACAGCAGTGCACAGTAATCAGAAGGCACTGGCAGCACACACTAAAGTCACTGTCACTGACAGTGGTTCTGACTGTGCAGTCATCAGTTGATAGCTCAGATTAAGACACCAGCTGACACAGCCATGCTCCTGTGACACAGGAGAAGGCTCCATCTCTTCTAAGAGCAATTCTCTATTCTTTCATCTTCCTCCTGGCATGCCTTCTGCAGCACACCAGGGTTAACCACTTGCTCTCTCCTTCCGGATGAAGAGTGAAGCCACAGAGCCGAGACAACAAACTTCTGCACCGCACGCAGCTAAAGCCTCCACACCATTGAAAGAAAAGCAGGCATTGAGAGTGAAGGAAAATCCTGATCACAGGCCATGCTGGTAGGAACCTGATGACATTCAGAATCTGTCCTGCATCAGCACACGAGACTTCCAAGCCAGGCAGGATGGATATAAAATTTGCCAATCACTCAGGAACAAGAGAGAAGTGAAACTGTGGGGAGCCAACAGACCCTGGAGGTACAGATATTTACAACAAAAAATCTGAGTGGAAGCAGTAAGAGGAAGAAGCACAGAGAAATATGCTACAAGATCTAGCACCAAACAAGACACGTGGCTTAACAAGATGCTTTAGAATATCTGGTTCCATAAATTAGACTGTGATTCCCAGTTCTTTAGCTCCCAGCTCCTGCTGATTTCTGAGTATAAAGGGGATGTTTGTCACTCCCAAGATCAGACACCAGTTCCAATGCCTTTCAAGAAGTACACACATGAGTATGTTCCTAGGGAAGAATGAGCTAGAGCTAAGCCTTCAAATGAGCACAAGGAGAACCTCCTGCCCACAGACAGGAAAGTGGTAACCTCCTTCACTTCCTTTGTGGCTTTAACCTAAGCCACAACTCCTCCCTTTGGGTTAGAAGTCTCTTTCACTCATTCAGATGTTTGTCAGCTTGTCTCTCTCTAATACCCAGCATACATAGCTGCCACAGAGGGGGAAAAAAAACCAGCTCTCTGTTTTTCCCTCTCTCCCACACCCCTTTTCAGTTTCTTCCCTCAACAAGAATGGCTTCGTGCATGGCAAAACAAGTCTAAACTACAGCTCTTCAGGCACAGAAATTAGGGATTGCAACATGAGGGGGCAGGGAGAAAAGAGACGTTGGCATACAGGCTACACCAACATTTGGGAATGCTGGCAGTGAGGAAACACTGTTGCCAGCAAGAAGAGTGATGCCAAAATAATTCACAGGGCTTTTCCATGAATGCAAGCACTCTTTCCCAGCCCAAGGCACAACATTCCTTCTTCTCCTCCAGACAGCTTCAGAGCATGGACGAGGTACTGGAAGTGAGGGGCAGAGAGGGGTGAGCACAGGGACAGCTGTGCTGCCAATCAGGAAGCCCTCTGCATACAGAGCTGAGAAGGGCAGATCCCATCATCCCATTGGGGCATCAGTTAGGGAGAGGCTTCCCTGGCTCTCCCCTTGATGAGATCACATCATCTGCTGAAGAGAGTTTTAAACATGAGAGGCAGTGGCTTCCACCCAAAGCCCTCCTGGTCCAAAGGCTTACCCTTATCATACCCAGGTGATACTGGATTTTTTTTAGAGAGTTAAACCTTGTGAAAAATTTGAGCAGTTTTTTGAGCGCAGGCATTTTTTGCTCCCTTACAACTGCCTATAACAGGTAGGCAGAGAGGTACTCAAGGGGGGAAAAGATCTCCCACTGCTCTCACTGCAACACTGGGCAGCCACACATGGGGGCCACTGATGCAGTCGCTCACTTGTCAGCTGCCACTCCCAGGACAGTTCAGAACAATGTAATGCGAAAGGAAATGCTTTTTTTTTTTTATTCCTTCAAGGTTTTTGGAGATTTCAAATAATTGTTCTATATCTGATCAGGCTAAAAACAAAAAAGAGAGTAGTTTTCAAAAATTATACCTAGAAACTATGCCCAAATGAATTAAATGCAAGATTTCATTTTACCTTCTTGAAACACTCCATTTTGACAGCTTCAAAACTTTTCTCTGCTTTTTTTTTTTTTCCCCCAAGATGAAACACAAAACTGGAATCAACTTTTCCTGAAAACAGCAACAGCAAATCAGCAATTTTCAGAGAAAAATTATCTCTAGAGAAAAATCCTAACAAAACCTAGTTCTATTATTTCCTCCCAACACCACACAAAAATATGCCTCTGTGGTGTAATTCAGCCCTAAGTTTCATAGCAGCTCTGATTCAGACATATTGCACAGAGAGATACTAGAATATGCCTTTGACATCATGAGTGCAATGCAAAACAGTGTATATACAATATGGCCAAGCAACGCTGCTGTAGGAACCCTTGCTGTTTACATTCTTGGTGTTTAAATTCCTACCCCAATATTGCTTTCACAGAATTTTGTGTACTTTTATTTTCTTGCTCAAGTCATCTCCCTCTTTCTGGGAGGACTCTCCCCCATGGAAAAGAAGGATGTTTGTGCAGGTGAAGCAGAAGGTGATGAGACATGCGCTGCATTCCTGGTGCTGCCATATACACCAGCTCCATGACCTACAGCAAGAGAAGGAACTGATCTGTGCCTCAGTTTCTAGTTTCACAGTAAAATGGAAGTAAGACAACATCCTGCTTCGAATATGACTTGAATGTGCTTTGAAATCCTTTGTGACAGCCAGAAGATACATGCATCCTTATTCCTATTTGTTACTTTCTGTAGGTGAGGAGTTACTGTCCTCTACAGACCTATGCTGATGATCTCTATACTGGAGAACCAAATCAGGAAGTGCAGTCACCCACTCATGTAGCAAACAGATAAGTAATAAAGCAGCACACCTGCCAACTCCTAAGGAGGTGGTTTCTTAAAAAGACATAGGAAGCTTTCATGTTTTGATGCTGACTAATTTCAGAAAGTTCCTGTTTTGCTCTCTTGATCTTAAACTTCTTCAAAAAAAACATGTTTACCTGCTCTTCTGAAGACTATTCTGCCAGGGAGGGTCAAACCCGCTAGATTAAAGGTAACAATGCTGGAAGAGAAGAGAAGAGGGCGCTTTATCTGTCCATGTCCCCCAGTTGCACAGTGCCCCCGGTGACCGCAGCGGTGACCGCAGCGGCACCTTTTGGGTGTCACCCTAACAAAGAGAGGATGCTGCAGACACAGTGGCCATCTGAAACTCTGCCGACTGCTTTAGGGTGCAGCTTTAGGGTCCTGGGACACACAGCACCACCCCTTGCAAAATCTGAGCAGAATGTGCAACCTAAAAACCACCACATAGCAGCCAAACTCACCCCTGCAATCCACTGATCACAAATGCAGATTAACTGACTTGTGTTTGTCTGATGGTGTAATTGCCAGACTGCACATTCAAATGAGTATTTGTTTAACTGTGTAATACACAGATAGAGCTTATGCACTTGAGGCCAAATTTACCCCTCTTGTAATTTCCCTAACTCCAGTAGCAATTACTTAAAGGACTAATTTGGCCCACCGTGTTTCCTAGTGTATGTGATTCATCATTTCTTTCCTATAACAAAGAATAATACACTGTTTCAATCAGTGGTGATGTCCTGGCCTCCTGGAGGCTGCCGGACTCCCTGTTTAATCAGACACAAAACAAATCACTTGCAGAGGCAGAGGCGTACCAGCATGCTTTAATTACAATATTGTAACACCAATTAGAGATCTATCTAATCGAGGACTCAGTACTTCCTACTCGAGTATTACTCCCATGTTGGGATAATTACTGCTAATTAAGCTTGGAACTAATTAGGCCAAATGATCTCATTTATACCAACATAGATGACTTCTAGGAGTTCACACACCAAAAGAAAAAGAAAAATCCAAAGGTGATTTTATCATTCCTGGGCTCATCTGCACTTCACTTTCGAAATGGACTGTCCCTTCCCCATGGACAATCCCTGCTAGAACTCAAGTCCAAGATCTCAGATGATCTCACATTCTCCCAAGGCAGATAAAGGCTCTCTGAAGGCATTTCAGTTGGCTCGCCCAAATCACCTTCTCCTCTAATCAACACAATAGATTAACAGAGCCATGTCCCATCGTCTGGTTCATTCCAAACCTACAGGCCACACTCACACAGTTATGGTTACAGTTCTCAGCACACTTAGCACTACCCACACCACCAGAATTGCTACAGAGATAAGGTTTGCAAAACCCAAAACAACTCTTAAACATGCAGACAGACACATGTACTTGTTGAATGATATGCATCAATGCTGCATGTAATTAGAAATGGCATCCCAACACCGTTCAGTGAGGGTGGGCCAGCTGTGCTGTATGTGATGGCTGAGGGCAGAGCCTGACTCCAGCTGATGGAGCTCCTTGCAAAGTCTGTGCCACAAGACTCCCCATGATCACAGTCTGACTGTATCTAACAAAGCTGGCTTCACACTGCTGTCACAAAAATAAAGGACAGCTCAGGAAGCTGCGTTTATGTCGCAGCTTCTCCTCCTCCCCTCCAATCCCCAAAATCTGCACCAGCTCAGCAATGAATGTCCCAGGTTGAAGACGCACCAAGGCAGCTTCCACTTAGACCTGCTCTTAGCTTATGGAAACAGTCACAAGCACCAAGTAGAGTGTTCCCTGCCTAATGGTTGAACACAGCGGGGTAAAACAAACCTTAAAAACAAAACCTTTGCAATTTTGTCTAGGTATTTTGGGGACTATGAGTTAGGTTCTCACCCAAAGATGGTTTGCACCAGTGGCATGATTTTCTCCTGCAGTATTTGCCAATTTCAGATTCCTGACTGAGTGAAAGAAGACTGCCATCTGCCAAAATTCCCATCCCACGTCTTGGAGTGACTGGACATCTTTCAAACGTATCCAAGTAGTATCCAGGAACTGGCTGGGAGCACCCATCCTGCCACCCATCTGTCTGCACTGCAAACTTCACAAACCTACCTTGTCTCCTGCCCCTGGGTAATCAGAGCACCTCAACACCTCTGCTTTGCCTGACACGTCTGCCCAGGCTGCAAATCGGCAGGTCTGTGCTATCAGACAGTACAGGTAAGTCAGGAAGGGTTCGGCCACACTCACTGCACATCCCTGCTTCCAGCTCCTGCCTCAAATTCAAGCCTTCCAGGACCCACTTCAAGGTGCAGCATGTGGTAAAACCTGCTTTCTCTTTACTTCTGGCTTTCTCTCACCAGTGGCCTTTATTGCTCCTAAAGCTTCCTTATAAACACTACATTTTCTCACGCTTTCTTGTACTTCAGGCTGGAATCCCGAAGCTGCTGAACTCAGGAATTCACCATTGTCTCCAGGTCTTCTTCCAGCTTGCCCCTTTATCCTCACAGTGGTCATTGTTCCCTGGTGAGTCACAGACAACACCCCCCCCTCCTTCTCCCCTCCAAACGTCTCCTGAAAAATCTTCTCTTTTCCAAAGCCTGTTAAAACTGAGCCCAGCAGGATTCCCTACACCAACCTGACCTGGTTACAATACCTCCTGGAACTGATTCTCCAGCTGTCTGTGAAATTTCTGTAGAAGTGCCACTACTTTATGCAGTACCATTAGCAGAAGACTAATAAATAATGGACAGGAATAACACAATTCCCCAATAAACCGTGTGCTGCTGCTTCTCTTATTTTCTTAAGTGAGTAACATGGATCCTAAATCTGATCTCCCTCTCCAGTTGTTACCCAATCTTCATCTCAGCTACCAAACTCTCTCCACCCTCCTCTAGCAAGCCTGTCATTCCTTTTTTCCCAGCTGCCAGGGCCTTGGCTGCTGCCTCCTCCAGCCCAAATATTAACAGACATGAATGCAAGCATCCATACAACACGAATGCAAACATCCAGACACATATCAGTTGCATGCTGAAAATGCACCTTTCCATATGCTGCAATAGCACATGGAAACATGTGCATGGCCCACTGAATATCACATTTATTTGGGTATCTGCTGGAAGCCCTCTAGGAAGAGGTGAGTTGGAGGAGATCTAACGAAAACAAAATTGCTGAACCCAAAGTCTGGGCAAGACCATGGTAGAGGTATGATCAGGACAGTGTTCGGCAGAAGCACACACTGGGCCCAGGGGGCCTCTGAATGGCATCTTAAGCATTAAAAGGGAGGAATTCAGGAGCTTTAGATCAGAAGTGCATCCCAAACGGGCATTAGACTCCAGTAAATAAGGTGCTTTACACTGACAGAGTGCCAGAAACCTCCTAACACCCTCCCCCGTGGTCTGCACACAGGAGGCAGGAGCCAAGCAAAAAAGCTCCCTACATAAGAGAGGAGGGAAAGGAAGCAACATTCTGGTGAAGGAACATCAAGTCACAGCCACTACAGAAAGGTCTACTATGAATGCTCTAATTTGGGACTGCAATAAGTCCTTCAGGACAGGGACAGTCTCTTTCCAGGATCTGGAGAGCACACTGCACAACAGGACTCCAGCCCCGTATCAGCACTCCAGCATGCAGTGTACAAATATTTACTGTCACCAGAGGCCTGCAGAGAGAGGCTGTCTCAGATGTACCTCCCCAGGGGTCTCTGCAGGGATGATGGAGGTCTGAGTCCACGCAAGACCTAGACCTGGGGAGTTCTCTCTGAGTCAGAGTATAGCATGTTCCTTCCAAACAGGCTCCCTCAGTATTTTCAAACACTCACTGATTTGGGGGTTTTAACATTTGTTTTTTGCAGAGCAAATCCCATACTTTTATCCAGGGTCTTATGCCTACGTGCAGAAGTCCAGTTGGTGGCCAGCCCTGCATGGCCCTAAATGGTAAACCCTATATGTGAAAACGAGAGGCAGAAAGTGCAAAGAAACACACGTGGGCCAGAAATAATCAAACTGTCATTCTCCCAGAGCACTAGCCATGGGAAAACATGCAGGGTCCCACCAGCAAGATGGAAGGGTTGTGGGGGTGTTGGCCCTGTCCTCTCACATCCTGAATATCTGGACTGGTACCAGCTCCATTTCCAAAAGGAAAGCAAAGGGGCTGCTGCTTACTGCAGGCAGCTGCCAGGTTCATATCCTCAACCCTCCCAAGAGCCCTGGCTCAGGCTCTTGTTGCATAAGGCAGGGACACATTCCCAAGTCTGAAGTTTAGAAACAAGACACATTTATTTGTTATTATTTTCAGTTATATGAGTGCAGTAAAGGTCAGAACACTTATCTGTTGGTGTTGGTTCCTGCTCCCACTCAGTGTGGTTCAAAACCAATTGAACGATTTTCTGCATACTTCCCAGACAGGAAAAAAAAAAAAAAAAAAATCCAGGGCAAATGAAACCTGATACAGCGCATTTTCTAGAGGATCTGTGGGAAAAAAGGATCTACCGCAATGGGAGGAAGGGCTTGTGGGCATTCCTGGGTACCTCCTCCCCAGTCCCTGCTACACACAATGAAATATGAATAAAGATGACTGAGGGAGGCCACAGTGTTTTACCTAAGTTTTAGCCTAAGCGGATCTCAGGGACTGGAGTGGACAGTATCACCTATGTGATACTCCCAGAGCTGCATTTTGGGTGACAAGACTCAAGGACATACTGCATGTCCTGTGCCCTCTGCACGGGCTGCTCCGTAATCTCCAAGATTAATTTATGCAAAACATGAGAAGATGTGCTTTTTCCTTTTGCAGTGAATGACTTCATTAACCTTTCAGGAGCTTGCCAATAGTGAAGTAGAAGCAATGGGAAAATCACACTTCTGGGAAAAGGGGACTTCTGCAGTCTAGTTAACAGCACACAGCTGGGAGAGGCCAAAGACACCGGAAAATGATGGACCCTGATTTAGGAATCTGCCCTCCCACTTTGCTCTTCCTGACACCCTCCAGTCTCCGTCCTGCTCTTGAAATGGTCCTTCTCCCTGGCTGCTGGCAACTCACGGCATGACCGGAGAGACAAGGAAGGCAGATGGGAAGGGAAATGAAGCAGAGGGTTTTAGACAGTCTGGAGAGAGATCTAGCCCAGAGGCAGAGCAGGAAGGTAAAGGCAGGTAAAACAGGTGAAGCAGGTATGGAGAGGGAGAGAAACAGCTGTGGGAAAATGGGAAAAGGTGTACAGCACCTTGCATGGAGTGCGAGGGATCTCAGTACACTGAGGAAGGGTCAGTTGCAGGGACAGAAGGGAGAAATCAGGAACTGTCTGGTCAGGAGAGCTGAGGCTCATGACTTTAATGAGCCTGGGACTGACTGATGCCTGGCAGGGGCAAATGTGGTGCTACCCAGGAACAAAGCCAAACTCCACTGGAGGCCAGAAAGTCACCCTGTCCTGAGGTGTCCTGTCAGACACTGGATGAACTTCAGCATGTGGCCATCTGCATGACCTCTTTGTGCCCTGCTGTCAGGAACACCCTGATTTGGCTGTCTCTCCAATCAGCCTAGATGCAACCACCTCTCCCTGCCCCGAGGAAAGATCTTCTCCATGCCACATGTCCCCATTGTGGGAAGGAAAAAAACTACAACTGTTGCTGCTGGACAGAATCATTGCAGGCAAAATCCCATCCCTGAAGAGAGGTGGTTAAATACATTCCATCCACTCTGGCTGACTTAGAGGAAACTCTACCCACATTAGGCAGTGGGAAAGCCTCTTCATGGGATCAGGTGGCTCTGTCAGGAAGGTGGGAGAGGGGTTCTCCCTAACGCAGTGACCCCGTTGTTTCTGTCCTGTGGCAACAGCAACTCTCTTCCCCAGCTAAGCACAGGTCTCCCAGGAACACAGCACAGCTGTACTGACCTGCTGGGCACTGGCTTGCAAGCTCAATGCAGTTCTCCAACAAGATGCAGAGGCCTCTCCAGACTTTTGGTGCTATTCCTCTCCTTCCTCCATCATGGCTTTCCCTGGCAGAGCACAGGACCCTGAACTTAGCTGGAAGTGACACAGTGGGACAGTCACCCTCCTCTAAACAACCACAGATGTCACCACACAGACAGGCACAACACAATCCATGTTTTCAGGGCAAATTGTCTAAAGCCACGGGGAGGTTGGGAGAAGGGGAGAAGGACAATGGGCCAGGACCAGAGTAAGTCGCAAGGCCATGTCCAAGAAGGTAAGGTGACATCAGGAGACAAAATTTGAGACTACAGACTTCATCAAGCTTCCAGGCAGAAACAAAGCACTCAGACCTTGAAGTGGCAACCGTGCTGTAGCTCAGAGCAAGACTTGAGGCTGCTCCATCCAAAGCCGCCGTCTCACCTTGCCCCTCGGAGGCCAGCTCCTCCCCGCCGCACCGCGGCGGGAGGCTGTCCGGCTGATCCCACGCCCCGTCCTTCTCCCTCGGGCCCTCGCCGGCCAGCCCCGGCGACAATAAAAAAGGGGAGAGACAAACGCGGGAGGAATTTGGAGGATAAACCAGGCAGAAGCGATAGGAGTGTGCGGTGCATGAATAGTGGGGGAGGGTAGGAGATACAGGGTGAGAGAAGAAAATGACATGAACAGAAGGACGAGAGCTGCAAATAGAAGGGGATATGGAAACAGCAGACAGATTGCAAGAGCAGTGGAAGTAGAGAAGACCTAGAGGGACAGAATGTAATAACAACTTAAAAGGAGAGGAAAAGGGGAGAGAGAAGGGAGAGGGGAGGAGGGATTTATGGTTTCCTGGAGAAGGAAGATAAACGCCTTGCATGTTTTTCTCCTTAGTTTTCAAAGGTTTTGTGGAAGCAGAGGGAAGGTTGTCATCCTCATTTCGAAAAAGGAGGAGCTAAGGCGCAAAGACAGAGAGGCAGTGAATGAGTGAGGTGGTATAAAGAAGCTTAGCTCCCTGCTTCGAGTCTTCCATCAAAGATACAGGTGAAGAACAGTCTAGACTTTCTACTCCTGAGCACACCAGAGAGAATCCACAACCCAAGATGGTAGGAAGACGGGCTGCTCAAAGAACAAGCAATAACCCAGAGTAACGTAAAAAAAAGAGGGGTATCTGCTCTTTTTTGCCAGTGTCTCTGGAGATATGGGTTTAGAGGTGTTCAGAGCAAACTAACCTAGAATACACCAAAACAAGCACCATCCGAGTGCTTATGTGGAGAATTGCCCACAGGGAGAAGATGTTGCAGTGTGGGCTCAGGTACTTGCCAACCCTAGCAGCTCACAGACAGCTGCAAGAAAGGTGGAAGGGGGGTGTGTGGGAGACTGCACAATGGGGGCTCTGCTCCTGCAACGCTTACTAACATCTTTCACTTGCGGCTTATTCTTTTTTTTTTTTTTAAAGTGTCTAACATTTATCCAGTTTAATTTGTACCACCTTTATGTTTCAAATGCCACTGTGGAAAACAAGCTCTTTGTGCATACAAACACCAGGCCCCCAGCTATATAGGTATGCCTGAGCCAAACATAGTTTATAAGAGGCCTGAAAAAAACAAATACTTGGTGCCTGCTTGAACTCCCACATACACCTGGGCAAACAGAGCTTCCCAGTTACTCACTGCACATAGGACCCCAAAGGATCCAGTATTTTCCTAACCCCAGACAACACTACTTTATGGCTTGCTAGCACAGGAATTGTCTAGGATTCCCTCATCAAAGAGTGACAAAGGTCTCTCTGCTATAAAGTGATGTTAATGGCAAGTTGTGTACCTTGTTTGTTTATTGCCAAGGAGGAATGTTTGTTGTGGCTGTCAAGTTTATAAAAATATTTCCGTGACTTCAGACAGCTTGGCATTTTTACATGCAGCTGAAAGAGTGGGTGAATGAACAGATGAAAAATTAAAGAAACATTATTGAGGGAGGAAAAAGAATATTTCCTAGCATCACTGAGACGGCTTAGAAAGGCCAGGGAGGTCAGAGATATTTCTGAATAAAATGCATTTTTCTCTCGCTGGGGATTTCTGAAGAGCTGGCAATAATTAAGCATTACAACACCTTTTTGTAGTAGATAACTCAGCTGAGGCCATCTGATGTTAAAGGACTTGCCTGTGATCACACAAAGTGAATCAGTCACAGAGAGGAGAATTAAACCCAACAGGCTTAGCTTCCCTGACCCAAGTCCTACACACCTGGCTGATGTCCAGACTGCAGGACAGGAGCTGCACCAGCTGTGGGCCTGACTGTCAAGCACGGGTCTTCCAAGACAGTCTAGCAATTGGGCACAGAGTTGAGTGACAGGCATCCACCTGAACTTCAGACGGGAATTGTGAAAACAAGTGACAGAGCGCTGGGAAGCAGTGCCTAGTTACCAACCATGGTGCCAAGTGGATTAAATATACATCGACAGATTCAGTTACAAAGAGCAGCATGCAAAATGGAAGTGATTGCAGACAAGGACCCAGGATAGCAAGAAATAACCCCAAAATAAAAATAAAATCATGGTCTTCAGTAAAGAAGGAGAAATCTGTGCTTCCAGAACTCCTTGAGAAGGTTCAGCCTTCAGTCTCCAGGGGGACTGTCCCAGGCCACCCCAGGCTGCAAGTGTGCAGTGACACCCAAGCCTCAAGGGCTAGTGAGAAGCCTGCAGGACTCAGGTTTAGTGCGCTGAGAGAGATCCGTATCACCTAATGCTGAGCAACCCTTTGTTATCACTGTCACCAGAGAAGCTGGAGAGTGAAGTGGCAGAGAAAGTGAGCTGTTCTACCCTGTGTTCCCCCCACAGCTGCCAGTGCCTCACCACGGCAGGGCTGAGACACATCTGCTGATTGAGGAGCAGGAAACCTGTGTCACACTTCAGGGGTTCGCACTGCCCTGGGCTGGAATGTCCAAAGACACCCTTCCCAGTGTTGATATTTAGCCCCACATCCAACTGTGTCCCAATGCATGTTCTGTTTTAGGGGCCCCTGAAAGTACTCCATTTGGCAGAAGGTAAGGCAGGTCCTTGACACCACTGACCCACTCAATGATTCAGTACTCCTCATCTGCAGGGGGAACAGAAGTTCACCTCTTTGCTCTCCTTTTTCACCCATGCGTTTCCCCAGGATTTCAAAGAGTTATGGAATTTTCATTGCAATCCCCCAACGAACTCCATCCTGAGCTTATCACAACACACGCACTACCACGATCACTAGTAATGATTTAATTTCCTCCTTCTTGGAGTAAAAATAGAAAGGATAATCATCCAGCACTCCATACACACAACTGCCACCTGAAAAATGCAGGTGAACACAGCCAAATGGAAAGGCAAGTACAATCTCAGACCATTTTTTGTACCTGGAGAACTAGACCAGCAGTATTTAGCATGCAAGATTACAGGTCTGTGTGCAGTTGCATTTTCACATTCCATTACTGCAATTGCACACAGCCAGTTACGTGCCTTAGCAGCAGCTTACAAAAGCAACTGCTGCTAAACACACAAAATTCAGCCCTCAGTTGCACACACGCAAGACTGAAAAACTGGTCCTTATTTTTCTGCCACAGAAAAGACGTGTATTTGCTCGCTGCACCTGCTCCCTGTGCAAACACCACACCAGCATATTCCCTTGCACTTACATTGTATGTTGATCCACATAACCACTCAGGCTTTGCAATAACCTAAAACGTATACAGCATTTTGCAGTTAGAAGCATCTCAAAAATGCAAGAAAGGCCTCAGTTTTTGTATAAAAAAATTCTGCTCCCAGCAAGCAGCTTTAACCACCTCTCCAGCCAGAATGCACTGCCTGTTTAAGGCTCCAGAGAAACACAGTGCATACCCTTTAAGACAGTAAGAGATGAATACTATTTTTCATTTAAACTATAGGGAGTTTTACCTAGATAGACTGCAATTTCCTGACCTTGAATCTGGCAACGTGCCCAGGGCTAAGACCACTCCCCCTTATTCTTTTGGTAAAAATTACCACTGGTGTCTTTAATAGTCAGAAGTAACTTTTAGGGTCTTGTATTCACAAAAGATGCTGAGAAAACCCCAGTTGTAAGTAAGGCCGAGCACTGCAGAACTTCTAAGAACTGATGGGCAATGTCTGAAGCGTCCTATCCCCAAATACCCTACACCAAGGCATGGCTCAGTTCTGAGTCACGGGGAAGTGGACTGAATCACGGACAGCCATTCCTGCAAACTGGTCTCCCCCCGCACCGCCCACCCCCTCCGCCCCGCCTCCTCCCCGCTCCCAGTTTACAATCCAAGCAGTGACCAGCTTGAGGTTAGCTTGGGAAAGCTGATGAGGTCACAGTCTGGAGAGATACAGCCCCAGACAGCCTCAAGTTTTTGCTAACCGGCTCCTTGTTTTGCATGGAGACATGGACAGCAGTTGTTACACCAGCTTTCCCACATGTTTATAATATTGTTGTTATGGGAATACATGTACAGCCCATGTCACTGGCAAGTTGCGCTGTTTTCTACCGGAAGGACAAAATAGAATCACTGTCCAACAGAGCCCCGAGTGTGCACATAAGTTCTAGCAAAATTTATCGTGTGAGTCACGCGTGGTGCAAAACCACACACTTTGTTTGTGGGGTGGTGTGCGAGCTTGCTGTAGTGTCTGCACAGGAGCACAGATGTACACGACCCACCCCATGTGCCTTTCCTTCCCGGGGAGCTGGGCAGGCATTACCCCCACTGCAGATTTCAGCAGGAAGATCAAGCTGAGCTTTAAAGCAATTTGCCTAAGGCCATCACATCGGTTCTGTGAGACCTCCACGGCCCTGAGACAGACATTTCTCAAATGGGACAAGTGAAGGATAAAGCAGGGGCGACCTTAACTCAGCTAGATACATAACTCTGCATCACACGGCAAAAATATTTGCTTCCCCATGTGTCCCAAAATGGTGTTTCAGGGCAGTGAGTTTGCTCATAGGACACAGGAATAACGTGTTAGTGTGTGTGTGACACTGTTGTTGGAAGCATGGTGCCCGAGCTGCCGGCACCCTTAGATGCAGGGCAGGGAGCACCGGTGGTGCTCACATCTCCACAGGAGCAATGCCAGTGGCTCGAGTGGCTCTGCCACACAGAAGCAGTACTGATTAACCGCTGAGGAAAAATCCTCTTGCCTGACAACCCGTTACAAACTTCAGGCTGAAGGAGTGAAATATGTTTTGTTTACTACCAGCCCCAAGTCCTGTGCTGCCACTGAAGACCTCAGAGGCGAGAGCAGCTGACTGGAACAACACACCACCAGTTCAAAGGAAAACCCATTTACCCATTTAGTCTCCTTCCAGACATCAGCAAACAGCATAAGAAATGGCCAATTCCCCTCCCTGCCTCTGCCCACCCCCCCACCCCAGCCCTGACACGTTGCCATTTTCTGTCCCCGTCTCCATGCAGCCAGTCACATCCCATGCCGCAGTTGAGAAGTGGTGTGTGGGGTTTAATTGTGCACATGTTCTCCGGGTAAGGGTGGCATGGGATGTCCACAAAGGAGCAGAGGCAGGAGGCCAAGGCTGGTTATTGGCCTCAAGTCATACTTGCTGATGGGCGCATTGAGGATTTTAAAGAGCATAGCTGATCAGATCAGCAGCTTGTCCTAGAAGGAGAAAAGTGACATAAAATATGCACAAGCCTTCCTTCTGTCCTGACAGCAGGTTGAGTTTTCAGATGATGTGGAAACAGCAGCCTGCTCTCCTCCCCCCAACATGGTCTCCTCTCACGCCTTTGCTGCAGCACTGCCGTCTTGTTCCTGACTCCAGAGACTCTGCTCCCTCCCCAGTCTTCATGCCGAGGCTCAGGCTCTGGCCAAGGGGCTCCATGCCACTGTTTTTATGCCCACTCAGCCCTTGGCCTTTCTTCTCAGCATGCCAAGCAGGGGCTCATTAGTGTTCCCTGTTGTTAAGCTTTTGTGGCTCGAGCCCATTCAGTGCCAAGCTGGAACAGAAAGGCCATCAAATCCCCATCCACAGGCCTGCAAAACTTCCCCGTGCTGCCAGCCCAGCTGGAATTCAAACAGGTGATCTTGGAGAGGAAAGATGGAGCATGCACACGTGTGACCTGCATGTGTGGGAGCAGCGTGTGAGCTCTGTCTGCAATGTGCTTGTGCTGCTTCAGCATCTTCTCAAAGAGAACAACTTGGAGTGCATTTGACCTGAGATCTGTTCTCTGCATATGGGTGCGTGTAACATTTTTACGGCACCACTTGCGAATGCGATGCCTGTGGCGTGTGCCTGCTCCATCATGGGAATGCTGCCGTGAATGGGAAAGCTGAAAGATGGCACACACTGGTTTCAAGTCTCAGCCACCCCACGTTGCGATTCGCAGTATTGCGAAGTTGGCTGTCAAACACTCCCGCTACCAGGCTGATAGAATAAGCTACTCTGTATACTGAGGAAAACACAAGAACTGGGCCATGTCTGTGCAGGAGCCACGCTTACAACACGTGCACATTGCCCCTCAGGAGGAAGGATGTGCTACACAGGCAGGTGTGTTTGCACAAACTTGCTGTTTCCACGCATGTGGAGGTGCTGGGTGCGCGGAAGTGTTCATGATGAAGCTTTTTTCCATCCCCACGCTTATTTTCACAAGGGATAGATATTTTTCTCCTTACTATTGCCAGATTCCAGCAAGATTAACAGACATTTACAAAGACATTTTAATGCAAGGCCTCTTTACCAGAGAAGCCACCTATGGAAAAGTCAAACCACATGCTCTCTCACCATCTTCTCAGCTGCAACCCTTGCCCAAGTCACATACACCCCTGGAACTGGCTACAAAGATCTCTTTCCCCCACCAAATGCCCCAAACTCTGCCAAGTCAGAAAACTCCACCTCTGTCTTCTTCCATGCTGAAAAGTCCTGCTACATCACACTCAGCTGAGCTACCACACTCAGCCTTGCTCATGTCCTGATTCAGTTCAAAATTCCCCCTCTTTTAAAAGCCCTCCAAGGAGAGGATCCAAGGTCTTCCTCAGACATCCTTCCTCCCCACTCCCCCATCTGTCTACATCACCTCCCCCCAGGTTTTCCACCCAGCCTTTGAGCAGTAGGTGCTGGAGCCGCCTCTTTCTCCTCAGGTCCAGCTGCCTGGAACTGGCATTTTTCCTCCCTACCTCATTGCCTGACAAGTCTCCTTTCAAACATGATGTGATACTTCTCCCGCTCCTGCAAGGATAAACCTCAGAGTCTCTCTCCTTGCTTCTCCCATACCTCCATCACTGGAATCTCTGACTGTAAAGCATGCAGGATAAAGGTATCATGGAAAACATTACAGCAAATCATGGGGTTTTGCTTTGATTCTTTTTCTGCTTATTTATTTATTTTTTGAAGGGAGGTAACAAGTCAGAGAGAAGCTGGCTGAGATTTCTGCTGTACATTTTTTTGCAGCAGCAAGATCCTCCATCTTCCTTGCTGGATTGAATAGGGTCTCAGGACAATTTAGACTCCCTCCCTCCATCTCCCATTCCTGCTCATATTCTTCAACACCTGATGCTCTCCTCCCAGCCTTGACTGGGAAAGCACATATCCTCACTCTCTCCCCCTCTTTTGGCTCCTGCCTCGCATAGGTTGTGTCAGGACATTAGGATGACGAACATTTGTGCAGCTCAGATTCTTGTACGTTATTTTTTAACAAAACAACTAGAATCAATGAAACCTGAATTATGGTACACAACAAACTTAAAAGACCTCGTGAGGATACACCTAGTGTTTCAGGAGGCTTTCTGTGTCTCATGATAAAAGGAAAAAAAATACGCCCCCAAATTTTAACCGAACCCAGCGCCGATGCTGTGATGAGCCCAGCAGTGAGGATCAGCGTTTCCCTCCCCTCTGCCTTTTATTTCTTTTATTTTTTGAGTTTTTTTGCTCTTGCACGTTATCACCTCACCAACAGAAGGTTAACAGCTACAAAACCTCCGGCAAGCGAGCAAGCAAAGCATTGCTGCTCTCACGCCGAGCTCGATATTTACTTGCTGATAAACGGCAACTGTAAATACATCTCATCCTATCTCCCGACATCTAGGAGGGGGGAAAAAAAACCCCACACCATCTCCCTTCCCCGCGGCGGTCCGCCCGGCTTCGGAGGGAGCGGGATGGAGGGCTCACAAAAGACCACGGCTTTTCCATCCTCCCCGCGGGGCAGCGGCTGCCCCCCATCCCCATCCCCAAAGCCGCCGGGACAGAAGCCAACAGGTGGAAAAAGGCGCTTTTTGTCCCTTCCGCGCTCAGTCCCGGATCCCACCAGCCCCCCGCGTTGTACCCGCGGTGGTGCTGGGTGCGGGGTGTGTAGAAAGCGAGTCACCGCCTCAAAACTTCGGGCAGCCGCCGAGGCGGGGAGCCGGGCAGCGGTGCCGGGAGAGCCGGGCAGCGGTGCGGGGCTGGCTGCGGCACAGGGAGCGCCCCATCCCCGCAGCCGCCCCGCACACGGCACTGCCCGGGAGCGCGCAGGGGAGCGGGGAGAAGGAAGGAGAGGAGCGCGGAGAGATGGGGGAGAGGAGAGAAGGGGGAGAGAGGAGAGGAGAGGAGAGGAGAGGAGAGGAGAGGAGAGGAGAGGAGAGGAGAG
>JAWWEU010000001.1:5789428-5803210 GCA_035583155.1 Acropternis orthonyx | reverse complement strand
CGGCGCGCGGGGGGCGCGGGAGAGGGGCGAGGAGGGTAGGGGGGCGAAGAGAACGGAGAGCGGGGGGAGTGGAGAGCGGGGAGAAGGGGGAGAGGAAAGCGGAGAGCAGGAGGAGCGGCGGGAGCGGCCTCATTCCCGACCGCGTTCCCAGCCCCATTACCAGCCCCGTTCCAGGCCCCCGCCCCTACCTGGCTCAGGCTGCGGGCGGCATGGCGCGGGCCGGGTGGCGGGAGCGGGCGCTGCGCCGGGCGGGCGCTACGGCAGCATCGGGGCAGCGACTCGCGGCGAAGCCGCGCCGGGCCTTTTGTCTGCGCGGGGCGGCGGGCCGCCTCCCCCCGCGGGCGCCTCGGCGCTTGGTACGGCCCAGGCATTCATGCCAAGCGACTTTCACACATGGAGGCTTGTCTCCAGCGGCTGCTGACAAGCCACAAACAAGGCGGCTCCCTCCTTCCCTCCGCCTCCCTCCGCCTCCCGCCTCCCGCCGCCTCCTCCGCCGGCCTCCTCTGTGTGAACTCCAACTCGGGTGACAGGCGCCCGTTTCCGCCCTCGCCGGGAGGGACCGGGGCAGATTCCAGCCTCCCCCCGGACCGCTGGGCCCGCCGAGGGATGCTCGCGGTCCCGCCGCATCCCACCCTGGGCAGCGCTGCCAGCGAGCCGTGGCTCCCTCCTACGCTCCGTCTCCTCCGGGAATTCGCCCCGGTTTCTCCAGCGCGCTCCAAGGGCGTGCAGATAAACCTGAGCGGTGCGGGCACAGCGCCAAAGGGCCTCGGGATCGGCTTCGCCCCGCGGTCGGAGGCAGAGCAGGAGGGCGAGGGAGGAATCACAAAAAAAAAACCACCCCACCAAGCCCTCGTGGACTCCCAAAAATTTTTGCAGCCCCTGCCCTCCCCCCTCCACCATTGCTGTAAACAGCGGGAGTCAAGTTCTCCACTGGGAAAGTCTTGGTATCTCAAGGTATGGCCGGCTCTTACAAACCAAGACACCCAAAAAGGGTCTTGCCCAACAGCAGGGCCATGTTGGGTCCAGGCTTGTAGAAGAGGTTTGAGCTGAGCTTTTTCTGTGACTCCATCCGAAAGGGTTCCCTGGCCGCGCAGGTTTACACAGCGTCCGTCCAGCGAAAAGCCAAACCAAAACACAGCCGGAGTGAATCATTAAACTCTGCTGCCGTAAGCAGGGATTCGGCAGGGTTCAGCCGGCCCAGAGAGCAAACCACATGATCGACTGTCATACGTTTCGTAATGAAACCACAAAGCTCAATCTCAAAAAAAACATCCCTGTCCAGGGACAACAAAAATTGGTTTTGGTTTTTTGGTTTTTTTTTTTCTCTGAATCTCAGCTGAAAAGGTCTGCAGTGTCCAGAAGACTATTGCACAAGCATCAGCTGGTTTCATTTAATAAAAGTAATTACAATAATCATAATAATCACCACTTGGATAGTTTTTGTTGTCCAGTCATCCCAAAGACATTTTACTAACCCAGGCAAGCATTTTTATCTAAATGTAACAAGTGGTAAAAGAGATTCAGGCAGATGAAGTGACCTACTCAAGGTCATCTTCTGAACCTGTAGCAGAAGGGAGAATGCTCATTTTTGAATTCAAGTGTTCAACAGAAAAGCCACTTGCCAAAAACAGAGCTACTACAATCCCCCCAAAACTCAAAAGTTTTATTTAAATCACAGTTTTGCTGTAAGAAATCTTAACCAGAAAACATCTATAGCTTGGATACTAGGACAGGTGCAATTGAGGTGCTTCCCAAGAAAGAGAAATAGAGGTCAAGCGGTGAAGGGAGACTGCAACCAAGACTGACTGGGGAGAAAGGAGAAGTGGAAGAGCAAAGCCAGAAGAGAAGCCTGGAAAATCAGAGACACACCTACA
The DNA here is from genome assembly GCA_035583155.1 of Acropternis orthonyx. Lineage (NCBI taxonomy): Eukaryota > Metazoa > Chordata > Aves > Passeriformes > Rhinocryptidae > Acropternis > Acropternis orthonyx. The sequence goes on along the minus strand of JAWWEU010000001.1, from coordinate 5,801,336 downwards.
AATTTCCCAGCTGGAAGAGCAAGGTATCACTAAGAGATCAGGGTGAAAGGTCTGAAGGCAATGTGGAGAATATGAAAAGGTGAAAGAATGTAGAGCCTAGAATTTTTGACAGGCAGGAAAAACAAATGAAGTCACATGTGCCATTCAGGCAATCAGGATTTGGTAGAGCTCGCTCTCACCAAAGCTTTGGCCAAGGTGTCAGTGAGCCCCCCTGAGCAGGTTGCTTTGGCAAGTGCTGGGAGCTGACACTGCAGGTCCTCAGAGAGGCTGACTGCCACACTCAACTGTTGAAAGCAAAGCCAGGTTACGTGCAGAGTGGTCATCACATGGCCACTTCATGTCCCGCAGCCTCCACAGCAGGATATGGGGCTGCAGCCATGCCCACGGACGCGCAGAGTTCTGCAGAAAGGCTCTGACACATCTCCTGAGCCTTACAGGGTTTCTGATTTGTGTTGTCACAAGTTGAATCCTGATCATTTCAAGGATCCACATTCTACTAATGGGGTTAAACAAGTTAAGCTAAACTTGTCTCATCTAGGCATGGCTTCACCAAATGGATAGCCTTTTTTCTCTGATCCAAATCTCTTCTTTTGGGATGCTTTTCAACCTTGATGGTTTGGTCTTCTTTTCCAGTCCCTGAACTTCCTAATGCCTAATCAGCTCTGAGTGAGGCCATATCTTCTTGCAACTGCTGAGAGCTGCTGCTCTTGGCAGAGTGGATTCTCCCTCTTCTTTAATTTCCATAACGTTTCTCTACTGTTTACTTTCCCATTGCTATCCTCATGACCCCAGTTCAGGATAGCATGTAAGCACATGTTTAATCTCATTGATCTCATGGCACGTCACCTATGAGGGAAAACATGGGTCCCTTTGCCCAGCTCGTGTTTATGAATTTTATGTTAAAGAGATATGAGATAGAAGTCAGAAGTGGTCACTAGAGAGTGGACTGGAGCGTGGGCTTCCCCTCCTCTTTGCCAAAACCCCAAATAGCCAGGCATGGTGATTCCTGCAGATGCTTCCTCTCCTGGGTGTGTGTGTGCCCAGGGAAGCCACAACTGTTTTAAGAAAATCATAATGCCTTTGGCAGAAGTGGTGAGTATGCCCTCTCTCTCCAAAACAGCCAGCACCTTGGTAGCTGGAGCACATCCATGGAAGATGTAGACAGGAAAGCCCTGAGGGAGAGGAGGCAGCACAGGTTGGGTCTTCCATATATCCTCTATGGGTGCCTTAACCCCTTTGGACACTGCACCTTAAAAAGAAGTGTCATCCTCTCTGGGAGTTGACACCGAGCCCAGCCTGAAGTTATGCTCCCCTAGACAAGGAAGCATTTCATGTCTGGCTTCTCCTGATGCTGCTGTTGTGCTTAACCTTGTCAGGAGGTAGACATGGAGCAGAGCTGCTGAAGCTGGGGGGCCTCATTGTCAAATCTGGTGGGCCTGAGAGGTCTGGGCATCCTCAGCACCAAGCATGAGCTGAACAAGGATTTGCAGAGGCGTATTTTGCACTCCTGTGTCTAAAATTCACCTGTGTGCTGCTGTAGGAGACTAAGAGCTTCCTTTCATTTGGCTCATTGTCTCTCAAGTAAGAACTGCAATGCCCCTTTCTTGCACTTCTATTAGTTTAGATTATATGGTGGGGGGTTTGGAGAGGCAGCAGGGAAAATAACACCTTTTCACTCTGTGCCTGTACAATGTCTTAAATAATAGGACCCCAATCCCACTTACATATAAGTGACTGCTATAAAATAAGTAGCATGGGATAGGACAGCCTAATCTCCATACATTTGAATATACCTAAGTTTCCTTGCCTGCTGTTCTTTCCTTTACAAAAACATCATGAATGTGCAAAAAAACCCCTATGTTTGTCCTGTTTCCCAAGTGGGAATATGTACAGCTGCACCATATAGATGTTCTGCGCGTGCAGGGTAGATCAGACACCTTTAGAGCACACTGGGCTAGCTGTACATATGCAAATCACCTGCACAGCATATGCACAGCAGGTCTGACAATTTTTGGATTCATTAGACATAGTGCATGAATGCTATACAGGTCACCTCCCCAGTGTGTAGTCAACCTATCCTGAATTTCTGGATGTTTAGCAGCCCAACTATCTGAAAGACCCCGTGGGCATGTGGAAATTCTGGATAAGTGTATGCAGTATTAGATTTCATCCCAACAAAATTCCAAGGTGGAGAAAGATGAGATGTCCGAGGAAATAGGCACATGATGCTGAAAAAGAAGGGGTGGTTCACCCGTACCTGGGCAGCAACCATCCATAGATCTTTTGTTCTATGTTGCTTTGTCTTGCCCAGTATTTATTGTTCTCAGTTGAGCGCCCAGGGTGTTCTGAAAGTTTCAGTTTTGTGTCTGCTCTGCTGCTCTGCACTTGCATGGCTCTCTGTGGTTGCTTGTACACACGCATCCTGTCTCCTAATGTGCAGAGTGGTTGTGTTTGCTGCCTGTCCCTTGGAGTAAATGTTCTGAAATGCTGTGCTTGGTCACAATTTGCAGCACTCTGGAGAGTCTTTTACTCAACCCCAGTAGTATTTCCCATTGTCAATACAGCCCATCTAATTTCATTGCTATAGATGTTTCATTCCCTGTCAGACCTCAGACAAAATATTCTCAAGGAAATCTCGGAATCCCATTATTGCCAATTTTCAAGCCATCTGTTACTTTTCTTGAAGGCCCTGGTCTTAGATTCATGGACTTAGAATCTCAGCCTTCACTGAAAAAGGAAAAGTAACTTTTCTAGCTCATGACACTGACATTGGAAGAGCAGAAAAGGACCCTAAAGTGGGTGTGGGTGTGTTTTGAAGCCGGATTTCTGAGCCGATGCCCTGATTTTCAGGTCCTGGCTCTCATCATCGCGCTCTGGGAGTGAGAGAGCACCGTGCCACTGGGTTTAGCCTGTTCTGCTGGAGGCAGAGGATGTGCCGAGGAGTGGGGTGAGAGAAGAAGGGTGGCTGTGGAGCGGTGCACCAGAGGTATCCCGAAGCGTCCTGAGCCGGAGGGGGCTGTTCCCTGGCAATCGCATTGTTTCCCGGTGGTGTCATGTCGTGAGGTGGTGACGGCTGTGGTTGTAACCAGCAGGCGGAGCTGGGCTGCATAAACAAGCGAGAGCTATTCATAGCCATGAGGAGGGCAGAGCGCTCCCTAGCAACACAGCCAGGAGAAGAGCAAGAGAGCTGTGCCCAACTGGTGGAGAAATGTGTGCGCAAAATGTTGGTGTTCCTCCCTTCCCAAGCAGTTGCCGCTCCGTCATCGTGTGATGCCTGGAGATCTCTCACCTGCTGCACTCCCTCGCCCCGAAACCTGTTGTCTGGGCTCAGTGATGCGTTCCTGTGGGTGGTGCAAAGATCTGTTTCCTGGGGTTTGAGCAGTGAAAATGTCCTTAAAATGACCAAGAGATGAGAGGTGAAAGGTGGGGTGGAAGCCCTCACTGTTGGCTGCTGCAGCTGGGAGCTCCTGGCAAAGGTTTGAGCAGGGATGTCCCCTGCCCTGCTGCCTGTGCCAGGATGGGTGCCAGGCTATCCTTGGTCCAGTGCACCCACAACCAGCTGGAGGGGCTGCTGCATCATGCCATTTCTCTGTTCACTTCTCCTTATGGGCAGGCCAGTTACATCAATACCTGCATGTAAGGTCTGATTTATTTTTTTGGAGGGGCGGAGTGAGGCTGGTGAGGCCCTGGCACAGGTTCCCCAGAGAAGCTGTGGACGCTCCATCCTTGGAAATCTTCAAGGCCAGGCTGGACGGGACTTTGAGCAACCTGGTCTAGTGGTGTCCCTGCCCACGGCAGGAGGGTGTGGAAGTAGAGGATCTTTAAAGTCTCTCACAACTCAAACTGTTGTAAGATTCTCTGATTTTATGAAGTTCTAGGGCATAGCTCTGGAAGCCTTGGGTGCAGAGATGTGATAAAGCCCACGGCAGAGGAATAATATCAGGTAAATGTGCAGGGATGTTTTCCAAAGGAAGCTAGCACACCCAGCCGTTTGAAAAATTAGGCATGTATTAGCAAGGTACTGACAAGTGTTCTGCACACCTGTAACACTGCCAGTAAATCAAGCAAAAGCATTTGTCAGCTTGTCATTAGGAGAGTAATGAGGTAAGTACAACAGAATTTAGGGCAAGCAATGAGGCCAGCAGTAGATATTGCCAGAGAAAAAGAAGAGTCAAAGTTTACAAGAAAACAAGACTCCAAGCAGAGGGAACCCTGTCCCTAATGAAGTGTCCCTTGCTCTGATCTCTGCACGGTGCAGACTTAGTTGTACCTCTGGGAAGGACCAAGTCCACCTTCATCCTCCTACTGCCACATAGGGAGTGATGCAGACACTTCAGTCCTCAGGATCCCACAGTTCCAATTTCACTAGTCTATACACACAACAAATGCCCCCACATCAGCATTCAGGTATTTTGATCTCTGGCAGACCACGGTGAGCACATTGTTGACTAACACCAGTTTTCCAGCAAATTTTAAATGTGCAAATTTAATAAATCATTGGGAACTAAAAAGGAGGGGGGGATAATCATAAGCACAATTACAAGGTCTATCTGAAAGTTTCATACTAGGCTTCCAGATCTCTCACAAAACATGCTACCACTTGAACTCCAGGAGTAATTATATTTTATGGAGTTTGGCAAGGAGAGAGGGCCTCAACTCCTAGCTTACCATTTGGTTAAACACTACTTGCTAAGTAGCAGGAGAATTATCAAATCCAGGAATACTGGCTTCTGCTCCTAGCTACAGGACTTAGAGGTTAAAATAGTAGAGGGATAGACCCAGTCACGTAGATTTAGCCCATCCAGATGAAAGGCAGAGTAGCTGAAGGAGTAAGAAAAATGTATTCTACTCTCACTGAATGCCACACTGTGCAGCTTTTTTCTTTGTTTTTGCATTGCAGGAGGGTTAGGTGTGCAAGGGGTCACAGACTGAAGCTTTGGCCAGCAAGTAAGGTTAGGAAGTGTGCTGAAATGTAAGTGAAATAGCAGCAGGAGAAAGCCAGAGATGAAAACTGTGCTTCCTCAGGGCAGCCTCCATAAGTCTGCAGGAAATTCAGGCTGGGACTCTCACTTAGTGATCTCACTGATTCAGCTGAAAGAGCAAAAGCCCAGTACAGCTAAGAGTTCGTGATAGAAACAATGATAAGGCAAGAGAGAGCAAAGAAAAAAAGAACAATTGATTTAATGTCTTCTTCATTTGTATTTAAATAAATAAAGATGCCAATAGAAGGCTCTAGGCACCTTACCACACAATCAACAGAACAAAAGAGAAACCAAACTATGCACCACTCCCAAGCAGCATGAAATGATTATCCAGAATGTGCTCTGCCACCTCCCAGAGGAAAAAAAGGACTTGCCGCAGCCCTCGCAGCCTCTCTCTCCAAAGGGTGACATTTGCAATGCGCTTGCCTTGCAGACTTCTGCTGGGAAAGAGGGACAGCAGTCCCCTCCCTGAGAGCCGCTGATGCCCTGCCAGCGACACCCCTGCCTGTCCATGGACTGAGGAGTCAGGCAGTGCTCTTAGTGACTGGCACATCGGAAAGGCATACAACGTGCTGCTCTTCTTGCTTAGCAGAAAATATGTTGGCTCACCCAAGCCTCTGTTGACACTGAAGGATATTGTTGGCCCTGCTACAGCAGGCTGGAAAACTTCTGTGCCCGAATGAAAAAAAGCAAAGGAAAAAAACCCGTAATTTCTCCGGCAGTTATTTCACTAGCAGGACTGTTAAAAGCTCCAAGCCATAACGTTGTTGGTGTTTCTCCCACCACCGTGCAGTTTGAATTTTTTCTGTTTCCCATTAGCATCTCTTGCCCAACGCTGCAGCTGCACACACACACCCCTCTCGCCGCCAGTGGAGCCAAGGCTGGGGCTGACAGCGCTCCCCTCCCAGCCCTCAGCTCAGCGGGCACAGCTGGCTGCCTCCCCCTGCCTGCACCCAGTACTTGCAGCACTGACACAGCTGCCTGAGCCCGGCTCTGCCAAGGCAGGGGGTGTCCCGGGGCTTCCAGGTGTGGTGCCCGGGTGCTTGCAGCTTGTCCTGCAGTTACAGGATGGGCAGAGGTTTGTATTGAGTTCAGGTGGATGAACCTGAATTAGAGAGAATACTTTTCCAGCTCAGTCATGCTCAAGCACAAGCCAGTTGCTCTCAGAGCTGGGGCAGAGTGCTCAAGTCACCTGTGAGTGAAGTTTGTGCTGTAGGAGGGTCCCTTGTGTTCCCTTTTGCCAGCCCAAATGATCCCCAGCCCAGCCTTCCACCCAGGACCCCTGAGAGGCTGCAGTGCTGCAGGGCGAGCTCAGGGGCACACATCAGGCCAGCACAAGATACCAGAGACTGGAATGAGGCAGAGGATTGGCATGTACCTGTGTGTGTGGGTCCAAAGAAAACTCACAGAGATGGGGCATACAGCTAGGACCCAGAGTAAGAGGGCATAGAATCTGGGTACCATGAATGAGGGACAGTGGGAGAATTGAATTTTCAAACTGCTAATTGGTGTTTGCTGATTTTTGCCTGCCTGATATCTGTTGCTATTATCAGACAAATTAACAATTCAAGTTGCTGGAAAAAAACTTGCTGCAGTAACTGCTCTCAGGAGTTGTTCTTCTGAACTACATGCTCCAGATTCAGCATGAAATGATATCCAGACCATGTGGGTAGCTGCAGAGGTGCTGTGGGGTAAGATCAGACTGGAATAATGCACAGTTCTGAGCTCTGGTAAAAGAAAGCTTTCCTGCATGGGCACAGTAATGACCAGTGACTGGTTCTCCAGACCTCTGGCAGATCTGGTATGGAGAAGACTGCAGCCTCCAAGTTCTGTGTGAGCCAGATACAGGAGACTGGCATCACCTCCACCCTTGGTATCCCGGCAAAGCTTGAAAGCACAAGTGTGGAACCACAGATAGTGGTTTTGCTACGTTACTCCTTACATCTCCTCAGCTCTGGCTCTGCCCTCGTAGTTGACCTCTGACCATCTACTCTGACAAACTCTTAAATTCTTGCAGGATGAAGCTACAAAGCAGAGACTTTCAACACTCCAGTAACTTTCATTTATCTTTGGGTTCTCTACAAGTTCACAGACACCAACCATAGAAATAACCAGGGTGATCCTTATGAAGCAAGGCAGGAATGCCAGACCAGGGGCAGATCTGAAGGTACGTGGGAATCACAGTTGGATACATCTCTACAGTGATAGGGATGACACTTGGTGACAAGGCAGTCCTTATGAAAGCTACACCTCATGCATCTGTCAGGTCAGCCAATGCCCTGAAGAGCCAATCTGCATGGTCCTTGAAGTGATTGCCACCTTGGTGACCCTGACACCTGTGCAGTACAGAGCTGCTAAATCTGTAACACAGCACGCAGGCATGGCAGAGCTGGTGGAACATAAGCTGGCTTGGGTCCAGTACTAGTTCTGCTTCCTCACTTCAGCAGTGTGACTTCTGTAACAACCTTACCCTCATTACTTCGTGCATAGCTTCAGAAAGGTGCCATGGGATCAAGGCCAGAGCTTTGAAATCCACAGGGCTCCATGGTGCTGCACGGGCATCGTGACTTGGGTCTTCAATGGCAGGACATCCTTGCACCACCTTTTGCATCGCTATGTGAAGATGTTTGCAGTATCCATGGGGAGCAAAAGGAGGAATGAGTGACACCAGGAGATTTGCTTCTGATTGGAGAACCCAGAGAGCTCATCCCAAAGAGAACCCAGATGTGCTTTGTCACCTTCTCTAGTGCCAGGTATGCCTCAGCACGCACACCCACATAATCCCAGCCTGGCAGTTATTGTCCTGCTCCCCTCAGTGGGCACTGCCTGGCTCTGAGCCTTCTCCTCAAGTTTCCATTAACTGACAGAAAACCTTCTTCTGTTGTCCCTGGTGGCCAGAGCTTACATTTGGCAAGCATAGCCCAGCAATTCTTTGGGAAAGCATGCCTAAATCGAGGAGCTGAATATATCTCCTTCCTCGTCTAGCAATTATTCTGCTTCCTTTCCTCATTCTAGGTCTGCAGACTGAGTCTCTCTGCCTCAGTGCACACTGGATGCCGTCCCAGCTCAGTCCTGAGTGTCAGCTGGGAGCACATGCAACCACAACATCAGGCATGATCCCTGATCCCAAACAGCACCAGCTGTCACCACTTCAACCCACTGGGACTGGGTGGAATGGGGTTTTTCTAATTTGCACACTCTGCCTGCCCCAAGCCTCAGAAACCCACCCTGAGCTGTGCATTACTCAGCAAGCCCCCATCCTAACCACCATCCCAGCAAGGAAAATCTGTGGTTACTGTGCTGCCTGCTTGGGGGCAGGCAGTTGGCAGAAAGAGGAGGTGGCCTTCCCATGGGTCAGGGAAGGTCCTGGCAGTCTCTCAGCAGACCCCTGGCAGAGGGCTTATCCCATCCACAGGTGCACAGATGCCCAACAGAGCTCCCTGAGGAGCTCCAGTGGCATGTGTGGAAGGAAGAGTGAGCCAGGGCAGGTAGTGTGGACCTATCAAACCTCCATGGGAGCATGCATGAAGGAAAACCTTTCCTCTCAAAAATATAGCCTCGAAATAGTATGGGTGATGTCATACATATAGTCCAAACACCTGGGCTGATGTCAAAAGTGTGCTCCATAGGATGGAACAGCCTGCTCCACTCCCAATGTAGTTCTGCAGGAATCTCTTCACTGGCTCCAGGAAGGACTCAGTTTGGGCCTGAGGGAAGGAGAAGAGATGGAAGGTGATGCCACCATGGAGGAATCAGCCTGTGCTTCTCAAAGACATACAGCCCTTCTCCTGGAGGCAGAGATATTAAAGGAAGAACATCCAGAAAGGAACAAACTGACATCTGGAGCTATCTGATTCCATAACTCTTTGTCTCTCCAGTACTTACTGTTTCTACAACAGGAGCCAAGGTCAAAGCCTCCCTGTACAAGGCACTGAATAGGCATAATGAGAAATAGCTCCTGCCTTGAGCAACTGAACTGGAGAAGAGAGCAAGTGCACCGAAAAGGGGGACAGAGGTAGGAAATTACTTGTTTCCTGTGTCATGGGCCAGGAGAAGAGCTGGGATCACAGACACAGGTCTCTCTCCTCCTCCCTTCTCTCTCTCCCCTCTCTCTCTCTCACTGCCCATCACCCTCAGCAGTGAAACCACACTGACACTGCTCCACAGCTCCATGCGCTGCAGAGTTAATTAGTCAGGTCTGTGACTTAGTTAATTTCCAGGAGCAGTTCTTTCATTACAAGCACCACACAGCAGGCATTTTACATGACAGCAACAAGAGCAGCCTCTAAGCCCACAACCCTTTGACAAGAGCAAAAATAGAAAACAGTCACAAGTAGATGGGAAGAGACACAAGGAATAAGGCAAGGGCAGGGAAAGATGGGAGCACTACAAGTTCTGCAGAAGAATGGAGGCTTCAAAAATGTCCAATTATCTCCAGAATCTGTGTGCTGCACAGTTGTTTTGGCACGGCAAGATGGTAAAGACGGTGGCTCAGGGCTACACAAAGCCATCTCTAACAGTTATTTGGATTCAAACATCTTAGACTCATTACTAAATAATTAGGGAGCCTATCCTAGCCCAGAAGTCACACCTTTCCACTTTGGCTTAAGCTGAACCAGGCCCTTGCATTTCCATCCCACCAGGATCCAGGGGACCAGCAGCATTGGCAGCTCTAGCACTGCTCAGGGGCCCAGAGCAGACAAGGCAGAGGAAGCAGCTGTGAGCAGGAGTGGTGGGGAGGGGCAACAACTGCAGCCCCCAAGAGCCCCTGTGGAGGAGCAATAGGAATACTGGCACAAATAAATCCACGGGAAAGAGCTCCTTTCAGGGCAAGAGAGGTTGCAGGAGGGATGCTCAGAAAAGTGGGCAGCTCCACCCATAAGTACAGCTCTGCTGGGCCAGATCAGAGCTCAGGCCAGCCCTGTAACCTGTCTCCAAGGACCATGAGCAGGAGATGCTGGAGGACAAGCCAGTACAGGATTGGGTGAGCTACCTTCCCACTGACTAACCTCTTAGCCTGAGCTGTGGCTGCCTGTGTGCCCAGGGATGGCACTGGGTGCACAGCCTGTCCACTCAGGTCACCAAGGTCATCAGCAATGCCACAGTGTTGCAAAAGGGGATGTTGCTGCACAGCTGTGGTGTACAACAAGCACGGAGCAACTGCAACTTTGGTGAGGGCAGTTTCCATGGTGAGGAGCTGGGGAGGGATGGCTAAGGCATGGGCAAGTGCTGGGCAGTGGAAAAGAGGGAGACAAAGAGGATATTTTAGAAAATAATGGAAGGGATTCATTAGGAATAGAGCTAAAAGAGATAGATGGGTCTCTGGATGATAACACAGGAGGGAAGGAAGAGGTTTTGGTGACAGGTGGTGGTGGAAGAACAAAGCAAAATAAAAGGAAGGCGGTGTGAGGACAAGAGTGTGAGCACAGTCAGGCTGAAATGAGAGACCAAAATAATGGTGGTGAGAGCACATCTCAGACATCCTTCAGAAAGAAAGTGACAAAGAGTTAAAAAGGAAAAGACCCCATAAAATGCAAAGGGAAGAAGTGGGTATAATTTTATCACTGAGTGTAAGGTGAGGCTAGTGTGTAGGAATCCAGTGACTGAAAAGCACGGGCAGAACAGTAAATTCCCCAACATGTGCTTGCACACCACAGACACAAATAACCTGGGGATACAAGGATTGTGTGTCACATTGGGGTGATGCCCAGAAGAACGGCCCACCACCCTTCCTACTGTGTTTCTGTGCTGGGTCTAGAGCTCAGGCACTGATCCACCTCAGGCAAGAGAGCCTGTGTTGGTGCCCCCCTGGTTCCACAGCCTTCTGGGGAGGAAGCTACTGGCCTGTGTCTGAGGATGCCAGCCTTGGAAGCACAGGAATCCTGCTTGCAGGGAGCCAGGGTGCTGGAAACATAAGACTGCTTTGAACAGTGAGGAGGTTCATCTCCTCACCTTGGGTGCTCTGCCTTTTGCCTACACTGAAGGCTTGAAATAGCCACAGGGAGACGACAGGAACACCACTCTGGGTCCGCCTGAGCTCCCCAAGGTAAGCGTGAGGCTGGCCTCAGCACAGAGGCATCCACAGACAGAGAGGCATTCAAACACCACATGTACTTGGTCCCTGCTCCAGTCCTCCTACAACGGTATTAAAATAAAATTTCCCTATAACTTCCTTTTTAATATTCTAGCTGTTTGGTCTGGAAAATGTGACTCAGGAGGAGTCTGTGGACATCTCACTGAACAAAGAGTAGAGCAGCTAACATCAGAGAGCAGAAATCACATCCTTTGTCATACAGACACCACCCAGCAAGACCAGCCTGCTGCTGCTGCTCTGAAGGAGGGCTCAAGCAGAGGAAGGTTTGTATGCTCTGCCACATGCAGCCGTTTTCTTCACTGAGAGGATCAAACACATCAGTGACAGCTGCGATTATCAAAGCCAATCTTTTGGTTTCATTGGTCAAACTGGGGAAATCTCCCAAGTACTTGTACTGCTAAAATAAGATCTTGTTCACTGGAGATTATGCAGAACCATCTCTTTCCAGGCACATTTTGTTTGCAGGGGATTAACTGGGAATGTTGGCATTTAAGTTGTTGTCACTGCATATTTGAGGCTGAGTGTACATTAATTACAGGGCAGCACAGCTCCCAGTCTCAAAGCTCCTTTTTACCAGGAGAAGGGACTAGGGCTGTGCATCCCCCCACCCCCGTGCATGACAGGGGTCAGACCTAGGAGGTGCTCCAGCAGGGATGTTAAGGGGGCAGATCACAGGACAAGGGGAGACAGAGGCAGCTTCAGCTAACACCCTATTAAGATGAATGGAGCAGTATGCACTGATCACAGATACTGTCTTTTCAGGTACCCTGCAGATGAAGATACGCATTTTTTTTTTTTTTTTTTTTTTTTGTATTTAGGAAATGGGGCAATT
>JAWWEU010000001.1:5776314-5789328 GCA_035583155.1 Acropternis orthonyx | reverse complement strand
TTTGTATTTAGGAAATGGGCCAATTACTAGAGGTTCTTTGATTGCAGAACCATATTTATCTCCAAAACAGGGAAAAAAAAAAAGACAGAAATTATGCTGTTGCTTCAGCGACTTGGTATGTCCTCTTGGTGCTTGGATGGCAGGTAACATTCAGGGCCACGCTCTCCTTTATTCACCCTGGGCATCTCGGATGACTCTGAACTTAAACCGGCTCAAAAAATCATACAGCCATCCATCACATCTCATTCACGCTGGATTTCAAATCTCATTATGATCCAAAAAAGGCACAGACAGACATGCACAGTTTTGTTATTGTCCTAGTATTTCCAGCACGAACACACTCAAAATACCGCAAGAGCAATAGTGCCTCGGCACACAGCCGTTTGGTAGGAACAGAAAAAGCTGCTCCGGTGCAATTGTTTAGCTCCATTTCATTGAGAGAGCTGCACAGGGGGAGGGCTGCGTGGCGGGGAGAGGAACAGAGAAACACGCCAGGCTACACAAGGCTGACAAAGGGAGAGGGAAGGAGATGGGAGAGCAGGGCAGCGAGGGACGGATACAACTCGAGTGGAGAGGCAGCGACAACGGCGCGCACTCTCCGAAGGAAAGGGGAAAACTGGGAATAAAAAAAGCCTCCCCAAAAATAACAAAAACGGTAAAAAAGGAGGCGGGGGGAAAGGTAAGAAAAGGGAGGGATGGGAGGGAAGGGCGAGGTGTGCTTCGGTGCCGCTGGCAGCGCCGCCGGGCCCGCGCCTGGCCCCTGCCGGGCGGGCGGGCGAGGCGCACCGTGCGGGGTCCCTCCCGCACCACCAGCCCCGCAGCGGGGCAGCCCTGCTGGGGGACCCCCGCTCTGTGCCTTCTCGGTGTCTGCCGCCGCCCCTCCTGCAGCCCTCCCACGGGATCACGCATTTCCTCCCTCTTTCCCTCCCGCCGCTTCCCAGATCCCTGTAGCTGCAAAGTGCTGCCCCAGTCTGGGAGGAAGCCCTGTCTGCTCCATAAGGCGAGTTTTCTGGATAGATGAAACCCTCCTCAAGGGGCAGTGAGATGGAGAAAGAGCTTTCCGGGAGAGACTCGGAGAGGGCTAATGTATCCCCTGCACCACAGTGAGGAAAGGGCAGCTGGAGGGACATGGACACAGGCTTGCAGCCCACACCACTGGCAGACCTCAGCCCGCCCTCTTGGCACATGTAGTGCAGGGACCATCCGTGGGATGATCCCGTGGGATAAAAGCCACGAAGCCCTGGCAAGGGGCCGGGGTGCTGTGATGAGAAAGGCCACCAGAACTGCACAGGTCGTACTCCTACGGCAGTGGAGAGGGACATCTTCACTTACAGGCATAACACGGGAGTGACCAAGGTGCCTTGAATCTTTAAGCAAATAGTACAAGCTTTGGGCACTTCTTTAATTCCTCCCTCCGTAAGGGACTCCCACAGTCCTGCTCCTCCCCAGTTGCCCTTGGCCAGGTCCTGGGAGCCCTTGGCCGAGCGCAGGGCAGGAGCAGCAGCAGCAGCGTTAGCAGGGTGTGTTTAACAGCCCCCCGGGGCCCTCCGGCCTGGGTGCGAAGTGGAGAAGCAGCTGCCTGTTTACAGTGGGAGGGTGCAAATTGGCCTTCGGGGAGAGCAGCACCGCTGATTTCCCTGCAGCTCGGGTTGGGCTGGAGTGCGGGGGGAGACCTCCAGCTGAGGAAAACAACAAGGAAGGCGAGTATCTGCCATTTCCTAGGGGGAAAGGATTCAGAGGAGAGCTGTCTGAGTCTATTAACTGATGCTGGCTCCTGTGGAGAAATGGTGGCACACTGGTTTACTTCAAATAGTCTGTTTCCATCTCTAATATCACCTTCAAGCATTCAAACCCAGACACATAAAACTCCCTTCCTGCTACCTTCCTACAGCGTGTCTCTCGCGGACAATTTTATTTTCATAACGAGAGACCCAAAGCGGGGTTATCAGTAAATGAAAAGAATCGTGTTCATTTGCATGGTTGCATAATCACGTTATACAGGGATCTTTCAGACGCTGGAGAGCAGAGAGAGAGAGAAAAGTGGGACGTCATGAGCGGGAGCTAAAAGCCAGTTCTCTCGATGAGATCAAGGAATAGATGTGAAGTCAGTCAGATGGAGAAATGTCTGGATAGCTCTTCCAAACAGCGAGAGTCGCAAGCTTAGCTCGGAACATAAACAAAGCAAGATGTTTCTGGGGGTGGGGCTAGGTTTTGTATAAACTCTATTTCCTCTTCCATCATTGAAACCGGATGAGAAGAACAGTCTGTAGCCAGGATCCTTTGCCTCTCTACCGAGGACTTACACAGGGCTCAATTCCCAGAGCGCTCAGGCCAGGACCTTTCACCAACCTCATATTCACTGCAGAGTGAAAGAAGAATCGCTCACTTCATGCTGCTGAATGAGAAGCTGGAGCCAAGCATCGCTGAGGAACAGCACTATGTATTCCAGAATACACATTTTCCTTTTACTAAGTGGTAATTTACCAGCATTGGCAATATTCCCTTTTGGATTCCTTGGGAACTGTCGATTAGTCCAAGCCTTAGCCCAGGGTCACCAGAACTGCAGCCCTCTGAGAGAGAAAGCATCACTCAAAATATAAATGCTTTTTAATCAAAAGGGCAAATTTTCACAGAAATTAAATATTCTCTGTAACAAGGGAAATCAGGCAAGTGTAGCATTTCCTTTCTAAGTTCATTTTGAAACCTAGGGTCACCCATTTATTTTCCTGTTACCATAAAATTCCCACCTCCTCTTCCTTACTACATTATTTGTTCTGATGTCAGCAGCAGGAGGGTAAGAACATTTCCATAAACATTTCATGGTCCACTTTGTAACTCAAGCACTTTCATGAAATTTTTAAAATCTAGGACATTAACACATCCAAACCATTTGAAATGTTTAACCATCTGAAGGATTACTCAGCAGCTTCCTCGAGTGCAAAGTCAAACATCGCCTATCCTGTGGAAAAGGGAGAGTGGGAGGACATGTTTTTTACATGTTGTACCTCTTTGCCTCCTTTGCACAGTCTGATTTTTCACTCACAGAGTAAGTAACGATGCAGTATTTAAACGAGATCTATCCTCAGCCAGAGAGGACAAGGGAGCAACAGGTGCCCAATCTAAATTAACTGTCTCACCCCTAGGTATAAAGCCCCAAACCTGCTACACGGAGTAGAAGGCTAATGTGAGAGGCACAAGAGAGCCTTCCCTCCCCAGGCAACCTGCAGCATATGGCAGCAGGAACCTGCAGGATTTCCAGTGGCACAGAGCATGACTGCCAGGAGCTGCCTTCCCTTTGATGCTTGGGCCTTTTTGCAGCATTTGGGAAGTGTGAGGAAGCAACAGGTGAATTGCAAACCTAGCCCACTGTGCTCACATTAAATTCCTTGACATGTGCTGTTTCATGCGAGTGGGATAGCTGTCAGACGTTGTCTCTTGAGGACACGTCCCTTAGTGGGCTTGGGCTGCTCAGAAAATCCTGGATCTTCCCCCAAGCCAGGCAGCTCCTGGTTACCTGTCTCTGCACTGCTGTGCCACATTCTGCCTGCTGCAACTGCACCATGAAAATTGGGGCATTCATCTGTACCTCTGTGCTGCACACAGACACTGTTTAGCTTTGTCATCCTCACTGCAGCTGTGAGCTCCCAAGAGAAGCATCTAACCCTCCCAGGGACCATGAACAGTCCCAACAGTGGGACTGAAAAGTAAGCTGAGAGGGATACAGTGCCACGGAACAGAGGGATACCTTGGCTACCTGCAAATGAGCTTGTTCAGGCTCTGGAAGCAGACCGGGAGCTCTGGAGGCAGACTGGTACACAGAAAGGCTGCCTGCAGCTGCAAGCCACTGAACATAAACCACTTGACATGGCACTAGAATGTGTGGGTAACTCTCTTAGAGATTTTGCCGGATGTATTGCAAACCCATTGCTTGAGATGTGAGAGGCCAAGTTATCTGCAACATAAAAATGAACAGGACCCTTGCATCAAATTTCCTGCTAGTCTTCCATCTGGGATATCAAGAGGAGGAACAAGACAGCATTTTTTTGCTATGAGAACGTTCCTTTTTGTCCTGGACACCTTATACACTGAAAAAGGGATCAGGTACTAAGTAAGGGAGAGCTCCAGGCTTGACTTGGTATGAGGCCTTTTGAAGCTGCCACAAAGAGCTAACACCCCAGCAAGCTCACACCATGCCCTAGGCAAAGGGGTTAGCCTGAAGCTGGTAAGGGACAGAAGTGGGGAGGGAAGGTGACTTGATTTGCCTCTGCTTGGTCAGAGGCTTCTGCTTCACTTGTGGCTGCGCATGTCTTCTGCATGGCACCCATGAAACAGGTACAGAAGAGCACAAGCAATAGGCT
The DNA here is from genome assembly GCA_035583155.1 of Acropternis orthonyx. Taxonomy (NCBI): domain Eukaryota; kingdom Metazoa; phylum Chordata; class Aves; order Passeriformes; family Rhinocryptidae; genus Acropternis; species Acropternis orthonyx. Next base: position 5,784,970 of record JAWWEU010000001.1, on the reverse strand, counting down.
CATTCCAACCTAAGCATGATCCAAGTGGAGAGCAGCTTTTGTTGTAGCAGCAGTCCAAGCAGGAGAGCTTCAGTAGCAGCAGGACACTCCAGAAGTGCTGAGCTGATGGCTAAGGCTGGCATTAGAGAGTACGTACCAAGGAACTCACCAAAACAGACAGCCATAGAAATCCTTCCCATCGCAAACTAACCGTGCTGTTTAAGATGTGCAAGTAGTGTAAAACACCAGAAGACAGCTACAAAATCATCACAAACCACCAGAGCCAGCAGGACAACTCCATGCCAGGACGAGTCACAGTGAATCAGAGCTGCATGATGTGGACCAGTGTGGGAAATGGTGTTCATGTTTCAAAAACATTCGCCATTCCTCACTGGAACAGAGGTAGGCAAACAGGAAATGTCTGTGAGACACACTGCCAAGGCAATAGCACTTGGGTGTACTGGACCAGCCCTAAAATTGAGCAATTTCCACACCAGTGTCACTGCAAAGTTGACCAAACTACTGGGAAGACCAACACCTGAAGGGACAGGTGGTATGAAAAGCCTAAGGTAATGAATACTATTGACAAGGTTTGTTTTCCCATTTATGAGAATACTTCTTTTTTTTTAACCTACTGGCAAAAAAAAATCAGTGCGTAGATAGTGGGAGTATCCTGTGGAAAAAAATAATTTAGCTTTTCTAAAGAAGCTTGCAAACAATGGGTCAGATGTCCTTCAAAGTGACATTTAATCAGAAGAAAGAAATGGAGCTACTCAGATTTAGTAAGGAAGCGATCCTATTGTTTTAATGTTATTTTGTGTTACTGATGTTGGGAAAATAATGAGAAATTGGTTCCCTCTTGTTTGGATTTTTCCAGACTGGCACAGGACAGATACAACAAATGAAGAATGCCAGTAGGACTATAAATTGAATAGAACTGTAGTTTCTACACTAAGCTATGCCTGTATCTCACATACCAGAAATAAAAAAAATAAAAAAAAGGCCAGGGGAGGAGCTATGTTGACATGGTGTTAGGGGAGAGTATATGTTAGTAAATTTAGGGTAAGATACATCTCAGAGCACTGTAAACCCTCAGGGCTTAGCATTAACTAAAAAACCCAACCCCAACAGCAAAAAAACCCCAAGCCTACTAAAAGCAAGAGACTTAGTGTTTTTTAAACTCCGCTGAAGTTCAGATTTGAATTTGCTTCTCTCTGATTTTAATACAAGCTTTAGCTGAACCAGAAAGAACATTTGTTATGGATTTAAAATCTTGGAATTTTTCTTTCATCTACCAACCCTGCACCTCAGAGGGATCACTTCCTCTCTCTCCTTTTCAACCATGGAACCAGGAAAAGAGACCCATGGGAAGTAGTTCCACCTGGCCCCCTCATGAACTGCTAACAATGGATCATTTGCAGTAGCTGCCCGGGGCACACCTGACCCCTCAGGCTACAGGGTGGGTGTTTGGGAACTTCTGTGAGAAAAGAAAGGTTTCCTGTCTTCACACCAGTGACTCAGGTGTGATAACACCCCACTGGAGAGCCATTAGCACCTTCACACCCAGCCTGAGGGGTCATGTTTGCTAATGGGCCATCAGGGATTCCAAAAATATGTCAGAATGTAAATCACCCATTGTGAAACTCTCCACTCTTGGGGAGGTACTGTGCACTCCCACCTGAGCCTAAGCATATATAAACTGGGGGTTTGGGACGGGGGATTGCTGGTCTGATGTAGAGGAGGCTCAGAGCCTCAGCAGGACTGTGACTGCTATTCTTGACTGGACCGAGACCATCATCCTCACTGACAGGCTCTTCTTTCCTCTTACTTTGTACTTAGGAGGGTCAGGTGATGCTCAGCACAGGGGCTGATGATCACCATTCTGTTTGTGCCCCAGAGTGCTGGGTTACACACTTGTTTTTGTGGGTTAAATGGACTTTTTCCTCTGTACCCTTGTACTTATTGTGATGTTTTTACTAAATTGTAATTCTGACTTGTAATCTGTTTGTGAGTTGGATTCCTTCCTCCTGCTGGTTTACTTTAAACTAGCACAACATTCAAGATGTCTAGCTATGAGGGGTATCACTATGAAGGTAAGAGCCTACTCGTGGGAAGACATGAACTAGTAGTGCTTTGGAGACCTTCCAATCCTATTAAATATGGAATAAGGAGTTATCCATATTACTGCCACTTGAGACCCAGCTCTTATAAAGTTTGAGGGTACTAAACTAATCATCATTAGAAAACAAGGGTCAGTAAGTGATAATTAAGTAGCTTGGGGATCTACTAAAAAAACTTTAGAAATCAATGTTTACACCATGTAGTTACAAATTAGCTGCAATGGGCATTGTTAAGAAACCATTTTTATATGACAAACACTGAATGTGTGCACACTGGAAGAGTTCTCCCATGATTAGAAATCACAGCACAACTCCTTTTATCCCATCCCTAAATTAGAAACAGTTTATTAGCAGGAGGAAATTCTATTACATTCAAGCAATGCTAAGATACAGAAAAGCAAAAATTTTGTGTAGCTCTGCAAAAAAAGTAGTTGCAACAAAGATGTTCACAATTACAGTTCCATGCTTCAATGATTTAACAACTTCAATGACCTAATACCCACAGAGTCACAAACATCTAGGAATTTTTCAGCGATGATGGTCTTCTGGAAACAAAATAGCTGCAGCAATGACACTGGTAGTGACAAGTTCTGGGACTTTAGGAGGAACTTGAGCCCTCTCAATTCTTAGTACTTTGTACCTGAACATGCCATTTGTTGCCAGTTGAAGAAGCGTGTGAGAAATCCCATGTTTTGTGTTGTTCAGGAATTATTCCTAACCAGGAATCATTAAAGAGCTCTGCATTGATCACTATCTGAGCTCCTGCTGATCAATGCTGTTCAGTGGGAGCCTTTGCACAAGGGCACCTCCTCTGAGAGCTTCTGAGAAGTACAGGTCCCCAAAGCTTCCCTGGGGAGACAATTCAACTACCCCCAACTAATGGACACCACAAGTAGATACAAGCTGTCTGCTTCCCCAAGAAATGTCCCATTGTCCCAAATGTCCCATGTTTTCACCTGTGTCCTCTGGAAAACCCATACCGTGGTTTTCAAAAAGCACACTGTTCCTAGCTGCTTGCCTTTCTGGACTGCAGCCACTCTAAGATGACACCACCACCGCAAAAGGCAATGATTCACACTCTTCCGTTGCCCTCTGGAATTTGGGAAACTTGAATCTATTTCTTCACAGCACACAGTGCCTACAACAAGTCTTTCACATGATCATGAAGTTTTCCCAGATCACACCCCATCTGTACTTTTTGTTTCTCGTAGTTACTATGCATCTATATCACTTGTGAAACACTGCCAATCCCAGGCTACAAAATCATACCACATTTTTGCTCCATTTTTCCCGGTTTTTATATCTCAGCCAACTCACCCGTATTATGATATCAGCTCCTTCTGGCACAGATGTAACAATCCACTGTAACAGAGTGCCAGGAGTGCAACAGATTGACACTGCCCCCTTCCTGGCAGTATTTTGGCATCATTTTCCTTGGGTGTGGTAAATTTAAACACCTGGGATTAGCTTCCACACACATAAGCTTGTACTGAACAGCAGCCCATTGGCAGACATATTGTTATGTATATGAAATCCACTGCTAGCAGATACAAGTGACCTGCTCCCTTACTAATCTGTAGTGCCTTCCCTCAAAGGTTACCCTGCAGTATGAAAATGGCTGCTCAGGGCTCCCACATCAAGCTGATGCCAGCCTACTTCCTTCTAGAGGGTGAGTGTTTTCTACCAGCACACACTTCTCCATTTCACATCACTTGTATTTCTGACTGTTGAGGGAGGCAGAGTTGTCTCACGCTGCCTTCAGGCTCTAAATGGCTTTCTGTGTCTTTATTTTTCTGCAACACTTCAAGAATCAGTTTTCTTCATGCCTCAGAGAAGTGGTATCTAAATCATTTTAAACTGAAACAGGGACAGAATAAGCTGTGCAAATAATTTTCTAGTAGAACCTTAATTACATCCTGCAGTGTTGTGTCCTCAGCAAACCACCAGCAATAAAATTCTGCATTTCATTTGAGAACCGACAAGGCTGGAATTTTCTGTTTTGTTTTCCCCAATTGACATATCCATAATCTAGCCTGGGACTTTGTTCCTCAGAATTTTTGTCAAAGGCTCTAGAGAGTATGCCTGCAACTACTAAATCTTTCTCAGGTTCGCATTCAATTTGCAAGTTATACAACTGTAGCTAGAGAAAGAGACGTTCTGTTTGCAGGAAGGTGTTTGCCAGATCCCCCCTGGCAATGGCAAAAAGTGATTTATGATCAGTTTTAGTTAACATGGCTTCTCAAACAGAGTTTTGAAAGTCTTTACAGCCATGGCCTAACGCCAAGACTTTTTCCATAGGAATGTGCTCAATTTCAGCTGCAACTCAAATGCAAAGGCAAATAAGTACACAAATTGAATATATCCTCTTGATGAGACAGAGGGCTTTTTACTTTCTGAAGATCCCCCCATGCTTCACCACTACAAGTTTATTCTTATTCCAGCTTATTCTTTGTAGCAGGGGTGTTGATGACTTTTAATGCCTCAGTTCGTCTTTCTGTGTGAGAGTCCTACATTTTCTTAACCCCTCCAAGAAAGGTGGATTTGCCTATTCCCTTTTTAAGGAGCACAAATAAAAAGGTTTAATTATGTTCCTGGCCCCATGTTTATATTTTATGTGTGTACCTACACATACAGTTCACAGAAAATGGGTGTCCTTCTTCCCCTTTGGAGCTGTTACTCTGTTGCCAGTATGAAAAATCCTTGATAATACTGTCATCGCTGTCATGAGCACAGGAATCCTCTGGAACATACAAATCCCTCAAGGGATGAAACCACTGCCATTCTTGCATCTTCTCTCAAGCACCAGGTGTAGTTGGTTTGTGTTGCTCAAACAGCATGCACAACTACTTAAACTTTGACCTTGGACTTGAGCTACAGATGCCTTTCCTGCTGTTTCTTGGAACGTCCATTTTTTCCATTGCCTTCACAAATCCTTGGACTGGGTTACTGACTTCACTGGCAGACTCTGATAGAGTTTCATCAAAACCCAGCTCTGAGATCTACTGTACTTGTTTTGCCCAGTCCAACCCAGCAGTTCTGCAGACCCTGCAGAGTCTTAGTCTGAGCCCTCCTTCCTGACCCCAGCCCCTACTGGGTATCCTATTCTTGCATTATACTTCCCTGCAGTGCTCCAGTTACTGAAACAGTTTTGTAATTCCCCTCCTTTGCATAAAATAGTTGAATATTCAGTACCAAATATCCCCAAGCCATGTACTGCAGTTGTGGCCATCTTTCCTGAATCCTGACAGCCACAGTCCAACACCTTGACAAGGGCTGCATGTTATGGGACACAGCTCAGAGCCAAAGGGAAAAGAAGCTCCACGAGGATCTCACCAACAGGAAGCAATCTTGGTTCTCCAGAAGCTGTGTGGCTTCTTATGGGAAAGACTGGACTCAAAACTAGAAGTCCTGGTTATATCAATCACAAGTTTTGAACCTCAGGAGCCTGTATAGTTTCCTTCCTCCCTCCTCTGAGATGGCCACTCTTCATATGAAATATTCACCATTATTTGAAGAGTTCAGAAAACCTAGGAATTCCATTTAGCACAAAAGGATGAATTAAAAGAGAACAGCCCCCACTGACACCCCTGTGCAAGCAGATAGTAGCAATTAGAAAAGCCAGACCACGACTCTGAGAGAAACTCAAGATGTAGGAAGCATGTTTTCTTTAATTCAGCCTTATAACCAGCTTGGAGAACAAACTCTTTCCCAAGCAGCCTTCTTCTAACCTATGTTGAATATGTAAAGCAAGGACACTAGATTTATAGCCAAGTGATTTTCCACTCTGGGCACATGGAACATGATGAAAGTAAATTTGTGGGTGTTTATGCTTGATTTGGCAGCGAAAAAAAATGAGGGAGGGGCTGTGTTTGAGGGAGGGTATCAAAGATCAGAGCCAGATGCTCCTGCATGGAGCTCTGGATTTACAGGAAATTAAGAAGGTAGAGAAGGTGAGGCAAAGGCTGTGTTTGAAGTGAGATTCAAGGGGTTCTGAGGCTTACAACCGTCCAAGATGCTTGGGGGGAACTACAGTGCATGCCAAAACCACACCACAGTGGCCTGGGGTGCTTTCATTATACAAAGCCTGGGTGAGCAGAGGCTGTAAATGTAACTTCAAAAGGAGCTTCATCTTAAAGTCTTAGCTCTCAGGGCCTATTAAACATTTATGCTGACTACCACTCCTACTATTTGCTTCAGAGAAAGTACCCGAAATAACCTTTGCTACAGAGTGAACTACTACAGCTCTACTGGCTGTGTAGGAGACTAGCAGAGAGCTGTGAGAAACAAACAGAAATGGTGTTGGAAGAGTGCACTGATGTCTCTATTCAGTCAGCCAGGAAAGAAGTAGGAAAATCTGGTCTGGAACCTGAAGAGGGAAGACAGAACACTTTGCTAGAAATAAGGAGTGGATTAGCCATGTAGAGATGGCTAAGACTGAGTGAGGCCACTGGAGGCAAATAGAGATATCTAAGAGTATTGGCAAGTTTTGGCTTTTGCTTTACTAAGGTTCACACCTTTGGGGGAGTCTTCAGACCAGCCTCCAGTTTTAGATCTATGACTACCACAGCTGTGAGAAAGACTGCAGGGGAAAGGAAGACAGCAGACCTTGTGCAGAAATCAAAGGATGACAGAGGGACCCTAGGAGAAGATGGAAATAAGGGTTTAATTTCCTTGATTGCTTAAATTTTTTTGACTGTGCAACAGGAGTTTAGGATGAGATAGCCAGAAGTACTTAAGGTTTTCACTCTAGGAAGCTGTTATCTTTAATAGCAGATAGTACACTAACATTCACTTATTCCCTCATAGGTCACTCATAGGATTCCTCAAGTACCCAGCTGGAGCAACAGCTGGAGGACAACCCCAGTAGAGGGTACTAGCACCTCCTGAAGAGGTGTTCAGATAGTCCCTCGAAGTCACTTATTTCAATGGATACACGCCTTTCAATGGATACACTTTAACTCAATGCATACACACATTTCAATGGATACTTTGCCTGCATGTAGGAGCCACTGCCCTTCAGTCTCACAGATTACTGCTGATACCAGCATTCACTTGTGACCTTGCACAGATTGAACAGACACTCGCTGCCCAGATTTTATCGGCTTTTGAAAATTCAGTAGAACTACTGGTCTTTGGAATTTAGCAGTCCTGGGGAAACCTTCATGATCCTTCTAAGCACATGCTTTTCCTTTTTGGTCTGTTTTCTGGTCATCATTTCTCCATCCAAACCTACAAATACCTACAGGACCAATTCAGTTTCACACAAAACAGGCCTTTATGACAAATGGAGTTGGTGGCTTGTGGGGCTAATCTGAGTTCACTCTGAGCAGCCACAGCCCCTCCTCCTGGAATCCAAAACCACCAAGCTGGATCTAGGCTGGGAAAGATGAATATTTAGCATTGACATTCGAATATACAGACCCTATGAAGATGCCACACACCTTATCACATTCAGCCGAGGGAAGAAACATCAAATAACTGGTCTGGATTCATGTTTGGATAATATTTGCTTATCCTACAGCCCCTCTGACCTACATTCATTTGTCTGCTTATTAGCATGTGTGTTGCATACAGTACCACATTAATGAGCCTGTCCCCCAAAGGCTGGACAAGTCTGACTGAGCTGACACAAACACTAAGTGAAGGGTAGCTTTGAAGACTGTTCTCTTAGAAACACTTTGCACAGAGAAGGTTCTACCCTTTATATTGATGCGGATTAATCACCGATTCTCAGTCCTGCTGTTCCTATTCTTTCACAGAGTCATGGAATAGTTTGAGTTGGAAGGGATCTTTAAGGATCATCTAGTCTCTGAAGGACACTGACCTGTTGGAATGAGTCCAAAGGAGGGCCACTGAGATGATTAGTGGGATGGAGCACCTCTCCTGTGAGGAAAGGTGGGAGAACTGGGTTTGTTCAGCCTGGAAAATAAATGGCTTAGGGTTGACCTAATTGCAGCCTTCCAGCACCTGAAGAGAGTCTGCAAGAAAGATGGGGAGGGACTTTTTACAAGAACAGGTAGTGACAGGATAAAGGGGAATTGATTCAAGCTATGAAAAGGTAGGTTTAGATTAGATATTAGGAAAAAATCCTTTCCTGTGGCAGTGGTGAGGCACTGGAACAGGTTACCCAAAGATGCTGTGGATGTCCCATCCCTGGAAGTGTCCATGGACAGGTTGGATGGGGCTTGGAGCTTCTACCTTGGATGGTGGAAGGTGTCCCTGCCTGTTGCAGGGAGTGGCACTGGGTGATCTTTACAGTCCCTTCCAACCCAGACCATTCTGCAATTACAGGATTCCCTGCAGCCCACAGCCCTGAAGCTGTACAGAAATTTATACAGACCAACCTGAACCGCAACGACGAGACTTCACCACCTTTATCCCCAATGACCGAATCGAACCAGGCCTGGGCCGGGAGAAAGACCCTCTTACAGGCCGCTCAAGCTGCTGGATGCATTCGGGTGCTGAGGGAACTTCTCCCCCAAGTCCCCCTCGGAGGGAGCGGGGGCCGCTAGGCCTGAGGCTCCTGAGGGCGGAGTGGGTGTGAGGGGATGGCGGGG
>JAWWEU010000001.1:5689692-5776214 GCA_035583155.1 Acropternis orthonyx | reverse complement strand
GGTGGGAGGGCATCACCAGCAGCGCCCTCAGACCATCCCAGCGCGGTGCCGCGGCGTAACCCCCCGCCTGCCGTCACCAATCGCAGCGCGGGCGGCTGTGTCGCGACATGCCCTCAGCGCTGAGGGCGGGAACTGCAGCTTCCGTGACGGGAACTACAGCTCCCAGGCGCGCGCGGGGCCGAGGGTGCCTCCGCCATGTCGCGGCGGGGCTGAGGGCGCCGCCCGCGCGGGGAGGGCGGTTATGGCCGTGATGGCGCTGAGGGCGGCCGTGGCGCTGAGTGTGGCAATGGTGGCCGCCGTGTCCCCGCAGGGGCCCTCCCGGGCGGCAGGTGAGCGTCGTGAGTGTGCCTCGGGGGGCGGGCGGGCGGCTCCCCAAGGCGGACTCTTCCCCGCCTCCCTCTCCTCACCCTGCCCGCCACCAGCTATCCTAAGGGTCGAACGCCTGGGCTTTTCTCTCTCCCCGCGCGTTTTAGGTGCCAAGTGGAGAGCGATAAGCGGCCAGATTAAGAGAGCTGTGGAAGCCTATGAGCCTTGTGTAAAGGGGAATTGCAGCTGCCACCAAAGGTGAGAGAACTGGTTTGCTTTTGGCTCCGGACACAGCGGGTTAGCGGGGGAGTGTTTGAGCTTTATGGTGCCAGCTCCAAGCTGGTCACTCTCCTGGTTGTCCTCTGCAACTGGACATACGCCATGTTGGCATTTCATGGATGAACACGCAGCAAACCGTGCACGTTTGTCTTAACAATCCACTTCTGCCTTCTCCCACGTGTTGCTAACAGATCTTTCTCACGGGCTTTTAAAATCGGAAGACATCGAGTGTGTGCGAAGTATTCTAAGTAGCTAGATTAACAAAGGTTGTTACAGAACACACTGATTTGGTGTGACGGCGTGCTGTGCTCTAGGTTGTGGCAGAACACAGATTGATTTCGTGTGATGCTGTACTTTTTAGCTCTCTTCCCAGGGAGTTTAGGTCACGCCACTTGAGAGTGATGGGTGGGTATTTATCTACCTGACTTTTCCAGGACCAAAGTGTGATACAAGAGGAGCTCATTCAAGAAGACACAAGCCCTGTTTGGTTTTCTTTGATAACCATGGAGCATTATGCATAGTGCCAACACTCTGACTCGAAATGCTGGTCTAATCTTCCTACAGGGACTTCAGTGCAGAGAGCTCGAGGCTTATAAGTGATGGAACACCGTGGTGGGCAGTACAGGTGCAGGCTGACCTGTCTTGAAGACATAGCCAAACCAAACCTCTTTTCTGCCTGCGCTGACGGAGCACAGCTGCAGTGTGGCAAAAATTAAAGATGTAGAGGTCATCATTGCCATATGGGCAGGGATTGTAGGACTGGGGTCTTTTGATAACTTTAAGCAGCATTTTTATTTAAAGGAGGAAGGGGAATTTAGGAAAGAGTCAGTATATTCTGCCTTTAGGATTAGCATTTCAGAAGCACAGATGCCCAACTTTAAGCCTCCTATTTAAAAATATCAGATGCACTCACTCATTTTGGTGGTGAGATTGAGTGCTATATTTGCTTTCAAAGTCAGATGAGTCATATCGAGCAACTGTTTGTACACTCTGTTTGGAGTTTTTGATCTTCATTGCTCTTGAAATATGGATGAAGGAAAGTCTGCTCTAGTTGAGCCTTCCAGTCTTTTTCCTAAGTTCCAATTCAGACACAGCCTGAAGACATCTCATAATCTTTAAATGTAAACCCCACCATCTCCTGTCCAGCTTTGGGCAGAACATCTTCCCAAGTAATTAAAACCTTAAATCTGCTTCAGAACATGATAGTCAATAGTAACATGAAGTTAAGATTACTGTGGGTCTTCAAAACATAGTTTTCACTAAAGCAGTAATTTGGTTAAAGGTTGTTAAGGAGCACTGCTAGTGACAGGTAATACAAAAGAATTCAGGAAGATAATACAGCTCTGTAACACTTAAGAAACTCAACTAATTTTGATAGCTAATTTAATAGCTAATTCGGAGAGGTATGTGAATATGAAACAGAATGCTGAAAACTGGTACTTTTACCCATGTAACATATTTTACTTGGGCCCAGTCTTCTGTCACTCAGTGGGCAAGGAGAAGAAGTCTGAACTTGTTCATTGCTACCTTTTGCTTGTCACTTTTAGATTACAGTGACATGGATGTGCCATGACACTGCAACCTTCTTCCTGTTCTCAAGCTCGTTCCATTTGCATCCCTGCCAGACTGCTCATGCTGTGGTCAGGCCATCTGCACAATGGTGATTCCTGATGTAGTTTTACTGTTCTTTACCGAATTGTGGAGTAGCTGAATTCTGGAGGTTGGAGGGGTCCTCTTGAGATCATCAAATCCAACCCCACTGCTCAAGCAGGGCTGCCAGGACTGTGCCCAGTCAGGTTTTGAGTATCTCAATATCTCAAAGAAACTGCAACCTTTCTGGGCAACCTGTACCAGTGTTTAACCACCTGCACAGTGAGATCACCCTTACAGCATTGTGTTAAACCGAAACCTTGCTGCAGTGTCTACAGAAAAGCAAGGAGGATGTCTCTATGGGTGTTACAATCTGACAGTGTTCATTGCATGCTCCAAGCAGTTAGATCTGAGGACCTTTAGACCAAATTATGTAAATTACATCCTTCTGTGTTTTCTTATATTCCTTGGGTTTATGTTTCCATATTGTGTTCCCAGAGCTCACTGGTGATGTGCAGAAGTCATAGAACACATGCTGCATAGGTCTGTCCTCCTGGGCCAGTTTTTGCTGCACCCAATGTTACTGACTGATGGAGTTGCTTGCAACTAGACTGTTACCTTCTTTTATAATGTCTACATAGCATGACATTATGTGAGTAGTTTGGTCTTTGTGTGGCCCATCAGTTGTGGAAGGCCAGAGCACAAGGTTTGCAACTCAAAGGTGAAATGAGCTGAACGCTTTTACCCCAAACATGTGAGGTATGTCAGGTCCTTCTGTGGGAGAGTAACCAGAGTTTGCCTGTGCTGGGCTTTCTGTTCAGGCAAGCAGCACAGAAGTAGTTGAAGTGTGAAGCTTGGACGTTTGAATACCTAAGGAACTTCCAAATGACATTAAATTAAATTCTCTGTTACACCACATTTAGCAGAGCTCCTGGAACCTGCATGGAGCTTGCTCTAGCTAGAAGTCTGTTCTGCATACTGCAATAATTTAATGCACAGTATCCTCCTTATAGTACATAATCATGGCTGATGGTTTTGTTTCAGTGTCTGGAAGCAGGACCTGGCTCCTTTTCAAGGTGGCATTTCTAAGGAGACTGTATCAGATGTGGTGAGCCGGAAGCTCGGGACACACTACCAAATCATTAAAAACAAATTGTACCGTGAGCAGGACTGCATGTTCCCTGCAAGGTAAGAGCTGTGCAGAAGATGTCTTCTTCCTAGTTGGGACAGAGTATTGCCAACTCTGCCAAGTTGAAAGTCATTGAGCACAATGATATTTTAGAGGTCTGAATTATCAGAGCAGGGTCCTAGAAAATAGCCTGTTAGGCTTAAATGTAGCAGTAGGAAAGTGTCACTGGTGGACTCAAGGGTTCATTGGCTGTGGGATCCCAGAGAAAGCTGCAGATCAGGCCAGATAAAACAGAATGGGTTGCTCATTGGTGTCCTTACTGTGCTGGGACTTAAGAGGCTGCTGTATGCAGTTCCCAGCCTGCATTATGGAATGACTTAGGCTCATCCTCTTTTCTGCCCTTACGCAGAGAGAAAAGCCTGCAAGAGAGTGCAGGATTCTGCCACCCTCTTACAGCTCTTTGTCATTTCTCCACAGATGTAGTGGAGTTGAACACTTCATTCTAGGGATCATCAACCGCCTCCCTGACATGGAAATGGTGATCAATGTGCGAGACTACCCCCAGGTTCCCAAGTGGATGAAACCCATTGTCCCAGTCTTCTCCTTCAGTAAGGTGCTCACACCTTTCAGAGCTGAGTATTTCTGACACGTGCATGTCCTCCTTTCACTTGGGAACATATTTTTGAAGATGGTTCCCCACAGGTTTTCTGTGTGTCAAAATTGCTTGCTCTTCTTTGTCCTTTGTTTCCTTTTGCTTCCAGTTTTCTGGCAAACAAACTTGCAAATCAAGTTGCTAGTTCAGTGTTTCCCCCAAGTAACTCCTCTTTCAGGTCAAAAAGTGTACCTCTGCTACAGTGGAATGATGCACAGCTGGATGGGATATGTGCCAGCATTGCTGTCCTTTCCTACAATACTTTTGTTAAAATTGTAGCCATAGTTTATCAGGATTATTAAGGGTTTTTGATCATCTGCTGTCATATAGTTAATCTCATTTAATGCAAATATTTTAGTCCTTTTTGCAGCACAGATAAGTGTGTCTTACTTTCATTTCTGTAATAGTATCATCTCCTGGGTACCCTTTTCATTGACATTCCTGCAAACCTGTTCTTCCTGTGCATGGACAAACCTTTTCTTCAGCCCCATGACATATGTCATGTGCACTAACCTCCTAACTACCCTGGTAGCCTTGGACTCTCTCCAGTGTCTCCAGGTGACAGATAGATGGACAATTGTGTAGGAAGTTCATTACTAGTGCAAGAAGGTTGCCTACAGTCTGGTTTCATGGAAAGGTTTAGTCTTAAGTGCTGGTCTTCCCTCTGATAATATATGGGGATTTAAGCAACCAAACAGGAGTGAGGAACTGAAATTCTGACATGACCTGGGTATTTGTTACAGTGAATTGTTAAGTGACCTCTAGGAAGGCTGGAATGAACTGAAGTATTGGAAACCTAAATGTCAAAAGTGTCTATAAGAGCCTCCATCTCTGAGGACATAAAGATGCCTCTTGACTTATCATCAGTAGAAAACATTTGTGGCTACACATAGGCACAAGTCTTTAGAAAGGTGAGTGGAGCTCAGGTGGATTATGTAACCCCAGAAACACTGGTGACCACAGAGCTCTCGTGGCTGCTTAAGGAAGCGTAATGGAGAAAGCCAACAGAGCTCTCAGAAAGAACCTTTGTTACTGGTAGGCTCAGTCAGTAAACCCAAGTAGATATTACTCTCATTCTTGCATTATTCTCCTTTTTCTTAAGACATCTGAATACAATGATATCATGTATCCTGCCTGGACATTTTGGGAAGGAGGACCAGCTGTTTGGCCAATTTACCCAACAGGTTTAGGGCGCTGGGACCTCATGAGAGAAGACCTTAGAAGGTATGTTTTGGAAATGGTTACATGTGGAGGGAGGTTTCACAGGGGAGGTTTCACAGAAGACAAATTCACAGTAAAAGCCATCTAACACTGGGCAGCACTGGGTCAGTGTTGACATCTAAGACAATAGGTCTGTTGACCTTTGATCTTCCCTGCTGCCTCGCATTGACTACCTACAGCCTAACTGCTCTATGAGAATTTTCCATGGAAACCTTGGATGATGTAACTGGAAGCTATAATTAGCTGCTCTGTTTGCAACCTTTAATAAGGAATGCAGAGGACAAACTATGCACATCCCTCATGCTGTCAGGGCCAGATTACTTTTGGTTTTGATGAGAGAGGGTTTGTCAATAAAGTAGCAGTTATCTTTTGCCTGCAGAAATCTCCCCTGACATACAGAAATATTTTCCTTTCTTTTCAACTCCTTCTGTAGGAGTTGTGGGTTTTTCACTGCAGAGATGATCCAGGATGCTTGTATAAGCTTCTGGAAGGCTAAAAGAAAGCCTTCTTTAGATCTGCTTTTACTTGAGTATTATTGTGCAGTTGAGAAACTTAGAATCATTCCTAAGAATCAATCGTCACTACTGGGCTTAGAGTAAGACAGAAAACGTTTCTGACTGGAAGTCTTCATTTTGGCAGGATCTTTGACTCTTAGCAGAGTAAGGGGCTGTTTCTCATGGAGAGTGACAAACCAAGTGTGCAACAGTGAGTGAAGACAGAAACACAATAAGAAAAACCACTTTAATGTCAGTCACTTGCCATCAGAATGCCAGGATGAATATGTCCCTCTTCAAAGTCTGAAGATCTGTGGGACTAATCATATCTGAAGCTTAATGTGCTGTAATATAATGGAGGGCCAAAGCATTTACTCATCTTCATGCTTTCGCTTGTGTCACGGAGTTATAAGGAGATGCAAAGCTTGACCTGCACAGATAAATCAGTTTGGGGATCGGCACCTGCATGTCCCACCAGGTGCAACAGAAAAGTATGGCAGAGGGTTCCCCTGAGGTAGGAAGGTGACTGCACTGACAGAAATAAAACATGTGAACAGCAATTTTGAAGGACTTGCTTAGGTTTAAAATGAAAGTGATTTGGAAAAACAATGAACCTCTGTGTTTTAAGTGCAAAACACTAGGTGGCTTTTTTTGTTTGTTGATTGGTAGTTGTTTTTTAATGGGAAATAACTGATTAGAAACTCCCTAGTCATTTTTCACTATCCATATTCAGTGAAATGCAGTAAAATAAAGCCACAGTACAAAAAGTGGGTTCAAATCTTAGCTAAATTTTAATACCCTTCAAGGTTTGGAGGGCGGAGGTTATGTGTAATTTGTTGTTTTGACTGAAAGGTGTTCTGAAAAGTGGCCTATATCATGTTGCCTTAAATACAATATTCACAGGAAAACCTGTTTCATTGGACCTGGCTGAGAGGGTTTTTTTCTGCTATAATGAAGAAAGTGATTTCCATCAAAAATGAAGAATAAAAAAAGACATCATGCTGTGAAAGCTGATGAGAGTGCTGTTTCATGGTTATATTAAATCATTTATTGCCGTGTATAAAAAATGTTTTCAGATCCGCAGAAAAATGGCCGTGGAAGAAAAAAATCTCCAAAGGGTATTTCCGAGGATCAAGGTGAGTGTATTTTCCTGCAACAGATGATTCTACCCATATAGGCTGTGACCGCTCTCTGTATGCAGAAATTTCTGTCTCCAAGACCTAATCCCTAATCAAGTGTAACCCAGAATGTGTTTTTCAAAAGTAAGGAAAGTGAGACATGTTGTACAGCAGCATTACACCATTAGTGATTCTCCATAAGAACTGCCATTTGCAACTAGTTTATTATAATCACCTAATATTGGAAAGAGAAGTTGTGATGGATTTGCTACATTATTTCTTAATGAGTAAAACTGTTACCCCAGGAACCCGCTTGTTTTATTCTGTGAAGAGAACTGCAGGTGCTGGATACAAATTTAAAGATTTGATATTGATGTTCATGCTTCCTGCCACGATGAATGCCTTGTTTGCTATGCAAGTGCTGGGCACAGAATGGAAAGTATTCAGGCCCTAAATTACCTGACTACTGCTGGGGGATGAGAGCAGATTATTTTTGCCCTCTCACCAGTGACAGTTTGAAACAAACCCTATACTTTGTTTCTTCCCATCCCCAACAGGAAAAGGGTTTGATACCTTACCAGGGAGGCTCAGGGGATGATGAGGGTTGTTTCTCAGGGATGTCATAACCTTGTTCACCAGTAACGTTTTAAAGTCGTGTCAGAGATCAGGGCTGAGGATGCTTAGCATCCCTTAGCTCACACTGCCTAAGTTAAAGCATTTGGCTTCCATCAGGATAAAGCTTGAAGGAAGCAGCATCTCTGCTGCTTTGTCCTGGGAACTGATTAAATAATACTATTAAATATTTAGTAAGTGAAATAAAGAAACATGTCCTCAAATAATTTCAGTACCCATAACTCATTCTCTTCTGCTGTTATACCCTTGGACAGAAATACACTCTATGGTAGGCACTTAATAATGTTTTGGGGGCACATAGAGAGGTCAGTCTCATAAAAAAACAGGGCTTTGAGTCCTGTAGTCCTGTAGTTTGTTAGCTGTGTTGGGTCATGTGGGATTGGCAATTACTGGTAGCATTTCTTTTTCAGAACGAGCCCTGAGAGAGATCCCCTCATCCTGCTGTCCCGAGAAAACCCTGAACTTGTTGATGCTGAATACACTAAAAACCAGGCTTGGAAATCTGAAAAGGTGTGTGGCTGTTGTCTGTCTTCTGAGTGTGAAGGCCAGAAAGGGTCGCATTGCAAGATGGCTTTGATGATTCAGAAACATCTTGTTGGAGAGTTGTGGGTGATCCTCTGGAGCGGGGGAGGTTTGTAGTTCCCTTGATGGCTGCACCTCTCTGACAGATGAAAGGAAGGATTCTCCAGAGCCTGGCAGGCCAAACACTTTTCTTCCTTCTATGCTTTTTTATTCAAGGAAACCAGCACACATAAGAAAATTAATCTCTGCCAATCCCCTCCTCTCCCATAACAACAAAATTGGCCAACTCATCCCCCTCTATCTCTGAGCTGCCTCTGTGGTGTTGTCAGTCTTTTTAAAGCTTTTTCTGTCTTCTCCATTTCTTGATCCTGTTGTGGGTAACTTGCTGATAACTGTTGCTGATAACTTTTTAGTTTCATACTTAGTCTGCAGTCCAGCTCTCTCCAGACAGTCTTGGCTAATCCGGTTACACTTGGCTTCACACAATCCATTGTCCCAGGCTGTTTTCCACTCTGTAGCTGCCAACAAAACATTATCATTTAATGTGTTTGTGCTGGCATTTGCATACAGGCAGTGTGTAATTTACTGAACTTTTTTTTTTCTTGTTTGAAGGGCTGGGGATTCTTTATAATCCTTCTAAAAGCCCACCAGAGAAGGTTTTCTCAGAAGTGGGAATGAAAGCTTTTGACACATCACCTTTGTTTCTAACTGAGAAGGAAAACAAATGAAATCACCATTTAAAGGTTACTGATTTTTTGGTTTTAATTCTCTTTATTTTAAGGATACCTTAGGAAAACCTCCTGCAAAGGAAATTCCACTGGTTGATCACTGCAAATACAAGTAAGAGTTTTTTTGATTAGTCTAGCTGTTTAAGGGCTGTTGGGTTATTTCTTTCCTTGCATGGTATAGGGTTTCATTTTATCTTTAGGTCTGATTCCAGCAACCAGCTCCATGCAGATATGAAAGCTTGCGAACAGGTATAAGACAGTTGAAAATTTGGGAGCTTAGCATGGCCTCTTTCTATGTCAACTTTCTTCCATCGGATCAGGAGAAATAAAGTGCTTTGAGAAAGTAAAGGTCTAAGATCAGTAATAAACATAGAGATAACTTTTTTCCTATTTAGAAAGGCTTTCTATCAATTTTTCTTTCTGTCCCTGTACGAAGTGATGTATTCAAAATTATTTTTCAGTGCTATAGTAATAGCATTACTGTCTTCAAAGATGTAAGGAACTATGGAATTATGTCTTCATATGTATACTGGGGCAAGTGCTGCCACTGGATCCATATAGTAAAAGAGAGAACCTGAAATCTGATTGAGCAGATACAGTATTGATTCATACTTTGTGTGGTGTTTGGGAGAACATGGTTTTGATTTACAAAGGCTTTTATTCTTTAACTACTTTAGTGAGGGGGTTTTGCAGTAATATTCTTGCAGGTTTCTGTGTAAAGTATAAACTCTTAGTGTGTATGCACTTGTGTGTCTGATGTTTTCTTTTTTCTTTTGCTAGTTGTGATTCTGCCAGCTAGGATCCGCTGATATAAGAACTCAGTCATTTGGCTGGATCTGTGTTTTTGTGCAAATGTGATTGACTTGTCTCATTTTGTATTTCCCTAGACTGTTGCCCAGATTTCTTCCTTCTGTTACACGTACACTGCCCAACTCTGGTGCTCCTCAGCCCTCCATACAGTGTAGGCTGAGACATTCTCACACACTTTTGTTGTAGACCAGAGTCTGGTAGGGTCAGCCTGAACTTGTGTCTGCTTCCTTCAGTTGTAGGTGCTATAGCAGGCTGGCTGAGAGCAGCACTCAGTGGCTTGGCTGAGGTCAGGGGTGCTGGGAGCAGTGTCTGGGATTGGACAGAGGCATTTCCTTGCTTCCAGACCACTGTTCATGTTAGATATCTACATGTATTTGTTGAGTTTCTGGTACAACGAGCTCCTTGTCCCTGCCTTGAGCCCCTAGGTAATACAAAGGATGCAGAATAATTTCAGATTTACTCCTTGCCCTTTACTGCTGAAAGTTTAGCTGTAATTTCCATCTTGCCCAAAATATATATAATGCATAATCTCCATCTCGGCCAAAATAGCTTCATTAAAGGAAGAACTCTCTTCCCCCAGCCCAAAATATTTGACTTCAAAGATTAGTTAGAAGCACTGAGCAGTTTTACCCATAGGAAAAACAGTTTTCTATATAATTGGAGAAATGTGGGTTTGAAAAAGAAAACAAGTAAGCAAACAAACATCCCTCTGAGATACAGTTTGCTTAAGAGAAATACACCCCTGCCACAGTCAAGCCCACTTTACGAACTTGGCAGAAAACACTGGAAACAAAATCATGGATTCTTTATTATCTGCAAAGTCCATCTGTTGTGTGCTAGCCTATTTAACCTCCTAGGGTTGCATTCCCAAGTTAATATGAAACAATTACACTCAGATTAAAGCAGAATCCCAGAGATAGATGTGGCAAAGCAGAACAATGAACAGAAAAGCTCACTGCAAGGCAAGAGAGAATTGGGAAAAATTTCCTTGTGGTAACAGAGTCTCTGAAGTGTAGAGTCACGGGATCAGCATCCACCTTGTGACCTTCCATGCCTTGTTGGCAGCTGTCTATGAGGCCTCCTTCGGTTTGTTGCAGGCAACTCCCTTTATTAGAGATAAAGCCTCACTCCTTGATTTTCTCCCTCAGTTTTGACAGCAGAAACTCACACAGCACATTCTTAACTTCAGCTCACCTTTCCTGTGAGGAGATTCCAAAAAATGCCTTCCCTTTGTTTTAGCAACCAGTGCATAGCTCAGTGTGAGGGAGGCCCCCCCAGCTGCTCCCTGTGAGGGAAGGTTCACTGCTACTCACAGATCAGTGTCTTAGTGCATTTCCTCACAAAATTCCAAGTGTGATCAGGTCTCTCTCTTTGCTTGTTCTTTTTAAGGTATCTGTTTAATTTTCGGGGAGTGGCAGCCAGTTTCCGGTTGAAGCACCTCTTCCTATGCGGTTCACTTGTCTTTCACATTGGAGAAGAGTGGCTGGAGTTCTTCTACCCCCAGCTGAAACCTTGGGTCCACTACATCCCTGTCCAACCAGACCTCTCTGATGTCAGGTGGGAGAGAGACCCGAGGCGTGCCCCATGGAGCATTTCCTGCCACAGGGAAGCATTTGGGAAGGCAGTTTGGTTTGTGTTACCTAAGAAGCGCCTCCACTCCAAGGCAATCACTTCCCCCAAAGAATTCTTTGCTCACATTACTTGGGGAGTCCAGTTTCACTGGAGCATTTAAGTCTGTTGCTCTCACTGCAATCAGCAGCAATGCAGGTGGGCCCTGCAGCACAGATAAAGGGGTAGAGGAACTTATCAGTGGACCAAAAATAAGCTAGCTCCCAGATTTCAGCATGCTGTCCAGAACTGATGTGGAGCAATCAAGCAGGGCAAGTCTCTTCTGTGCTCTGAGGTGAGCAGCACCCTCACTCAGTTGTAGAGTCTTAACCTCATGCTCCTCAACAGTTAAGCTGACGGACAGTTGTTAAGCTAACTGAGCCAGTTGTTTCATGGCTTTTCCTTTGTCTTCATTTTAGGGAGTTGTTGCAGTTTGTAAAGCAAAATGA
Organism: Acropternis orthonyx; assembly: GCA_035583155.1. Lineage (NCBI taxonomy): Eukaryota > Metazoa > Chordata > Aves > Passeriformes > Rhinocryptidae > Acropternis > Acropternis orthonyx. The sequence continues at coordinate 5,764,675 of JAWWEU010000001.1, read as the reverse complement.
TGCCATAGCACAAGAAATTGCAGAGAGGTAAGTTGTGTGTCCTTCCTGGCTATTGGGCAGTCTTCTTCCAAAGCATCTTCTTACTCAGCTTTTGAAGGGGTTGCCTATCAAAGACAATCTAGTATTAGTAGGGTGCAGTATAATTGATCTTCTGCAATAACAGCAGGAGGGCTGGAGTACTTGTAACAAGCAGGGGGAACCGAAGAACAAAATTCTGTGCTTAAGTCTTTGGTTCAGATGTGACCCATGTCAGGAACCCCACGGAAATCTGTCAGAGGTTGGGAGCTTTTATCTCAGTATGAGGTGAACTGACTCCTGGGAGCTGTGTGTGCACTGTAAGCATTATCTATACAGGCTGGCAGGGACTGGCTTCTGAAGCAGCATGAATCAGTTCTGCTCAGGCTGTATCCCATAAGTGAAATCTGATATTTATTATCCCAGACAACAAATACTGTCTTGAGGATAACAAAAACACTGCAACCGTCAGAGCTGTGAGTGTGAATGAAAAGTGTAGAATTAAAATAGACAGTACAGAGCAGTGTATATTGTTTATTTGAAACACGGAAGAGTGAAAGTTGATATACATCCAAACCAAAACTAGTCACTCTTGTAGGACTGGAAAACAGTCCTGACTGTGCCTTGTGTGTCTCTAGGGGACGCCAGTTCATCACAGAACACTTGCAGATGGAGGACATCTCTTGCTACTGGGAACATCTGTTGTCTGAATATTCCCAAGCCTTGACATACAAAGTGAAAAGCAGGAAGAACTACAGCGAGATCGCTTCTGAATGGCTGAAAACAGAACTATAGAGACTTATCTGTTTTTCTCTTCCTCTCAAACTATTCGCTGTAGAAATCTGAAGATCAGTGTTAACGTCTTTCTTGCTCTCTCAGACTTTTAGACTAGAACTACAGAGAACAGCAGTAGGCTGACTCAGACATTGCTCCCAGGTTGTGGGACCCAGTTATACTGTTGCTGTGGGATTGTTAAGTAGAATGTTGGAGTATGGCTTTTTAATGGAGTGGTCAGTCATGGCTGGAGGAGAGATTGTTAGCATTTGGGAATTAGTTACTGCTTGTCTCAGAATGAGCCTAAATCCCATTCAGCCTTGCTGTTAATTTTACTGGACTTTTTATCAAGTCCTCTGTATTCACGGGGAAGGTACACAGACCATGAGCTGCACTCAGCTGGGAGATACATGCCTCTTCTTTTGACAAATATTTTCTCACCCATGTGATAGCACTTGGGATATTAAGTGTCCTCTGACAGAAGCAGGTACTGGGATTTGCAGGTAACCTTTTTGGATAGCTTAGAGCTTATGTGTATGTCAGGTTTTAGAGGTTCACGGTAAGGCTTTGACATGCCATTGAAAGGACAAATGATCCTTATGGAGTTAAACTACCTACCTCATCTGGGAGCAGGGAAGAGGCCTGGTAGGGAGCAGCATCTTCTTTGGCACCCAGACAGGTGCTCAGCAAAGCATGGGCAGCAGCTTAGGGTGGCAGGAGGGACATGGCCTCCCAGAGGAGCACCCTTAATTGTAAAATGGCCTCAAGGCTGAGGGAGCAGCACATTATAATGGAGAGGAATGATAGCAACAGCTCAGTCTCATCTGCAGTCAGCGTGGATCAGGGAAGAAGGAAAACACACAGAACAGTAGCATTAATGTGCAATGTGTGTTCATGGAGGCCTCACAGCACTGCCAAGCCCTGGTACAGGGACGTAACTGCTGGTCCTGTTTGTCAAGTGCCTGTTGCTGGAGCAGCATCCTGGTTAGAGCATCAGTGCCTGGGTTATCCCAGCCTGCAAAGAAAACAGATTGGGGCATTAAAATAGCCTGGTTTCTGAGGAAAAGAACTCTGTGAGAGTGGAAAGGGTTTTTCTGGTTTTCTCTTTTTAGTCAATGGAGAGACAGCACTCCGAGAAACTGAAACAGCTCTGTATGATATTTTTAAACCATTTCTAATGAAGTGCTTTTTGAAATAAAACAAAATGAAGTTTTGTTGGATGGTCTGGAGAGCTCCCAGCTGTTCCTCCAAGAATTGTGAAGCATGTCAGAGGAATATTTAGGGCATCTCTGCATCCAGCCTCCAGTGGTGGTGGCTGGAAACTCCCCCTGGTCACCTGCAGGTCTGAGCTGAGGACTTTTCGGTCTGGTTCCTTTTTCACACATTGCCAATCCAGCCCTGATCCTCAGCTCTGCCTCCGGGAAAGCCGTGAGTGCCAGAGGGGCAGTGTGGCCCAGCCTGTCCCAGTGCTGTGTGCTGTGTCTGGCCAAGCTGAGCCGAGCCCAGGTGAGCTGAGCCGAGCTGAGCCCAGCCGAGCCTAGCTGAACTGAGGTGAGCTGAGCCCAGCCAAGCCAAACCCAGATGAACTGAGCTGAACACAGGTGAGCCAAGCGGAGCCAGACCTAGCCTAGCCGAGCCCAGCTGAGCCAAGGCGAGCCAAGCTGGACCTAGCCAAGCTGAGCCGAGGCGAGCCAAGCTGGACCCAGCTAAGCCGAGCCGTGCCGAGCCGAGTCGAGCTGAGCCAAGCTGAGCGGAACCAAACGCCGGTGAGCTGAGCTGAGCCAAGCCCAGCCGAGCACAGCCAAGCCGTGCCAAGCCAAGCCGTACTGAGCACAGCCGAGCCATGCTGAGCCAAGCTGTGCCGAGCTGAGGCGAGCCATGCCGAGCCGAGCCATGCCAAGCCGAGTCGAGCTGAACCAAGCTGAATGGAACCAAATGCCGATGAGCTGAGCCGAGCTGTGCCAAGCCGAGTTGAGCTGAGCAGAACCGAATGCCGGTGAGCTGAGACGAGCCATGCCGAGCCGTGCCGAGCACAGCCGAGCTGTGCCAAGCCGAGCTGTGCCGAGCTGAGGCGAGCTGTGCCGTGCCGAGCCCAGCCGTGCCGAGCACAGCCGAGCTGAGCGGTGCTGAGCTGAGCCAAGCTGAGCGGAACTGAACACAGGTGAGCTGAGCTGAGCCAAGCCGTGCTGTTTTGAGGTGAGCCGAGCTGAGCGTAACCAAATGCAGGTGAGCTGAGCTGAGCCGAGTCAGGCCGAGCCAAGTTGGGCCGGGCCGAGCCGAGCACAGCCGAGCTGTGCCGAGCCGAGCTGTGCCGAGCACAGCCGAGCCATGCTGAGCTGAGCTGTGCCGAGCTGAGGCAAGCCGCGGGAGCCGAGTCGAGCTGAGCCAAGCCGAGCTGAGCCATGCCGAGCACAGCTGAGCCATGCCGTGCTGAGCCCAGCCATGCGGAGCACAGCCGAGCCGAGCCATGCTGAGCTGAGGCAAGCTGAGCAGAACCGAACACAGGTGAACAGAGCTGAGCCAAGTCGGGCCAAGCAGAGTCAGGCCGAACCGAGCCATGCCGAGCTGAGCACGGCCGAGCCGTGCCTAATCAAGCTGTGCCGAGCCGTGCCGAGCCGAGCTGAGCTGGGCACAGCCGAGCTGAGCACAGCCCTGCCGAGCCGAGCCGAGCCGAGCCGTGCCGTGCCGTGTCGAGCTGAGCTGAGCCGAGTCGAGTCGGGCCGTGCCGGGCAGAACCGAGCACTGCGGATCCGTGCCGTGCCGTTCCCCGCCGGGCCGCGGGGGGCGCTGCCGCGCGGTGCTGGTGCCTGTGCCGATGCTGGTGCCGGAGCCGGAGCGGCCATGGCGGAGAGTGGCGGCGCCCCGTCGGGGTTCGGGCGGCCCGCGCCGCCGCCGCAAACGGGCTGGGAGCGGCTCCGGGAGCTCTGGCAGCGAGAGTGAGCGCCGGGATGGGCCGGGCCTGGCCGTGTCGGGCAGCCCCCCACCCCATCGCTGCCCTTCCCTCTTGCAGCGACCTGCAGCGGTACCCGGAGGAGACAGTGAACCTCATCAAGGCGGCGTTCACGGCGGGGCTGGCGGGCTGGCTGTACGGGGGGCTGCCCGCTTTCCTCAGCGCCCGCAGGGCCTTCATCGAGCGCAGCCACGGGGAGCTGTTCCACAACCGCGCCGATGCCGTGGTACGGGGGGCCTCGTGTTCCGTGGGGCCGGGGCGTGTGTGTGTGTGTGAGTGAGTGTCTGTGTGTGTGAGTGAGTGTCTGTGTGTGTGAGTGAGTGTCTGTGTGTGTGAGTGAGTGTCTGTGTGTGTGAGTGTGTGTCTGTGTGTGTGTCTCTGTGTGTGTGTGTGTGTGTGTCTGAGTGTGTGTGTATGTGTATGTCTCTGTGTGTGTGTGTGTGTGAGTGTGTGTGTGTGAGTGTGTGTGTGTGTATTTCTGTGTGTGTATGTGTATTTCTGTGTGTGTGAGTGTGTGTGTCTGTATCTTTGTGTGTGTGTGAGTGTGTGTGTCTGTCTGTGTGTGTGTGTCTGTCACACTGTGTGAGTGTGTGTGTCTGTCTTTGTGTGTGTGTCTGTGTGTGTGAGTGTGTTTTTCTGTGTGTGTGTCTGTGTGTGTGTGCGTGTATGTATTTCTGTGTGTGTCTGTGTGTGTGTGAGTGTGTGTGTGTGTGTATTTCTGTGTGTGTGAGTGTGTGTATATCTGTGTGTGTGAGTGTGTGTGTCTGTGTCTTTGTGTGTGTGTGTGAGTGTGTATGTCTGTGTGAGTGTGTGTGTGTGTCTGTCACACTGTGAGTGTGTCTGTCTTTGTGTGTGTGTGTCTGTGTGTGTGAGTGTGTTTTTCTGTGTGTGTGTGTGTGTGTGTGTGTGTGTGTGTGTGTGTGTTTGAGTGTGTGTGTGTCCGTGTGCCCGGTTCTAGTACTTTGCAGCAGAAGCACCGGGGTGTGCAGCCCGCCTGAGCAGCTGCTCTAAGTTGGCTCTTCCCTGACACCCACATTCTGCACACAGTTAGCTCAGAAGAAAGCGGCCTTAGTTGCAGAACAAGCTGATAACAACGTTTATTGTCCTGTTAGATGGCTGATTAATATGTCTTGAAAAGCCTTTGTGCTTTCCAATTTTAGTGTGTTGGCAAGAGACTTCACAGTGTCTAACTTTTGTCTTGCTAATGGAGGTTATTTTAAGACTATTCTTTTACAGCAACAGCACAAAAAAGGCATTGGTGCCATTTTATAGATGTATCTGGACTTTTTAAGTGTTGGTTACCTGGGTTAAGGGGAAGAAAACCCCTTTAAAAGTCTGCCTGATGTAAAATCTGATTTTTCATGGCTCACAATTAGATTTGGCCCCTAACACTGTGGGCCTGTGAAGTACCAATGCCTGGCTTCACTCTGGTGACTCTCTGGTGACTCTCACCACAAGCACTGGAGAGAGAATTTATTCACTTCTGTGGTATTAACTGCAACATTTTTAATTTTTGTGACACACACACACAAAAAAGATGTTTATCACATCTCTTAAAAACCTTATTTTCAAACTTTTAAGTGTCAGTATTAAACTACAGAGCTTGAAGGTCTGTTAGCTTTTAAATGTAGGTGATTATCTACTTACTATTATTTATTGATGGTTATTATTTGTTAATACTTCTGAGCTCATAATAATGGGCTAGTTTCTAGGGGTTTTTTGTGACCAGTAGCCTGTGTTCTCTCTTCCCTTAGCAATCTGCACACCGTGCTGGCCTCCGGAGTTTCATCCGCTACGGCTGGCGCTGGAGCTGGAGAGTCACAGCATTCGTGACCATGTTCAAGTAAGTGTTTCCCAGTGGCAGAGGAGAAACTGGGAGAAACCAGGAGAACTGGCTTGTGCATGTGCTTCAGCACTGGTGGCAGGGAGCCCTTCCAGCAGGCAGCACTCACAGCTCTGGTGACTGACTGAGGCTCCAGGTGTTGTGCTAACATGAGTCTGATTGATCAGGTGTGAGCATGAGGAGGGTTTAACCTTTTAGAATTATCCCAGAATCCAGATCTAGTGAACCAACCCAAACCCTAAAAGTGGAAAAGCCCTGTTCTTGAATCTAATCCATGCTGTTACTGATTGGGATACTGTTCTTCCCTTCTTTGACAGCTCCTTTCTGCTTCTGCTTCATCTCTTCTTGTGTGTTTTTCTTTAGGAGAGTGTGATAGTGTGTTGTCAGTTTCTGAAAGAACTTTCTATCCCACACTAATTTTTGTCCTTGCTGCTATGTCTCCTTACTCCTAGTTTGTATGCACTAGTATTACTCACAGTCTCTGTCATTACTCATAGTTTGTGTACACTGATGTGACTCAAAATCCTTTGTTTATGTCTTCAAACTCTTGCAGATGATTGTCTTGTTCTTAAGCAGACACTGAACATCAGACCTGCCAGTTCTATGTACCTCTAGGCCTTCAATTTTTTCCTGCACACACAACACCTATGCAGAGATAGTTCCACTTCCCCAGTTTTCTCCCTTGGATGTTTCAGGGCGTTTCTGACAATAAATTAAGAATGCTCTTCCGACTAGAGCCCTTTTCAGCTAGCAGTATCACTTTCCCTGACATTCAAAACGGTGACTTTATGTGTAATCCTAAGTCTGCATTGTCTCTATATGCAGGTATGTACTGTCCCCTTCTGCTTTTGAGATACCAGCAGTATTGACTGTCATTATTTGATATTTCTGTCTCCCTAATTTTTTATTCCTTCCTGAATTTCCTCCTCGATCTTCCTTTTGGTTTAGTATCTGGTTTTAGGTTTAGATAGCGTACAGTTTGCTTTCTCTCCAGGAGCCTTTGATTTCTTTGGATTTTCCTGGATTTCTTTGTATTTGACATGTAACCTTATCATCTTCCACCAGGTGTCTCCCCTGCAGTTCCCCCTTTTTCATCACTACCCCTTTGGAAAAAGCTCTGAAAGGAGATATTTGCTGCTCAATATTAATTGTTTCTGTAAAGCACAAATTGAAGGTTTCATTCTGCAGTTGTGCAAATTTTAAGTTTCACAATTAAAAGCAAAATTGTTTCGGTTTACCTGTGTGGGTAAGGAGAGTATTGTCTTGTAGATACCATGCAGGAGGCTCACTGAAGTTCTGGGGAGGATGTGGCTGCTGAACTGAGAACAGAGAGTGTTTTGGGGCTTAGCTGATGTTTTTGGAGGAGTTGGTTTACCTACCCCAGAGGGAAATCTGATGCTATGAGACTAGGTGACCCTGCTGACATCATGAGTGTGACTTAGCTGTAGAAGGGGGGACTGCATCAGGCAAGGTCTTACTGACAACATGGACCAGCTTCTGGGACTGAAGGTCCTACATCAGGGCTGACTGACTGCCAGGACCTTTGCAGTGCTCAATTTCTTTTACCCTTGAATATATGATGGAAAAAGAAAGTCTTTAATTAAAAAAAAAGCAAAAAAGAAATAATATCCCAGATCCACGCTGGGAACTCCGGCATTCCCTGGTCTGTGTCTGTGCAGCTGCCTGCAGTAGTCACAGAAGTCATGGTGGTGGGAGTATGCTCTGAACAGATGGGCAGCCAGAAGTTGGAGGCAACCTGAGGGTTGACTTAACGAAACCCAGACTGTGTTTTGCTACCTCTCTTTTTCTGTGTGCAACTGCTGACTCCTTCTGTGCCTTACCTTTGCAGCATGGTGAGCACTGGCCTGTCTGTGTACCGTGATAAAACCACCATCAGTAACTTTGCTGCAGCAGGAGGTAAGAGTGCTGCAACCTTGTGTGCTTTCCTCTTCATGAGCAAGGGTTGTAGCCAAAAAGCTCCAGGTATCCACATCTCTTGGGTCTGAGCAGGCCTCTGGCTTCTGTGCTCCTGGGTTTTGCTTCTTGTTTCACTGACTTCTGTTGTGACTTTGCTCTGTTGTTTACCTACTGTGTGGCTTTATTTGTAACAGAGACACTGATGCACTGCTGAAACCATTGGGGAGTTCTGTGGTTATTAGTTCATCTTCAGAATACTTGCTGGAGTATTTGGGGTGAAAAATGCTTGTGTGAGGTAAAGGCAACTCTTGGTGCATAACCTGCTGTCATAGCCACCTATTTACTAGGGAAAGAATTTTTTATTTCTGCTCTTGGTAGCAGTTCAGTGCCCTGCTTGTGAGCTGCCCTTCTCATATTAAGTTTTGCATGCCTGGCAACAGGCCTCTGGGTAAGTGATCTGCTTGTTCAGTTTTACAGGCTTTATTGCCCTTACAGTTGGATATGTGTTTTACTGGTCTTGTCTGCCTTACATGGCAGCTACTATTATTAGCTGTTGTTGAACAGAAAAAAGGGTGGAGGGATCATGCTCTAGCCTAGGGAGAGCTCAGTTTTACTTTCATAGATACTTCTTAGCATTTCTTGGGCAGATTTTCTGAAGCAGAAGGAGCTTTGTAGATATTTCAGTGCAGAGACCATGGTGACTGTGTGGTGAGGGTTCCTCCCAGTGGCCATGGTGCTTGGTTTCTGCTCTGTTACAAGTAGGTGTCAGCTCAAAGAGAAGAGAAAGGCAGCAAAGCAGCTCCCTACAGCGGTACGTGATGGTTGGGGGTGGGGGCTCTTTCTGGTTTCTGTGGGTTTTTTTCTTTTTTTAGGCTTCACAGGAGCCCTTTTCAGAATGAACTTGGGTCTGCAGGGACTGGCAGGTGGCATGGTGTTTGGAACAGCGTTTGGGTGAGTTGTGGTTGCTGCTGATGGGTGATCGAGACTTAAAGCTGCTCTTTAAGGGTGTTTGTTAGACAGTGGCTGTACACACCAAGCCTTGAATCATAGGTGGGGCTACAGAAGCTTCCCTTCCTCTCTTGCACTGAGGACTTTTCTGTATCTCCCTTGGGACCTCATAATGATCACTTTTCTTCCAACCTTTAAGTTGTTTTTTTTTATTCTCTGTTCCTTGATTTGTGTTTTGCTGTTTTCTCAGTAGTAACAACTCAGGGCTCTCAGTAGAGCATCTTACTTGCTGTTATTTGCTTATTAGAGGAGACACTAACTATTGTAAATTGTGGGGATGGGTTATAGACATGTTCCCCTTCCTTGGCATGGTCACTGATGAGCTGAATGCTTGTGCACAGAACCACTAGACATCTGTTTTAAGGGATTCTGTAGTCTGTGGGTAAAGACAGGAGTGCAAGTTGTAGCTTCTGGCCTCCCTTCTCAGCTTCAGTAGCAGCTCTGAATCTAGACAAGGGGTTTCAGATGTAATGATGACACCTTTTGAAGAAGGGGGCACTTGGGGACTGCCAGGTAAAGAGTCTGTGTTACAATAATTTTTTTACAAATTAGTCTCTCTCAAAGCCAAGATGTGGAGCAGCAGCCATTAGGGAAAGGCTGAGGAAGAAGCTGCGTGGTTGGGCTGTACAACCCAGGGTTGTAAGGTGGTGCTTCGTAGGCTTTGCAGTCATGAATCTCCTAAAGCTCCCTGGGGCATGGAGGAAATCTATGGTTCTGTCTCAGAGACTCTGTCCATGAGGACAGTGACTTGTAACTCAGGAGAAGTCTGACTTCTCAAGCAGAGCTGAGACTTCTTCTCAAAGTGCTGAGTTGTAAATATCCTCAGAAGGGAATCTGGAGACCCTGCCTGAACAAGAGAAAGAGCTTTATATGTGCCACTTGGCTCCATCAGGATGGTGTCAGCTGTGGGCATGCCTGGAAGCAGCCTAGGGAGCTTTACCAATGAAAACACAAGTACCTCCAGAGCTGGATGGAAGCTAAGCAGTGGTGTCACTGCCTGAATTATGGGTTAGGTGATCTACAGGAGTCGTTTAGGCACCTTAAATCCTTCCACCCCTTTGCCCTGTGGGTGCCAGTCAATGAGTAAATTCAAAATACGTTATCTCAGGGGCTCTGGTGAGTCCCAGTTGAAGAGAGGCTCTGTTTGGTGGGTGACAGTAGAGTAGGAGTAGCTTAGTCTGTGGTGTAATATGAGTCCTGAGGAACATGATGCTCCCCTGATGTGATGTCTGGCTGCCACGTGCTCCTTTTACCAATACCAGTAAGTTATTGCTATCGTGTGTCCCCTGGGTGACTCGTGACTTTTGTGCTTCCTCATCTAGGATCCCTGCAGGAGGCCTCTTAATGGCATTGCACAGCTTGGCTGGTGAGAGCTTGCAGGAGAAGAGGAGTCGCGAGCGCAGGGAGCTGTATGAGCGGAAGATGGCAGAGTGGTAAGGAACAGCTCTGCCCCTTTGAGACGTGGGGTGGAAGGGTGTCCAGGTCTGTGTGGGTCAAACATGTAAAGAATCCACGACACACCTCGGTTCTTCTGCTCTTGGTTGTTGGTGTGTTTCACATACCAGAACTGCTGTTTAGTCTTCCCAGCCTTAGATGTTGCTGCTTATTTTGTAACAAGGTATTTTGTTCAAAATTCATGCTCTGCCCTGGCCAGTAACTGCATCAGTTTTTCACTTTTGTCTGAGAAGATAAGCAGGACAAGCACATTGGTATTTCTTTACCAAAACTGAGAGAGGCCAGAACTGTGGCCTTTCCTTCTTTGCTGCCTTCTTTCCATCCCTGTTAAAGAGAGGAAAGAAGGATCGCTGGAGGCTTTTGAGATGAAAAGGACATGACACTGGTTGTGTGACTTACTGAAACTCACTAATAGTGCCAGTTATAGAATAAACTTTTGAGGAGCTGGAATTCTGCAGTCATACCTTTGTCAGGAGGATACAGGCATAAAATGGCTTTGCATTCTCTCTTCTCTCATTAGGCAATCCAGGCTCAGTGTGACTGAAGTCTTAGGCCAAACAGAAAACAACACCAAGGGAGGACTGAAGATGGACTGAGCAAGAGAATTTGGGAGCTACTGAATCTTCCCCAGATCTCTGTTGTAAGAAGCTACTGTAAGACCCCAGTCCCAAAGCCACAAGCTTAACTGGGAGTATTACTTCTAAAAATATACAAGACTCCAAAAGTTTTGCCCTACAAACTTTTGCAGAGCCTTTGGTTCTTTAATACCTCAAGACAGCATAAAGAGAAGGAGCCACACACTTTTCCTCAAGAGGTACTTTTACTGATAATTTAGGAGAGAAAATAAGGGAACTTGGCACAAGTTTAAACAGAGCCAATCTGAGTCTGAGTTAAGGGCTCCAGGAGGTGTGGTGTGTTGAAGTGTTCTGGGCTGCCTTTGACTGGTAACTGCTCCAGGGCTGCTCCATATGGGCTCCAGGGGCCTGCCATGAGGATACGATGCCACCTCTCCTCACCAAAGCACTGACCTTCTTGAGGTTTGACCTGTCCCCTCCTCCCTTCTCACACAACCCCCGTGAGCTAGTTGTGACCCAGCAATGTAATCCAGTGCCTCACGTGCCATCCCATAGGTTGGAATAGTCACTAGGACCAGGCCTGGCTGGACTCTTCTTCCTGTAGTGTCAGTGGACAGAGGGAGAAAAGGGAGAGGAGAAAGAGGAAAGCACACAAGAAGACGTATAGTGGGCAGTTGCTATTTCAATAAGCAAAAAGCCAGGAGTTTGGTTAATACAGAAGCTCCAATATATGTAAGGCATCGTTTTCCACCCCACAAGTCCCAAGATGTAAACCAGGATCTGGGAAGAAAGTTTGTGAAATCAATCTGTTCATTGCTATGGTTAGAACAGTTCAGCAAACTGGTCAGTAACTTATTCCACTTTCTTCTGTGGACAGCATTCTTCTTTGGTGAGGTGCAGCACTTCATAGATTCCTTGCTTATTTAATAATAGCATATCAAGAATGAGACAATATTAGGAAACCATTTTTGGTATCTATTGGACTTGTAAGCTGAGCTCCCAAAATGGCACGGTGAATACAATTTAAGATTCTTTGTTAATTCCAGTGCATAAGGATAAGTCAATTTTCAAGAGTTAGGCCACTTTACATTTTGGAGCTGGTAATCTTACAGGTCCAGGTATCATCATAACTCAGACAAACATATATCTGAGATTACCACCCTCATCCCTCCCACCAACCAAGTTTCAAGGGCATCTGAATGCCAGGGTAAGGGGGATATATCAGGGTGTATCATAGGAAAGTGACATTTAGTAGAAATTACTATACAACAGTCCAGTTGTTTCAGGGAAGTCAAAGTTACAGCAGGACTCAAACCTGCTCAGCCTGACTTACTGAAAAGCCTTCATTGATTTTCAAGCCTGAAATCCTTTCTTGCCCTCCTTTGTGTGCAGCTGGAGAAAACTTTCCTGCTGTCACCAATAGTCTTTGTTATCTCCCTTTCTCCCACCCTCCATGGGTCCCCTGCTCTGAGGAGGTAGGCAGGGGTATACAAATACTTCGGTAAACCATGATTTCATATTCCAATGAAATCCTGTGTGAACTCTTGAAGACTTTTTTCTTATGCTGTGACAACCAGAGAGGAAACACAAACATTTCAAAATATGCTTGTGACAAACTTGCATACATACTGGGAAACTATCAAGATCAAACATACACAAATACAAATATCCCAAAACAATGAAGACAAAATGTATGCAAACAATCGGTGCAGCAAAGAACAGTGTGACTCTGCAGTCCTGTTGGCACTTCATCTTCTCATGGGATGTCTCTTGGGACACCTGTATAAGGAGAGATAAGAAAACTTGGTCCTGCTTGGACCAGCCTTAAAAAAAAGGAACGATTCACCTGGTGCTAATTTTGTGTTTACAGAATCACAGAATCAACTAGGTTGGAAAAGACCTCTGAGATCATTGAGTTAACCTTTGACCCAACACCACTGTGTCAACCAGACCATGGCACTGAGTGCCACATCCAGTCTCTTCTTAAATACCTCCAAGGATGGTGACTCCACCAACTCCCTGGGCAGCCCATTCCAGTGCCCAGTCACTTTCTGTAAAGAAGTTCTTCCTGATGTCCAACCTAATCCTCCCCTAGGACAGCTTAAGACTCTGTCCTCTTACCCTACTGCTGGTTGCCCGTGAGACGAGACCAATTCCCATCTGTCTACAACCTTCTTTCAGATAGTTGTAGAAAGTGATAAGGTCACCCCTGAGCCTCATTTTTGCCAGGCTGAGCCCCTCCAGCTCCCTCAGCTGCTCCTCATAACACTTGTGCTCCAGACCCTTTTCCCTTTTCTTGACCTACTCCAGCACCTCAATGTCCATTCTAAATTGAGGGGCCCAGAACTGGACACAGCACTCAAAGTATGATCTAACCAGGGCCAAGTACAGGGGAAGAATCACTTCCCTGGTCCTGCTGGCCACAGAATGCCATTGGCCTTCTTGGCCATGTGGGCACTTTGCTGGCTCATGTTCAGCTACTCTAAGTCAGAACTCCCAGGTCCCTTTCTGCCTGGCCACTCTCCAGCCACTCTGTTCCCAGCCTGTGGTGCTCCATGGGGTTGTTGTATCCGAAGTGCAGGAGCCAGCACTCGGCCTTGTTGAACCTCATAGAGTTGGATTTGGCCAATCTATCCAGCCTGTCCAAGTCCATCTGCAGAGCCCTCCAGGTTCTCTGCCAACCGAGTGAGAGAGTCTACTTGGTTATTTAAGAGGTGGGCTGGATGATTCTTCTTCTGATGGGCTGCTCCCCATCTGACTGATACTGTTTTGGATTTTGCACTGCTCAGGGTTTCCTCCCACTTCTCCTTTTGCCATATAGAGGCACCCTATTTACCTCCCACCAGTTTTGGTCTCAAAATGGGAGCCACTCAGTGCACCGTTTTAAGGCTGCATAGGAGTCTGTATAAACAAAGATCAGCTCCTTACCATCCACCTTTCCAAGGCTGGGAACAACTGCATAAATGGGGAGCAGAAAGTTAATTGCTGGAGACATCAGCTTCAATCAACATAATGTCTTCCTTTCGTGCAACACACACTTAACCCCAAACAAAAGACATCTCCTGGCTTCTCAGGGACATATTCCTTCCATGATTACACCAAAAATGTAAGACCCCAGCCCTGGAGCCCCAGAATGGCCCGTGGGCTGCAAGTTCTGCCTGGAAGGGAGTGGCCACAAGAGCCAGAGCAGATAAAACAGAGACTTGTGCTCTCCACATGGTCGTGGCCCTGCCATCTCAACATGTGAGAGCTGATCTTCCATATTAAAAGTATCTCCTGAGAAAACATATGCTGCATTCTCCCTTTGGGCTCTCTCAAGCTGTTTGAAGAACCAAAGACTCTCAAAAATTCAGTTAGGCAAATTTTTTGGAGTCTTGTGTGTTTTTTAAAAGTAATACTCCCATTTAAGCTTGTGGCTTCAGGACTGGGGTCTTACAGCTACAAAGCACTTTGATTCTGCTTGTGAAAGCCTTCAGTCAAGGGATCATGAAACTCTTCTGTGAAGGCATTTATATGCTGTGAAAAAGCATTTTGCTGGAAACACTGTTCATGGATGTGTATCACTGCACAAGAGCTTGGAAGGGCCAAACCTGTTCCACCTAAGAAGATGGAAACATGACTTTGCACACTGGGAAGTGTCGTCCAGGTTTGTCAGGGAGTGAGCTTTGTCTAAGGACCCATTTCACTGCTGAGAGCGTCCAAACCACCAGCTATGCAGAAACATTCAAGGGAAAGGAGCGTATGAATAGTTTGTGTGCTAAAAGTACCCTGCTGCCAAAAGTTAACTATGCTCTGGTGAAAGCTGTCTTCAAACAGCACCTGAAGAACTTACTGACAGTGGTTTCTCCAGGCTTGCTTCTTACAGTACTTGGGGTATTTTTCAGTCAAAGAAAGATGGAGGAAATGCCCTGAAAAAGGCATGTTTTGGGCTCCTCAATAAAAAAATCTGAGGGAGCCACAGAAAAGATTACTTTTTTCTAGTGGTGATGGTGAAAGACTTGGCACTGTGGGCAGTTTTAACAATTAAAAAGGCCTCTAATTTAATTTGAAAGTTGGAAATTACGGGATGACCTTTGGGGGAAATGTGGTTCAAGACACTCAATAAAGCCATATAGCAGTGGTGATTGTGTCTGTAAGCTCTTTATGTCAGTACAATGTGTACTTCATGCTACTACAGTATTTGCTTTAGAGAAGCATCCTTGACTGATAACCCATGAGAAGAGCTCTAGCTAAGATCCCACCAGTGAGCAATAAAGTCTGGTGGCAGTATCAGATGTTCCCTCTTTCCAGGCAGTAATAAAGGCAAGAGCCAACTCTGTCTATTATTTTGATCCAACTGTTAAGTCATAGTTGTTATCTGTGGGTAGGTCTTTCCTCAGAAGGACCAGGTGGCCCATCACTGTTCCCTCAAAACAGAAGGCCAGAATTCTGGTTCCCTTTCTTTGCTGGAGATTCTTCTGCTACTAAAGGGAATTACACCCAGGCAGGGGGCTTGGGTCTACTTCCCGCAGGAAAAGAGTAGTCAGTCTCTTCTGGTTGTATGCTTTTACAGATAATTACTGTTGATTGAAATATGAACAGTCAATTCCAGAGAGCATATTCTACCCACCCAAACCAGATTTTTGGCACAGTTTGCTTTTAAGAAGGTGTTGTGTTTTCTGACTTCTGAAACGAGCATTTAATTTGTTAAACATCCCAGTGTAGTTTATTTTTCCATTGAAGAAATATGTGTGTTTCAGGGTTGTCATCAACTAGCTCTGATCTTCCTTTTCTGTGTTAAAGTGAAGGATCTGAATAAGAAGAGGTGTGGGTATGTCTCCCTCTTCCTGTTGTAGCCTCTGCATGCATTGGTGGCAGTAATGTTGTTGTCCTTTACCCCCTCAAAAAAGAAAATAGCAGGCTTTTCTGAGTCATGTTTTTGCCATTGTGCTTACACAGCAATGTCTTATCTTTTTCTCCTTTATCTTCTTTTTCTTTTTTTTTTTTGCTATTACATCCCCACCCAACATCCCTCACTCTTATCTTCACAGCAGCTCTGGTGACATTAGCTGTGTCATTCCTGTCTCTATTCCTATTTGGTGGTATTTGATGTGATGTCTAAAGAATACTAATTTTCCCATGCCTGACCATTGATGCAGGGATGTTCTTCTGTGGGAGGGTAAGCAGAGCTGAAGCAGGAGCAAGGCTCAAAGGGTTAACCAAGAGACTAAAAGATTTGCTCTACACAATATTTTGCTGCTTTGCCTATGTGGAAACATGTAAATGTTAATAGCTTATTCTGTTCTGTTGACTGGACCTAAGGAGGATACCAACCAGTTACATTCCAACCCACCTAATGGTCATAAATAAAGATAAGGTGGACATTTGAGGGGCCAAGGGCCAAGGAGTTCTGCAAACCTCAGCAAGCAAGTTAGCCAACAAAGAAAGTTGAGAAGTTCAACGTGAGGAAGAAGAGAGAATGACCCCTAGAGTGAGGCTGAAGACTGGAAAGACCACCCAAAAGTCGTGCCAAGAGAAGATTCTGGAAAACTCCACCCCAAGCTCCACCTAAGCCACATCTATACTCCACCTTCTATGAATATGATAATCAAGTGTTGAAATTACATGAATATGTATGTTAAAATGATGTAATCACAGATGCAAATTGTATAAATAACCTCATTTCTTGCTGAAACTTTGGAGTGGGTTTGTGCAGTGCGAACTGCCCCGCTCCCCAACATTGCTCAATAAATACTTTGCTGCTTAAGGATCAAATTGTCTCTAAGCAGTTCATTTATTCCAAGCTTTTCGGCTTCAGAGCCAGGGTGTGGATTTTCAATCTGTGCAAGGCTGCTACATGTCCTTGTGCAGCACATTAACAAGGGGAAGCAGAGATTTTCAGCTACACTCAAGATTAGTAGCCATTTGTTTCTCAAATTCCCGCTGAATTTAGTTCCTTGCACTTCTTTATTTCTTGCTCTCAAAGTCACTGTCCAAACGGGGAGTGAAGAGTTGGTTCAGAGCTTATTTTTTAAATACATATGTAAGGAATTCTTCACACCCCCCTCCCTCCGCCCCCAGGAGAAGCATGGCACTGAAGTTATTGGCCCTCCACTTTCAGAGGAGGTAACACAAGTAGCAGGGATACAGTGAGAACCTCTTACCACTGGATTTTACTTTTGCAGAGAACCTCCTGTTTGGAGGGAGGACAACCTGTAGCTAGGCTGCTCAGTTAATCCCTGACAAACTGACAGCCATGAGGTATGTGGAAGTCACAGGATGGGTACCTGAGTGCCATTTTGTAGTTGCTGCCAGCACACCAAACAGAGCTGTGGCTTGGTGCCAGCTGGGCCTGGTTACAGCTTTGTCAACTGCTGCATCACCTGCCTTGATGGTACACCGTGTGTATTTTTAGCAGCTGTAAAATTGTGGCTGGGGCTCATGTGAATAACTGAAAGGCACTACCATTCCCAGCACATAGACAAACATCTTTTATTACTGAGGAAAGGAACCCAAGTTTACAATTAATTTTTTTATACAATTAAAGGAGAAACCCCAGGAAACATTATATACAAAACACCTGTGATAAACAGAGCAGTTCACCTGCTACAATGACCTGGATATTAAGCTGAGAAGGTCTCACAGAAACCATTTGTGTGCAATTCACTGAATACAGCATAAGGCAGTAGAAAACATGATTCAGAGGATTTAAGGAAAAATAAACCAAATAACCTGCCCATCAAGACTGTAAAAATAACCTGATGGCAGACATATTCATCAGTGAATCTTGGTTTTCTTTAGAAGGAGTTACTGAAAGTGTCACTGGGGTTTGTGGTGATGTAGAAAGGTTTGGCATATTGCAAAACACAAACCTTTCTCCAGGAGGCTGTGCAATCATCACTAAGGAGCAGACGTGGAGCATGGGATAGTCAGAGGAAAACCGTGCTGGTACAACTGTCAGAGCTGTGGTGTGGATGGTAAAGTGGAACTGCACTGTGGTCATAGGGAGGGACAATGCTGGAAATGAGCAGAGGTGGCAGTGAATGCCAGAAGAGGGTGGTCAGCCTGCAAAAAGCTGGTAGTTTGTGCTGGAAGAAACAAGCATAGGCTGAAAGAAGAGGAAACCTGAAAAGTGCAAGACACCAGAGCCCATACACCAAGTCCTGCAATAGGGTCGGGCTGCCTTTTGGAAACACTAGTCTCTGTCTCACTTATGTTCACAACCAGAACACACAAGTGCACAGTATTGTTTCCTGGTAACCCAGTTTGCCTCCTGTTCTCTGTCAAAAACTCTGTAAGAATGTTCTGAAGTTGGCATTACACTTTGCACAATGAGAAGGCAGTTAGAAAGGTGATGGGACAAAACAACTCTGCAGGAGTAGAAGGGGAACAATGTCTCACTTTTTTAACTACTGACTTGATCTCATAACTCAATATTCTATAAACCACTTTTAATCCTCCTATTTTCTCTAGCAGTTTCTCTCACAATATGTACCTGCTAAGAAAACAGTGAAATAGATGGAATATGTCTTTTCTGTGTCCTGGGAAGATAATCAGCTCAAACAACACATCCCACAAAGAGGATGGCATGGTGCTTTCAGACTTTGGTCTGCCCTGGTAACACAGAGCAGGAAGGGAATGGGTACAGCTTGCAGAGCAAAAGGGGAAAACATACCTGTCAAACTCAGGGCAGGGTTGCTTTAGGTTAGTATGCAGAGTTGCTTAGGAAACTTGTTTGGGCTTGGGGTTTTTTCCTCCTTTCCCCTTAAAAAGAGAAACCACTTTTTCCTACACAGTAGGAAGAATTGTCACCCAGATCAGATGAGTTCTATCCAATATTAGCATCCTGTAGGGAAATTCCTTCAAGTCCTGACTGGGTAGAGAGAACACTGGCAGAAAGCAGCAACATTCAGTGCAAAGTAAATCCTTAGGCTGCTGTGAGAGACTCCCAAGAATCTGCAGAGGCTATCCTAACAAGTATCCCTAGGCAGATGTACAAACACAAGCAGACCTATGTTTATGAAGCAAGGCCCTGAGTTACATTTCATTACAGTAAATATGAGAGATAACCACTGACTGTAACACAGATTTCAATGGGGCTTTACAGGGTAGGAAGGAATGCACATAAAAACTTGTACACAGAGGTGTGCACATGTATGCCCTCACACAGCAATTTAAGGGAGGAGCTGTACCTCAGTACCAGAGTTGGCAAGGTCGTCCATTCAGGAGAGAAGGGCTACGAGAACTTGTGCCACTGCTGTGGATAAGCAACATTAGTTAGCTCTTAGCTGTGCTGTCAGTATGTATCATTCCCTAAAAAGTCTCATAGCACTGTAAATAAGCATGAGGCAGACAGATTCCCTCCAAGGTGGTTTTTTTCACAAAAAACATGTGCATCATTGTCACTTTAGAGGGGAAGGGACATACAGCTGTAATTGTCAAGTCCAAATCCAAAGTCCTTCAGTATAAAGAACAGATACTTGTGTGAGTCTGAATATAGAAGAAGTTTTAGCTGCTCCCAGTCACAACACAGAGGCACAGCCTGACTTGAGATTGCGTGCTGGGGTCTGGGTTCTCCCAAAGGGCAGCTCTGTGTTACTAAAGGAGTAGGTGGGCGTGGGCTCGTGGGCTACCTGCTAGACCTCTGCAGGCCCCTGATTCTCATAGAAGCAGCATCAAAGCCAGAGGTTCCCAAAGACGAATTGGTGTGTCGATGCTGATGACATTCTTCTTCTGCCCCATTGCAGGAGCCCAGAGCATCCTCCCCGCTGGAATTCCAGTGACCCCGTTGTAACAAGACCACCCCACGCTTCTGTGTTCATTCACGTGAGATTATGTTGTCAGTCATGTTGAGCAGAGTTTCCTGCTGCTGCCATCCCCTTGCAGAGAGCCAAAGCGTCAATGCCATAAGCATTGCTGTACAATGAACAGTGGAGTCTGCAGTACGGAATGCACAGGATAAGAAACCTGAGGGATTCAGAGGAAAAGATTTACTGATTTCTTTCCTCCCCCCTTCACGCACTTCTTAACCTTAAATGTAAGCCAGAAATGTTGTCCACCTGCGACAGCCCTCCACAAGAGGGCTCCTATTCCATGAAACCGGAGCTGCTCGGAGCGGCAGCGCTGTGAGCCACAGCCCGGCTAAGCGATTCCTGCAGAAGCCTTTGGAGCGCAGAGGGATGCTATTCTCTCTGCGCAGCGGAGATGACTAATGAAGGCGCTCCCCAATTTAAGCAGCAGCAGGACACGGCTCGGTGCATCATGCGGTTCCCAGATGGCAGTCGGCATTAAAAGGAAGCACAGCTTCCCTCCCTGTCCACCCTCAGCAGCTGTCCCAGGCACCGGAGTTGGGAATTACCACCTACAGAAAAAGCCTGGCAACCTTTTATAACAAAAGCGGAAAGTGGCAGAATGGGTTGATTCTGTAGGTGAACTCCTGCCACTCCCAGCACAAAACTCCCCAAAATTCATGCTAACCAAGGCTCTAGTATCTGTTCCAGACAGGGCCTTCCCCAGAGGAAAATAATGAGTGGGTGTTCAGGTTTGGAAATGAGACGAGTGGCCTGAATGAGAGTTTACTCTCCTTTCCATCTCTAAACTATGAAGCTTTTAGAATACTGCAGTGCACAGCATGGCAAATTCATGACCTGTAGGACTCCACAGCTGCTGTTCTGTGGCATTACCCTGGCAATTCTGCATGCTTCAGTAAGAGCAGGAAATGCAGTCACCTGGATAATGCTGCCAAGAAGAACAGCTAACTGCTAATCTTTCCTTCAGTCTCTTCGCGTGAAAATGTCTTTTTGGAGGACACAGCCCTGAACGCAGCTGAGCTTTCAAGCCAAAGCCAATATAATGCTTTGTAATCAAAAGGCCTTGGCAAGCCAGACTCTTCCCCAGCCCATCTTTTGCAACACCTCCTAATTGAAAGTAACTCTTTTTAAAATATGAGTGTTTTCTGGGCAAGTCTTAAAGAGGAAACTTTTCCTTCTCCATTCCTCCAGCTGCTGAAGGGAAGGAGATACCTCAGAAGTGGACTGGTATAGCTGATCTTACTGGGAAAGGTGGAGCTATTCTCTTGTTCACCCCTCCCTCACCACCATTTAGTCAATTCTTCATTTCTATTATCAGTGATGTTCCCATGTTTATGTATCAGATCAGGCTCACGGGGAATCAGAAGTAACTTCTATGGGGTGAAGCCACATGTGGGACCTGTAGTAGTGATGAGCTACTTACAAATGAGTCCAACAAGACAGGGACTAAAAGACTGTACAGTTCTTAGTTGGAAACTCCATAAAATGAGCACAAGGGCAGTGGCAGGGGATGTCACTGCAGATCCTGATAGCTGGATGACTGTGCTGCAAGCCCCCCTCTCAGATATTAATCAGCTTCCTTACACAGGTTCAGAGCAGACACTGACAGCTGAAGTTGTCAAAAATTCTTTTTCTTTCATCTCTCTGTCTCTCTTCATCCCCATTTAGTCCCTGAAATTTTATGTTGATTAAGGAAATGAATGCCAAAGAAACTTTCACACCATCCACACAGGGCCCAGTCTATGGAAAAAAGCAGCTTAGCAGCCCAGCAAATTCAGTCCTCTAATGCTTTTCACTAGATTAAGTCTAGAAATATGAAATAATCCAGACAAAGCAATGACCTACAAGCAACGTGAGCATTGTTCCTCTAGTTACCTGACTGGGAAACACCATGTGTCCAAGTTGGGAATAGGGCCCTACTACTTTTCCTTACCCTCAAAGAAAGCCCACAGTCATACTAAAAGCCATATATGGTGTTGTGAACTAACATTGCACAAGAAGCTATTTTGCCAGGAGAAGAGTGATGAGGAAAGCTACCTGCAAATGCAATGCTGTCATACAGATGATGTTTCAGATGTCACTTTGGAGGTCACAGGTGGCTTCATACCTTCCTTCATGCTCTCTTCCACCGAATCCTGGGGCTTATGACAGTGAGAACAAACTGAAAAGTAAGATCCCTCGTTAGTATTTGGAGTCAGAGAAGACATGAAAGGGCTGAATTCAAATGTCTTCTTCAACAAAGTAAGTCTAACTCACACTGGGAAGAAGGGAGAGAAGAAATTAAAGAAAAAGAGATCCTTTAGGTCTAGTTACTTCTCTTAACTTGGCAGGACACACCACTGCATTACATCTGAATATGCCTGGACCATAGCTGTAGTCTAATGTGATAGAAAGCTTTGTTATATATAAATATTATTTATATAGTGTGATATGGGTAAAAGAGTTCTTGTTAGCACAGGGTTAGGACCTCAGCCTGGCACAAAGTACTATATGCTAAGATAAGGTCAGAAGGGAAACAAAGATAAAAGTTACACGTCACTAAATGCAGTTTATCTATCAAGTGAAATAATGCCAGTGTTAAAACCAACGAACTCTTTCAGTGCTTTAAAAGTAGCTCAGAATAAACAAGTCCACTTAGTATCTCAGAATCTATGAATGACTTTTGTTTTATCTGTTCCAATTGAATCTCTAGTACTACAGCAAATTGTACTTGCACCAGTTATGCAACATGAATCCCAAGCTATTTGTTAAGTGACCTCTAAACTTGATGCTTTGTGTTTTCATTCTTAAGTGACTGTAAAGATAAGCTGTGAGGTCCTCAGAGTAGGTGACTGTGAACCTCAACAAAGCATCTGCATGTTTTGGTCACCATAACGATCACGCATCTGCGAACTCTTAATTCCGTTTCACTCTGTCTTTCTATTCTTCCCTCCCACACGTCAGATCTTTGAAGTGTGGCTTTCTGAGCTCAGAAACCACTCTTGGCATCAAGGCAACTCCTGACTCAGCTTTCCATAGGTCAGAACAACAGAGGTACTCTCAGACCTTTTCTGAGCTCTTGAAACGTGACCCACAGCAACACCAGCAGGAAGCACTGTTAGGCCAGGTATTTCCCTTCCCAGACAGGTGGCAATGCACAGCAGCACTGAAATGGGATAACTGCACAAACTGGGAAGTTGGATGGAAACCCTGGCTTCAGTTTGTTGCAGTACAACACTTGGGCTGGAAAGTGGCTGTACCAAATAGCACCACATGACTTGGCAAATCTACTCCCTGTTCATATTAATGAAAATGGCACTGAAAGGGAAACTCCAATTTGTACAGCCATGTGCCATGCTGTTGCAGGTGATTGCATTCTACCACATGGGTATGCTTTTTACATCTGCTTTGAAAGCAATATGGTTCCTATATAAAAGACTATCTCAGAATGCTCTGGAATCTTGCTAATTTAATGGTAAGGAACCTTTTAATTTCCATCCAATATTTGTTTAGAGACAAATCTTTCAATTCCAGTTAATTTTCTCCTATAATTAGAAGTTCATTATACATGCAGCTAACAGCACAGGCTGTGATCAACTGTGATTTTCTTGGTTTCAGCCTGCTTGTTGCTTTCTTGTTGACACAGCCCCAGGGAACAGCAGGAGAGAGCGAGCACTGGTGTCATAGGGGCACAGGAGTGGAAAATTAGGAGGTGCACAGGTGTAACCAAGAGTCACTACCTTCCAGAAGCTTCCTTTCTTTGTGGTAAAACACCAAAAAGAAATTATCCCAGCCTGACTCAATGGTCACATTGGTTTTTGAAGGGATGTGGTTTATGAGGAGGGGGAAAGAAAAACAGTAATGCAATCTCCCCACCTCTGACTTGGGAGTGAACTTGTCTGAGCGGAGGTATCAGAAGACATAAGCATGACAAATGTACAGGTGTCTGTAAGTAAACTAAGTCTTTGCTGTCTAGCAAATAGCCTTTTCCAAAGGGGGATACCATGGTGACCATGATGGGCTGATGTGCTCAGACTGGTGGCTCCTGCTTTAGGTGGCTTGAGCATAGAGCCCTCTCGGTGTGGGATCCTTGTCCCCAGACAAGGCTTCCCCAGTGACCTGACAGCACTTGATTTGGTAGTATTTATAGCATGTTGCAAGGCCTCCTGTCATTCCCTGGGATTGCTTTGCAGAGCTGCTAGCATGGTGTGGATGTCTACTGCTGCTGACTCTCAATCTCAGCTGCCTTTAAAAATCCATTAAATGTCTACCCACATCTTCAGGGGCTTTCTGGTGAGATCAGGTTAGACGTGATTAGGAGCAACAGCTAACGTGAGATTTTTAAAGGAGAAAAAAAAAAATCTACTTAGCTGCAAGCTAACCCTCATGTCGTTGAGGTCCCCTTTGCCATTGAAAAGCTCCTGGAGACATGTCTAGAGTTACTGAAGACTTCGTAGGGTGGGACCAGGCCCCCTACCCGTGCCATTTTTGGCCACACGAAGAATACAAATCCAACTCTCCTGATTGGTGTTCGCCTAAAAGTGGGGCACTGCTATGCTGAAGTGTTTTCTGTGGCCCTAACACTATGTATTTTTGTAACTTTGGCTCAGTGACTATCTGAGGGATGGTCTAAACAGGGTGTGGAGAGAGATCCAATTCTGAAATTCTCAGTGCTCAGCCACATCTATCATGATCACCAAAATCCTTGACATCTTAAGGCATCTTAAATCATATATTAATATATAAAAATGAACCTTTGTGAGTATCTTAATTTCTGTACACCTCTGATTTTGGAAATATTCTGATCTGCTATCAAAAGTCCCCATCACCACTCTCAAACCTGAACCCTAGTGCTGCCTGCACACAAAATGTAGCAAAGTCATGAGCTAGACTTGGATTTTGTGACAGTGGATGCTGAAAGAAAAAAAAAAAACCCACAAAAGGAAATAAGGAGGTACAGAAATACCTAGTGTGGCAGTGTAGATTCTATATATGTGTATCTTAATAGAAACATAAGCAGTAAGAGATAGTTTCTTGAAAAAGGAGCTATGCTTACCATGCCTTGGGAGGTATCTTGATGCTAGGGTGATTGCCAAAATGAAGATGATAACAATGATACTTGAAGCAGTAATGACATGATAAGATTGAGGCACAGGAGGAACAACACAGTCATTTGTTTTTTCTGAGACAGAAGAAATTAAAAAATAAGGACACAGCAACATATTGGCATTTTCACATGAGAGCAGGTACACGAATTTTGGTGGTTCTGGCTAAGTTCTAACTCAGATATTCAGCATGGAAATTGACCTACTCAATAAACAAATGAGCAAAGCTGGCACCTTAATTTCTTCCACTCTGCCACATTTGCTATGTGCTGAAATTTTTAACACATCCACAGAATGGGAAATGCTGGGTCTTTGTCCAGAACAGAACTGAGACAGGCAATATTTAAAAATAAAAAAAAAGCTGTTTTAAAGAGAGGCTTTAGACATGGTGGAAAAGTCTAAGTCCGTAGATAGAAAATTCCATTCTCAAAGCTCCTCTGCAGTTTTCCGTACTGTTTCCATCAGATTTATGCCTAATTTTTTTCCCCTTTGGATTCCCAGGTGAAGGAGAACAATGCATTAAACAGCCTAGAATAGACTTCTTTTTCTGCGTGGCAGGAAAAGAATGTTGTGGCAGAGTTCAGTTTCTGTGGATCCAGAACCTTTTCACCACTGGAAATTACCATTCTACCACTGGGGCATAAGAGTAGATACCAGACCATTCCTGTACGCTACAGGACATCCCTAATTCAACAGGAGGGATAAACTTGCTTCATGTCTGTAGGTCTCCAGACCTATATGCACAGATCTTCTGTTTTTCATCACCTGCATCTGGCACAGTTAAGCACCATTGCACTGCTAAGAAAATAGCCTGATTTGCTGTACAATCTTTCCCCCCACTGTTGGGTTTGCCTCCTATGTTTACCAGAGGCTGTATTCTGTCCAGAACTCTGTGTTCATGAAAGACTTGTTCAAAGGACCGTTTACATCATACCAAAATGGGAGCGGTCTCATATCTTAAAAATCAAAAAGTGGGGGGTTTGTGACTGCTGTGACTGTGATTGATTGCACCCTCCTCTGAGAATCTGTGTGGCAACAGTGTATCACTATTATTGCTTTTTTTTGTTGGTTTCCTTTTCTGTGTAGTATGACATTCATAACCTTCTTCCATTAGCATCTCTAGGGACATTATGCACTACATTCTGCAATAACCAATATTCATAAAGCACTAGTTCCTAGCTTTCGTTCTGAAGCTGAATGGCACCTCTCCCCACAAGCCCCTTTGATTTTAGTAAGATAGATGAATAAGCTACCTTGATGAATAAGGTACAACTGCCTAGGAGAAACAGCAGTTCTCTGTCTTCCATTGAAGGTGCCCTTATCTCTACAGTAAAAACATCAGACCCACAGACATTTCAGAATACTTTTTTGGTGGCAACATTAAAAAAAATTCTTTTGGCTTTAAGAATTTTCTCGCAAATTCCCTTCTACTGAAAAACATCTGGAGTGTAGCGTGCTGCCTTCCCTCATGCTGTCTCCATTTGTGCCTCAAGCTTTTCAAAGGACAGACTTACCTATTATGCTATCACTTATAAGCCGTGCTCAGTGATGGAATTCTTTTCGTATGAGTTAACCCTATATTACATATGAAAGCAGAATTTCGTCTAGACCCCAGGTGACAGTTTCTTTCACTGAAGCTTGTTAAATGAGAAAATTCTTTGTAAGTGCAACCTGTGGCTATTAAAGTCCCTCTGTTCAAATACCACGTCTGTGCCACGCAACTGGCAGCAAGACTCTGCTAGTGCAGAGGGGCACTGGATGGTGGCAACCCCGACCTGTGTGAGCCACCGAGCCTGATGTCACCAGTTCCCAACAGGATCCAGTTGCCCCCTCAGCTCAGCTGTGATGCACAGGAGAGCAGCATGAAGACACAGCCATCTCTGCTTGTCAGTCACTGTTGTAACTATCCCTTCCCACCCTTGCTGTCTTATAGCCTTTAAAATATTTTGCTGTGCAGCTCACAGGTGGGATTGTTGTGTCATTCTTGCACAAACAGTTACACAAAATCTACTGCATTCTCGGAGAGGCAACTCAACAGATTCAACAAAATGGTTTTGTAACAAAAAATATTAATAAAACTTACTCAGAAGCAAACTGGTGGACTTGGCAAAGCTGTCGTATTCAACGGTGCAAGTTATGTTGGTGTTTTTGGTCACATTGAGCACCAGCATGCCAGTGACGTTGTACGGACTGAGGCTGGACTCAGACACCCAGCTGGCATTCCACTCCATAGACATGTTGTTGAGGGCTCCAGAGATTTTGGGTTTGGGGAAACCTCCATGAGAAAAACATATTATCACCATCTCAGCTGATTCGCAAGAACTGGCGGTTACTTGTGCTGTTATGTTCGGCTTACTGAAGTCAGCTGGAGCAAGAAAGATTTAGTTACCATTCCATCAGATCACAGCAAGGCTTGCAGCTCCGATCACCCACAGTCAAAGCAAAGGCTCCCCCACAGGGCATTCTTCCTCTGTCATAATTTAATTGGCCTTTCTTGTGCCATATGCCAGTCAGAGAGCTGCAGCAGGTTGCTCAACTCACTGCAAAATGGTCCCTTTTGGAGCAGCTATGGTTTACTCTGTGTTTGCTCCCTGCCTGACTAACCACAGGACTGTTGGGATCTGCATGAGGCAGATTCTGGTTGTTAGTGTGTCTTCCATGGTTCTGCTGCCCACAAAGCCATGGTCTAGGATACCAAGTACCTTCTAACTAGTGAAAGAAACTTGCTCAACACTGAGTGGCTGCTCAGTGGCAAGGAGAGATACAGATTTCCTTTCAAGGCCACCAACCGTTAAGCAATATGACACTGTCATCCAGTATAGAAAGTCCCCTCAGACATCCCAGCCTGATTCCAGAAGGGATGAGGGAAGTTTTCCTTTTCCTGATCCCCACAGTAACTGATCCCACTCTACCAAAGGGAACAGAAGTTTACCACAATTATTACAGCTGGCCTGTTAAGATAGCAAGGGGATTTCTGTGGGCAGGAAAAGAGATCCGTAGTTTCACATTTTTCATGCAGTTAACTCCTTAGCCCTCATGGTTAGAGAGAGTGCTGCCAGTGCACTTCCCTTTTTTCATATCAGTTCCCAGAAAGATCACTAAATTTGTCTAATTGCACATATGCCCACCATGCTCTCAGATAAGCAGGCAATGGCCAAACCTCAGGAGCTTGTTTGGTATTTTTGTTGATGAATCTCCTTCCAGATGGGGAATGCTTCTTCACTGACTTGTCTGGAAGATTCCTGGAACTCTCTGCTGTTAAAGGTATTCAAATGTATGTATATATTTACATATATTACCAGTATTTCTGTCTTTGGTTGAGACCAACCGCCACGAAAACAGTGGTGGAAATGGAAAATAATGTCAATGGAACTTTTTGTGGCCTCTAAGAGAAGGTTCAGATTCATTTTGAGCAAAGGAACTTGGTCTTTTTAAGGTAAAAAGCCTCAGATTTCCAGGTGAGTTCAACTGGCCATGGAGCTGCAGTGCAGCCAGCAAACTGGCCACATCCTGGAGATTGATGCCAGGCCAGAATGCTGCTGTGGGCACCCCCTTCCTCTTTCAGCTTGGATGCTTGCCATGTGCCAAGGACTTGGTCTCACTTTGCCCAAAGGACATCAGGGGCTGCCTGGGGGACCCACCAGAACTGGTAACGGGGGAGGGGCCATGGGATGGGTCCTTTCATCAAGAGGGAGGGATCAAGGAGAGGAGGTGGTGCTGGTGGTAAAGGCAAATTCTCTGTGCCTGGGGTAGCTTTGGAAAGGTAAGCAAGATGGAAATACTTAACACACTTTCCCACACTCCTTTAGGCTTCCTGATGGAAGTTAATCTGCTACACTATGAATAAAGCTTGGAGGCATGTTCTTTACCCCCAGAAGTTGGCACTGGCGAGCCTCAGTGTCAGGAGACAATCCACCTACCTGTAACAAGGAGGGTGACACGCTTATCAGACACAACAATCGAGTTGCGCTGAACTACACACTGGTAAGTGCCATTGTCCAGGATTTCTGCCGGGGAGATCCACAGGGTGCAGTTCCAGGGGTCCATCTCTGTCCGGTTCCTGTACCGCTCATGCCTTTCGAACATCTCCCCATGTGAGTAGGCCAGCACCACTTCCGTAGTGTTCTTCTGCCAGTAGACCCGGTAATTCTGTAGGCTTTCTGATCTGGGAATTTCGTAACAACAAGGCAGACTGACCTTTTCCCCCACTTTGCTTTTAACTACTTTCTTCTCCAGTGCTTGGCCTGTAGGTGAGGGGCAAACAGAAGTCAGTGAGACAGGGGTATAGCTTTGTGCCAGGACCTGCCTACAGTTCACCTCTTTTGGCTCTGTCTGCACCCGCTCATGTACCCCATCACCCACCGAGATGTTTACAGCTTCAGCTCTGCACTGAGGGAAGGCCTTCCTTGGCATTGCCTTTTACATCATGCTCCAGTCCTACTTAGGATGCTGAGCTAGTGGGATGTAAGAATTGCTTCATGCTGAAGGCAAAGGCAGGAGTGTGACCTGCCTGAACAGAAGTTTTGCTGGCCCCTTAAAAAAAACACACCTCAGTGTCAGGAATTGCCATTATGCATGTAAAGGGATAGAAATACACATGCACAAACTTTTATCTCCTCTCCCTTTTGAGAGTTCAATGCTCAGAAAATCTGTGGCACTCTCCAGTGGGTTCCCTGAATGCCTAACAGGGCCACAATGGACTATTATCTTGGGGGATTAGGGATTTTTTTGAAGGTTTTTGGTTTTCTTTGTAAAAGAAAAAAACAACACCTAATTTGCAAGATCCCAGATATTAGAAGCAAATCTGCAATGATATACAAAGGTTATAGCCACTTGTCATCAGCCTTCTAGTATTAGGAAATTTTGCCTAGTCTTGCTAAAATTTATATTTGTGGCCCATGGACTTCCCTTGGAATAACTTGGAAACCAGCACAGATGTTCCCCAACTCCTTCCCAGTGACCGTGCCAGTGCCATACCTTAGAGTACAGGCATGTGCCTACAACAGTGAGCTGAGACCCTTGCAAGGGTAAAATTAGGTACAACTGACCCTGAGGTTAGCTCAGTTGGTTAGAGCATGGTGCTAACAACACCAAGGCTGTGGATTTGACCCCTGCATGGGCCATTTGCTTAAGACACTTGTGAGTCCCTTTCAACTCAGAATATTCTGTGAAATTCTGTGAACTTTGACCACATTAGCAGTAATCTTCCTACTTGGAGCTATGACTATGATACACTCCGCTCCCATGAGCAGCCTTGCTTTCCCATTCCTTCCTCTTTCCAGTGGGTAGATGCTCACAGGGGCCAGGATCTGACACAGAAGGGAGGAGCCTAGCAAGTTGCTCCTGCTGCTGCTGAAAGGTGACCCAGCATTAACACATGGTCCTGTGCTGCACCAAGGCCCCGGACAGATGGCTGAGCATTCACCTGAGTTTGTGCAGCCTTGGGGATGATGTGCACCCTGCTTTGTTAGTCCAGAAGGTCGGGTTGCTTTATGTTTCCCCTGCTGCCTCAGCCTCACAACCTTAGCACTCATCTCCAGTGGTGGATGTGGGATATAAATCCATTCCACTCCATTGACGAGAGCAGAAAAACAAGGAAACAGCTGGCAGAACACATCTCAGTAAACATGTCTGAGAGAGGCAACAGGAAATACCTGACAAGGGAGTGTGTAACCGATGGGGACAGAGCGGCATCACCACTGGCAAAGCCTCTGCCAGACGCATGAACTGAAAGCTTGACAAAGCTGAGCCTAAGAACTGCCAACCCCCCATCAAAGTCTGCCTGGCGCTGGCTTGCACTTTATAGTCCCAGCTAATGCTCAGCCGCAGCCACGCTGTACACAGGCCCTCAGGGTGACAGGGATCTGCGGCATTCAGATTCAGCTGGTGGCCAAGGCAGCCACAAGCTTGTTTCCTGCCAGGCTTAGCAGTGACTCACAGACCCTTGGGACGCTGTCATACAGCGACAATGAGTCCCCTTGCAGTACGCTGACCTGTGCCCAGCCCACTCCCCAATGACATGCTCATGCTGACCAGTGCCCAGTCCACTCCCCAATGACGTGCTCATGATGACCTCTGCCCAGCCCACTCCCCAATGACATGGTCACAATCCCACAGCAGCCGGTGCTGGAGGGAGACAAGCAGACACTCAGCCAGTGCCCTGCTGTAGCTGGATCTTGGGGCAGCTCTGGGGGCTGCTTGCTGAAGCAAAGCCCAGACAGAAAGCCTGGGACAGAGCATTTAACAGACATGTGGATGTGGCACTTAGAGACAGGGTTTGTTGGTGAACTTAGCAGGGCTGGGTTAAAGGCTGGACTCAATGAACTTAAAGATCTTTCCCAAGCTAAATATTTCTCTGATTCTATAAAACAAGCCTCTCCCCCTGCAGCACATCTACCCCTGTCCCACTTGCACACTTTGCATTAAATCTGTAGGAAACACACTGAAAATTACTGTGGAGGTCCTGGCAAAACTATGGAATGTTTTAATATTAATATTAATTGAATAAAGTAGAATATAATTAAACCAGCAACTTCTTATTTAACTGGTTTCCCTTCACTCAGCTGCTCCATTTGTCTTCTGAAGAGAAACACACACACACTACCTGTACTTCCCCTTATAATGCATTTTAGATTCTGACCAACCAAACTGGGGCAGATCAGAAGCCCACTCAGCCCTCTGACCTCTATAGCAAAATGGTAGAAAAACTAGTTCTTCCACACCACATGGGATAAGAACTGCCATGTCTTTGTCAGCCTTTGGCAGCCTGAAATTTAGGGGTTTCTGGACATCAGCAGTTTAACTGCTACTGCTAGACCTAACCCTCAGGAAGAGTTCCTGCCCCTTCAGTAATGCATATATATATTCTTGGCTTTCACAACATTCTGTGGTGACAAGTTGCACACTTTGAAAAAGCATTTCCTTCTGTTCACCTTAAAAGCAGCCCACTTCAGGCTGTGATTCTTGAAGTTCCTTCTCCTGCATGTCTGTGTGCATTTCTGTGTATGTGTTTTTTCCCTCCACCACATCTTTGCTTGGTCTCACAGTTCAACTCCTGCTACTGTTGGAGACACTGAAAAGACCAGCCAGACAGACATCCAGTCAAACTATGGGATTGTGGAGCCTGATAAAGACTGTTTTCTATTTTCTTTTGCAGCAGCAGGGGAAGAGTAGGCGTACAGTAAATGTCAGGGTGACATCACATCATGAGTTGCATGAAGTTCTCCGCACCTTGCCCCAAAGAGTCTCCTTTGCAACCAAAAGGAGAACAAAAACCTTCTCAGCAGTACATGTGCAGGGGTTGGAAACTCCTGCTGATGTCACATCTACCCTTAAAAGGCTCTGCACCCTTGAAACTGCAACCTGAATGCTGCAAACCTGAAGGAACCAAAGTCCATGGAAAGTCATTCAGCCTCACAAAAGTCCCCTTTCACTTTAAAGTCCCCCTTTACTTTAAAGGTGAACTGCAAAGCAAAAATGAAAATTCAGTTCTATCCCATTTCTGTGCTGAATGCTCTCTGCAACCTATCTATGGGGAAGGTATTCACCATGGAAATAATCTTTAACAAATTTTCTAGAGAAAAAAGATCCCTGCTTTTCCCACCTCTCTGAAACCCACTCACTCTCTTGCTGTGCACACACATCACTCTGTCACTGGAAGCCCATGGCATGTGGCAACACTGAACTAGTGAAAGGGCTGACTTTCTCTTCCCTGTGCAGAAAAACATGTTTCATCCAAACTACACCTGTGATGCAGATGCCCCACACAGCAGGGCTAATTAGAACAGAAAGGTGACTTTAGTGTAGAGGAAAATCGTTGTTTCTTGTTTGCTCCAAAAGTCAGCAAGCAGTAGAGCTTTACAATCTCCCATGTCCCTATTTCCTTCACTCTTTGCCCAAGCCTTGACGCAGAAATTCCCCAGCCACAGAGAGCTTGGTTATCCTGACAGCACATGCAGTCAGACAGTACAGGAGAGAAGGTTGCCTCTGGGACAGGAGTCCTGCAGAGACATTTGACAGTAAAAGCCAGTTAAAGACCTAGAATGCTCTAGAGAAGCAGCATCAAACTATTGGAAACCTTCAGATAAGCCCTGGTTAACAGAAACTCCAAAGCTCTTTCCCCTGCATTCCCCATTTCTCTGCCCTTCTGAGCTGCTTTGCCTTTAGCTGGTCTCACTCTGTGTTGCCTTGCTTTGCACACAATGCACAAAGCAGCACACACTGAAGGGAAAGGTGAGCCTGGGGTCCCTTGCCAGGAGGCAAGACAGTGGATCTGCACGTTATTTCAACAGACAGTCCTGCAAAAAGTTCTAAGGCAAATTGTCAGCGGACATCCAAAATTGAGAGAATCAAAACAGCCTTGCTTGGTATTTTTTGTTTTTTTTTTTTCCCCCCCATTCAGGTTCCCTATTTATCTTTGCAACAGCAGCTGATATCTCTACTCATAAATTAATGACATCACTGACTTTGCCTAAGACCATGCACCCGGGACTCCTGCTCTGCCCAGGCACTGACACCTTCCTCCCACTCCATCTGTGTGTGGGCTGAAACAGGGACTTGGGGAAGCTCTGGGAGGAGGTGCACAGCATGTGCTGGTGAGATAAGGGCACTTCTGGTAAGGCGGGCTGGGCTGGCTGAGGAAAGCACATCTTGTGGAGCTGCAGTTTTCTCCTCATGGCTATCCTCTGGGGTGAGGCAAGAATCACACCTAACAGTCCTCAGGTATTTCTGCAGCTCAGGCACCTCATTTTCTGTGAATTTTACATTCACCCCAAACTTGCATGATTTATTCTTTGAAGGCAATGCAGTATTTTACAGAGACTTGGAAGCAAGACATGTAGTCTGTTGAAAGATCAAGACATTCTTAAAAGCTGAGTCTTTAAAAGACTAGACACTCCCCCTTAGTATTTTTTTTTTTTAATTGCAGGTGATATTACCAAGGAGGAATGAGATTCTCCCAAAGCTTTCCATGGAGTTCAAATTCAGCAAACGTTCTGTGCTGTACTAGAATATGTGAAGAAATGCTTTGTATTTAAGTCAGTGTTGTGACAGACTCCTGTGAATACACTGATCATGGAAGGACCCTTTAGTTGCCCAGATAAACTCTATGTGGAGATACAGGTTTATTGGTACATAAGAACGCTGCCTCCCTCTGTGCTTCACTGTAAAGACCCTGCAGAATAAGAAAGATGGGATGAAACGGAAAAATGGGTGCTGGCAGGCCCTGTTGGCTGTCCTTTTTACGGAGTTCATGATGTCATATTAACCCATGCATGAGTGCCTGACAAGCCTTCTATACAGATTCCACTCCAGCAAGTTCAGGCATGCAAGGGAAAGTCTTGGCAGGCAGAGAAAGGAGGAGAAGTTTCCTCTTGCACAACCCCAAGCCCAAACCTCTGGTCACAAACCACAGGTCTGCTGCTGCTCTGGGCTGCTCTGGCAAAGCAAAGCAGCTGCAAAACCAGATCCCTTCACTCAGTCAAGTTCCCTTGCTCATCCCAAGTGTGGTGAGAAAGAGAGAGGAGCAGAAACGAAGATGGCCTGAAGAAAAACGGTGACACACTTTGTTCGGTAGTGATTCCAATCAGTCTTGCTTCCCTGTTCCTATTCACACTAGTCCAGTGTGCCTGCAGCAAAGTGACAGGATTAATCCTGTGTACGGTGATGGCATGGCAGGCATGAGGGCTGAAGACGTTTTCTAAAAGTTCATCCCTGCTTGCCTCTGTGCTGTAACCTCAGACCACCCTGCATGGAGCGGTACAGCGAGGACACGGCACCCTTTAACATGGTTTTATGCACTTCCCATCTTCATGTGGCCACATTCCTCCTAAACAAAACAGTAACCTTGCTTTGCCCAGTTCTATACTGTTGATTTGGCAACTGCTGTATCGCCCTGTATTTTGGTGGCCAACTCCTTCAGCAGTTCACTCCATTTTAATGCTGTTTTGTTTCATATGTTTGCACATGTATAGTGAAGAAATCCTTAAAGCCACAAAGTGGCCGTGAAAACTGGAGGATATATTCCCATGTCTATAGACAGAAAGTCAGCCCATCTTTGAGGGTGCACACTAATCACACTTTTTTCCAGCAGAGTGCTAACTCAAATGAAAATATCAACATTACTTGTCTCCCTGGGCATACTTTGATAAGTACGGATGTACTGTAGGTAAAACTAATTTGAGAGTGGTTCACAGGGCTCTCTCACCCCATGCCAGTGTCCAATGTGGGCCCAATGTCTTAGGCACGCTGTATTCCCACTGAACCCCTCCAGTTGTAAGGGTTTCCTTTGCAGGTTACAGACCAACGCCCTGCTTTCTCCAGTCCTAATCTCTGGCTCACGCAAAAGCTGATTTCACTCCACCCTGACTGCCTTTTGCCTTGAAAGCCACCAAGGCAACCCAGCCAGGTGGGAAATGAAGTGCTGTCACTAAGTCACAGACTTGGTTAAAAACCTGACTTCAAAGAGAAGGAAACTCCATCAGTCACCAAAAAAAGAAAAAAAAAAAAGTTTCACAATCTGCAATTCGAATCTGACAAAACAAAAGGGAATCTGAAATACTTCAGTAAAGGAGCTCCTGCATTGCTGGGGCAGCTCCAGCCAGCAGGCACTCCTCACTCTTGCTCCAGCTCAAGTTTCAGTACTTGTTGAGAAAAGTATCTCCTGGTTTCTGAGTCACCACTGGGACAAGCCTGCTGGCAGGGTATGTCCAGTCTGCTTTGTTTATAACATGAGTGAGATTGCAACTCTCTGCAAGTCAGTTGGCAATTTTCTAGTTTCTGCACTAGCCAGGAGGTCAGATCCAAGCAAGGAGCTGGATATGAGACACAGAAATACTTGGGGAGGGGATGGGGACTCTATCACGTCTTAAGATCTTCCCCTTTGCTGCAGAGAGCTCCACATTGGTCCTGTTCAGAGAGGAGAGGACGGAGGGGATGTCTTTGACTTTTAACCTTTCCCCCTTCTCTATTTCCAGCATGTGGAAAGTGGCAGTACTAAAATTAAAAAGGGCAGGAAGGGGCACTAAATCTGGATGTCCTCAGAAGATTTGCATATTTTAGTTCCTTTAGAGGTCAAATTCCTGCCACTGGCTCAGCATGCTTACATTACAATTTCCCAGTTCAGGGGCAGAAACTAGATGAGGCAGTTGTGTAAGATGGGCCTTTGGGGGAGGTTTGTCACACACAAAGACAAAAATAAATTTGTTAATTTTCACCCCTGCAGACTCTGTCTCTTGCTGACTGGATCACTTCATACTTTCTCTGTATTTATCTCCCAGCTGAAGATGTTCTCAGATAATTTTCCTACTTCCTTCAGTACCACTGTCATGCATCCTGCTGTCCTCACAGCAGTTTCTGAAGTCCTCCCCACCGCCTAAGTTTTCTGCAGTGCTTGCTAGATCTCATTGTTTTGCATGTTCGCCAAGTAGCCAGCCCTCTCTTGAAACTAACAAGGTGAAAGTGCCCAATAACCAGGGAAATCAAGTATGGTACTCACATAAGCCTGTCCCAAAGTAGAAAAATTACATTTTTTTAATATATTCTTTTACTGCTAAAGTACTTGCCCGCGGCCACAGTGCCATTCACCAGTGCAGCTGATAATGCTACAGGCCTGCCAGCCATAATCTTGTTACAGAAACTGGCGTCTGCTCAGGTCCTGGCTCATGAGTACTCTGCAGACAACAGCCTCGAGAGGAACTCCTGCAGCTAGAGGACTGGCTGGAGGACAGATTACACAGCCCCAGATAAGAGCACAGCACAGGGAATGGTGATTAACTGGAAGACGACTAAGAGCAGTTCAGAGCTGTCTCTAAGAGTGGAATGAGGGACTTGGGCAGGTACTGCTGGAGGCACCATCCAAGGGGCATCGCGGCGCGCACAACACAGGCTCTCCCAGCTGGGCAGAACCAGTGTCTGACAATGAGGTCTGTTCTGACTGAAGCACTTCCCACAGCACAGGGATGAAATCCTTGTCTGCCGGGCATTTAAAACTATCCCAGAGGGTCCCTGCTATGGGGAGAACAAGGGTGTGCAGAGAGACTTCCTTCAGTGGTCTTTTCTAATAATCTTTTATATAATATGCTAGTAAGCTGTGCTTGCCAAAAGGTGAACATCCTTTGAGCTGAGCATAGGCAGAGGTGCCACCATTAGCCATCAGTCAGCACTTTCTTTTCAGTCAGGAAGTCCCCTGGGACCAATGATATTTTAAAAGCATAACAGTGAAAAAGCAGAAGCAAAGCCCGTGGCATTTCCTTGTTGGGAAAGATTTACATATTCTCAAATGAACTCCTGAGACTCCCAATGGTGATGTCCTTCCAAGGGGACAAAAATAGCTACAATTAAACATAAAGTTGATCTATTTAAGCACAAAACTGACCTCCTTTTGCCAAGTGAACAGACTTCGCTGCATCCAGCACTCCTGCCTTGCCAGCTTATGAAAGATACCACATCTACACGTGCATGGCATTTATACAGGGAAGCACATGCTGAAAAGGAAGGAGAAGCCTTCAGTCTGGAGGGCTCTGGGGAGATCTTAGAGCAGGCTTCCAGTACCTAAAGGGGGCCTGCAAGAAGGCTGGAGAAGGGCGTTTAGTGATAGGACAAGAGAGAATGGCTTTAAGCTGGAGGGAAGGTTGGAACAGATATTATGAAGAAATTCTTTACTGGGAGGGTGATAAGGCACTGGGACAGGTTGTCCAGAGAAGCTGTGGGTGCCCCATCCCTGGAAGTGTCCAAGGCCTGGCTGGATAGGGCTCTGAGCAACCTGGTCCAGGTTTAAGGTCCCTTCCAAATCAAACCACACTATGATTCTATGAGAATTTCTCTGAATGTGGAAATTTTCCCCCAGCCTGCCACAACCTTGGGATGCAGCCAGACAACAAACTGGCACTGATCTCATGCCTTCCCCGCACAAGCACTGGAGATATGTCCCCCCTTCTCCTTCCAGTCCCAGGTGCTCCCTCTTGCAGGGGGTTCAATACACCACATTGGTCTAAAAAAAGGGGAAAAAAGACACTTTCTGCTGAGCTGGAAGGTGAAGTAGATCATCCAAGGATCAGACATATGTTAGAACTAGTGCAAATGAGACGAGGATCACATAGCCAGAGAGGAGCACAATTGCACCTTTTGGTGGCAATGACCTGCTTGTCCCCTCAGCTGTGCATGCTGTCTGCATTTGCTTCCCTCTGGGTTACACAGCATCGGTGTAAAACCAAACAGGCACCAAAGACAGCAGGCTGGCCCCAGCAGAAAACTAACTCACTACAAGCAAGGCAGAGGGATAATTCTGCCAGCAACATCCTTCATTTATGTCAGATTAATTGCACCCATTAAACCACATTTGAAACTCAGAATTGAGGAAGTGATGAGCAGCAAAGGTGTGAGAGCATACAGGACGGCAAGTCCTGCTGGTAACCTACCACGGTTAGTAAAACCTTCCACCCCAAACTTTGCATGTTTAAATGCAGGAATGTCCAACATTGACATTGCAAAAAGGATACAAATGTCTCAGTGATCCAAGAAATGCAAAAAAGGCGGTCGCCCCCAGAGCAACATGAGGTCACTGGAGCTATCTGCGTTCACTCCAATCTAATGGGAAAATGGAAACCATGTGGGTGAAAGGAACAAGCTTTACAAACTTGGTATTTAGGCATATAACTGCATTTTGACTGTGCAAGAATGTAGCTTGTCTGAGTCTCATTTTCTGTTTGGGATTTTTTGGTTTTTTTTTTCCTAAAGAATTCTTTAATTTACAAAAAAACACAAAACCACACAACAGAAAAAGTAAAACAGAGTCTACAGGCAAAAGCAAGAGCCTTAGGCTGGGTTTCTGTTTCTCCAGACAAGCTCTTACAGTAGGTTTCACTCTGGGTAGACTGACAGATGGAGAGAAGGAGGAGTTCCTTAGTTCCACTGCTCTTGTTTTTGAAGTAAAGGCAGGTTTTTTTGCATGTCTGGAACAGGAGGAGACAGAAACTTAACCAAAAAAAGAAATTTAAGCAACAGCTGGAGGCACAAGAGGAATAAGGCAGAAACCCAACTTGCATCATGTGATCAGATGGGCAAATCTGGTACAGAAAGAAAAATTTCTGCCACCTCCGCCATGAAATCTGCCCCAGCACAACCTGTCCAGGAGCTGGCATGGAAATTAAACAGCTAGCATCTAAAACTCACTGCTAGACACTTCAGTACTTGGACGTGGCCACAAAACAGGGAATCTTTCTCAACAACTCTTTGTTCCTTTCTGAAAGCCAGCTAGCTCCACTCCCAGCTCTTTATTGTCAGTAATATGTGGGAGGGGATTCCCCGAGGGAGTTACTTGTGAGCCAGTGCTCACAATATGCGGAGAGAAGTGGATATTCCCCCCCCACTTCCCAACTCTCCAATAACTCAGAAAAGCTGTAGGGAATTTTCCCCAAAACTTCTCAAAAAATTTCACCACTGGGAAGAAACTAAGAGCTAAGTGGTCCCCAGTTGGAAGAAAAAACTCCAGGGAAGCTTAAAAATACTCCACAGACACAAAGCCAGGCTTGCTGGGGCCCTGCAATCAGTGCCTATGCCATGTTTGCACACAGGCCAGGGAAAGTTCATACTGAGAGACTTCCAGCTACATTTTCCTGGTCCAACAACCAGGACTGAGAACATCCTACAATTAGTAGATAGGTGTGAAGGTGCAATGGCAGGAGAAAAACAAGCCCAGGGGGATACCCGCAGTGCATTCAGATCACGAATCAAAAAGCTGGTGCTGCAATCAAGGCTGTTCTGCTGCTTTTCCACTCTGCTGAGACACCAGGGTGTTTATGGACATCGGTGTCTCCAGCAGCAGATGACATCCCACAAGCAGCTTTAAATTACACCTCAGGTGAATGCCAAAGTAGCAAAATTCAGTTCAAGGAGAATCAAATGGATCAGCTTGGACATACATGAAATTCCTATGAAATACAACCTTCAAATCATCTTTTTTATTAAAGTCCCCCATTTATGCCTCCTACTGCTGTGATGTGAAAATTCAGCCTGGCATTCCTATTTCACTCACACAGGGTTTACAGAGAGCACCTGTTTCCATCCTAGTATGGCACCTGACCTTTCAGAGAGTTACATCATGGAGCTGTGCCAGCATCAGGGCACCTGGGCTACCCCAAGGACACAGGCTCTGGGAATCAGCCCTGGCTGTGCCTTGATGTGGTCATGAGCAGTCCCACATGGTGTCAGTTCTGTAAATGCTGGCCTTGGTGACTCGCTTACCATTGTGTGGGAAGGCACTGGCAGGGTGATGGCAGATGCCCAGGGTTTCACTATTTTGCCACAACCAAGTCAGAACTCAGTTCTTGTCGTCCCTGTGGGCAAGCTAGAGAAGGCATCACTTACAAGCACCAGTAAACTTTTAACATCCATTCATTTGTGGGTACTGTACCAAGCATTTTCAAGTGTCACTAATGTAGGAAGACTGATTTTCAGAGAGAATAGGTTCAGGAGAGAGAAAGAAAGTGCATCAGACATCCTCTTCTCATCACTGTGTGCAAGCACCTGCTCCTGAGGCACTAGGACGTCCACAGACTCCTTGCATGAGAAGCATGTAACAATTATGCTCCAAAAACTGATATAATGTTTTTAAAATAGCTTAGTTTTCCTCCACCTCCTGCAGAATTTAACACCAGAATTTTGCAATCAATCAGATTTGGAGAAGTCAATCTTTTCATCAACAGGATGTCCAAATCCTGCTGGCCTATGGGTTTCTGCCTTGTGTTTCCCAGCCCAGGCACCTCTCCCCATGCCTCTCAGCCCATTCCCAAGCTCTTGGTGCCAACATGCTGTTTGGGTGCTGCTCATGGCTAGCCAGTGGCTGCCACGTAGCAGGTAAGGACCTCTGCATTTCTGCTAGCTCTGCCTTCCTGTCAAATTTGGTTGAAATTGGTCAGGGGATTTGAAAGTTACAAGCAGAGGACTAAGACAAAGTGGGAGAGATGGAAAGCAAAATAAACTATCATTCACTTAGTATACTATATATATATATATATATATAAAGCACTTAGTAAACCATACTAAGAAAAAGTACAACTAGAGGAACACTTGGTTTTCTATTATCAAACTCCTGTTTCTAGTAGTGGATATTAGCAAGCATCAGAGTGTACATTCAAGTATTGCCCATCTTTGGCCAAGGAAGCAGCATCCTTTTTAGAGAAGATACATGACTGATGAATTACCACATGCTCGTAATCACATTAATAACATACCACAAGCTCTTAAAATGCAGAGAGTGAAACAGTTCTGCTCATGATAGACTGTTTGCCTATTGCAATACGGGCAAAATACATCTGTGCTTGACACATGCTTCGCAAGCACAGAGATAGGGGATGGAGTGAAGGGAAGACAGGAGAGCAGAGATCTCAGAGTGACATTTGAGGTAGTTGCTTTCTTTTCAAGTGAGCTTTGCGATTCATTCCCTGTTAAATTCTCTGAGTTTTGTTTTAAGATTATAAGTATCTCCCAGCTTCACAATATCAGCATGAAAAACTCCTAATTTTGCAGCACTTGATTTTTAATCAAAGCCTCAGTTCTGCCCAGGTTTGCTCTAGAGTATCGTTAGCTGCAATGAAGCACTAAAATTGCCAATAAGCACCATCTATTTTGCGTCCACAATGAACCCTAGCTCGGAAGTGAGTTTTGTGTGGTTTCAGGGTTAACATTTCACACAGTTGAGAAGACTCATCCCAAGTCTCTTGAGGTCAGGAGGGATCTGTGAGCTTCAGTGAGCTTTGTGGCAGGTCCCGGGAAAAGGACAGGGCACAGCCCAGGCAGAACTTCTCTGAAGATTGATGTTGTTGGAGAAAGAACTCACTCTGCCCTGCACTGAGGTGCCCCGGAGGTGCACAGAGCTCTGATCTGCCACCTTTCCTTCTCTCTCCCACCACACACCCACTGTTAACCATCCGAAAAACTGCAGAAAGCACCCCACCACTGAAACCCAAGCCCAAGGGGTTGCACCACGTGCTCCCAGCAGATATCAGCTGTCCCCAAAACACCCTCGTTTCTCTCACCCCGGCTGGGATTGGAGACCAGGCTGCCCCTCTGGGAGCCGTCAGCCTGCTGCAACCAGCCTGGGGAGCTGAAAGCTCAGGGATACTCAGTGCTCATTGCCGTGGTAAACAGCGCCAGCCACCCAAACCCTGGCCCAGGCTCAGCCTTGGCAGAAGACACCAGAAGCAGTGTCCTGGGGGCTGCCATGCCCTGCTGACTGGCACACGGGTGCTGCTGCCTACTGGGACCCAATCCCCTCCTGTGCTCCCACATCAGCTGCTCCTGCTTACCCAAACCAAGACAGAGCAGCGTGAAGAGGCCGAGCCCCAGCCACATCCTCAATGCCGTCAGGGCAGCGGCCAGGCACACCATTCTCCTGGAGCTCCTGCGCTGGAGAGAGGGAGAAATAGTTAGGAGAATGGTGCCTGAGGAACCACAGCACCCACCACTGCATCCGTCTCCTTTCCTGCCTGCTGCCACCCCGAAAAACCACGAGCATAAGCCCAGCCCTCCCGCCTTCCCTCCCTGGTACCCCAGGGTACCTGTCACTTCTTTGGGTGAGTGGCCACCTCAGGAGGCAGGGAGAAGGCAGGGGGGTCAGTGCCAGGCCATGGGTGCCTGGCTGCTGCTACTGGATGCCAAAACACTCTCCCAGCCAGGGTGCACGGGGAAGTCTGGGCGACAGGCGGGTGATCATCCTGCTAAGTCACCTCGCCCGCCCACAGCTTCCTCGCAGGGCGTGCGTAAGGCTGCTGTGCCTGCCACCCCCACCACCTCGGGATGGGCATGGGTGCTGTCTTGACACCTCCCCAGTGGCCTGGATGTGCCTCCAGCCAGGGTGATTTCAGGCTGAAGGGCAATGCTGGCACTGGTGGGGCTTTGAGGTTTAAAATGCAAGTAAGATAAATGCCCAGGATACTTCAGGAATAATCCTATTAAATGCATGTTTGAAATTAAAAAAAAATAAAAAAAATCCCTGCACCACCATTCCAGGTCCAGCTGGATGTAATACATCAAGTACAGTTACATAAAGAAAATTTAAGAAGGATTGCTTAAGCTGCACATGATGGCTGCTATGGCTGAGCACCTGGACAGGGAGCAGCTGTCGGATGTGCCACCAGGACCAAACCTGGTATTCTTCAAAGAAAGTGCAAATACAAATCAAGATTAAAATAATTAATTTAAATGCAGATTTCTGGTTTGGTGGTTTAAATTACTTTGATTTAAATCAATGCATTCTTTTTATCAGAAATTATTTGCCACTACATTGTTCCTGTTTTTCTTTAGTATAGACTCCTTGAAATAGATTAAATGGACTGGGTTGTAATACAAATCAGAATTTTATTTGGACATAATTAAAAGGTGGTATTCCATAGGGAGATCAAATACCAGAATAAAAACAGGCTATAACATTTCTGTAGAGAAAAACTCATTGTATATGAAATGACAGAGAGGAGTTTGCTGTTTAGTCAGACAACCTTGTTATAGCTGCATGGTTTATCACCACCCTTTCATTTTAAATTCAAGCTTTTCTTAAAATACATATTTCTGCCATTAGCATATTACAGCTGGAAGAAAACTCCAGCCTGTTACATCTGCGTCTGCATTTCTTCCTCAGGACTTAACTCTGCTTTTAGACGAGCAGCCCCAGGGAAAGTAATTGGGCTCATCAGCTGCCAGTCTGTAATAAGGAGGCATCACAACAGAGGAACCCAGACCAGCTAGTTACTTCATTAAGGCTGTCTAAATTTTAGATAGACAGCTGAACTCATGGATGCTATTCTCAGTCAAAGCTCCTTCTCTTTTTTCTAGGTATTACAGTTCTTGGTATCTTCTTTGGAGAGCTCCCTGATTGCCAGGAGACTTCAATAACAGAGAGAGGGTAACAATCAAGTGCTTTGTTGTGCTTTGATCAGAGGCAGAAGTCATAATTTTTCCATCACTTAAAATTTCCCTAAGCACATATCCTTGATTCTTGGAATCCATGAGTTCAAAGGAAGAGATATTATGCATCTTTAGGATCCTAACAAAGTTGCAGGACCCATAGATATAGAACTCAGAGTTCAGAAGACACTGCTTTCTATGAGCACTGCAGCAGGTAATATAAGCCTTCCATTTCACAGCAAAATCCCTATAGAAATAAGCTTTCTCGTGCACTTGAATAGGCCTTCAGCATTTCATCTATATGTGCTCCAGAAAGAGGTTTAAACAGGTGGAAGCTGTATTGCAGCTTGAAAAGGGAAGCTTGGATATAATAAGAAAGGGCCTTTAAATTCTGCTAAAAACATTTACTGTGGAAAGGAGGAAATTGTGAGAGCATTACACACACATTTTTCCTTTGCTTTCACAGAAACCATGAGGGAAAAAGCAGAAAAGACAAGTGAAATCTTGCAGCATATGTGCTGTGTAGGGAAAATTAATTTCATTAATCAGCATTTATGGTAGAAATCCTTTGCACTTAAAGGGAAAGCTGTTCAAATACATTGCTGCTAGATTTCTCCAGTAGACCCACTGACATCACCAACTTTTTCCATGGCAGAGCCACCGTGGCAGAGCCACCACTGCAGAAATGTATTTTCAGTGCAGCCAGACATCACTATTTTGAACCTTTATTGATTGGTAGAAGCATACAAAAAAACCAGCTTCTCCCTCTTTCTCAATAGACATCTCAGAAAAATATCAGAAAGGTTAGAACTGGAAAAGTGCTGAAAACCAAAACCCAGCACTGACTCTTCATTTAGGATTCATAACCACGTTCCTTCCTACACAACTGGGATACTTTTTACTGTTTGCAAGGTGAACAGATATCCCAGTCTGTCTTAAT
The DNA here is from genome assembly GCA_035583155.1 of Acropternis orthonyx. NCBI lineage: Eukaryota > Metazoa > Chordata > Aves > Passeriformes > Rhinocryptidae > Acropternis > Acropternis orthonyx. The sequence goes on along the minus strand of JAWWEU010000001.1, from coordinate 5,720,428 downwards.
CCAAACTAAAAGCACATCTGCCTGCTTATAACACAGGTATGTCCAGGTTGAATGGGAAGTACCTAAGATATGTTTCCAGAGATGTACACCTGGAAGTGCAAGTGCCCTGAAAACATCTTTCTCAAAGAAATAATTCAATTGCAAAACAGAGTAACATTTTAGGGATTCCCCCCCTCCCAGAATCAGGTTGTAAAAGACCTTTAAGATCATCAAGTCCCATCATTAACCCAGTACTGCTAAGTCCACCACAAAACCATGTCCCTAAGCACCATGCCTACACCTCTAGGGATGGAGACTCAGCTGCTTCCCTGGACAACCTGTTCTAGGGCTCAATAACCCTTTTGGTGAAGAAATTTTTTCTGATATTCAATCTAAACCTCCCTCGGAACAACTTGAGGCCATTTCCTCTTGTCCTGTCAGCATTTGGTGGTTCCAGTACCAGCATATAGAATATGAGGTATGTGGAGCAATGAACTGAATTCAGCTGGTAATACTTGTCTGTTTATCAATGGAATTAAATGACACTTTTTTTTTTTCTTTTCCTGTAAAAGAAGAGCAGAAGGCAGCCTTACTAAAGTGGTTCCAGCATCTTGAGAAGTTAGGCCTTTCACATAAAGATAGATTGTCTCCCGTACAATATCAATAACAAAGTAAAATAACTTGTGAAGTAAGAGGAAAATCCAACAGTTTCACATTACAGAAAATCCCTTTCATCTTGCAATGGAAAATAACAATAACAAACCCTCCATAGCACAAGAGATGTCTTGTTCTTGTTTTTCCCCCTAGCCATCCCCAACCTTCAGACTCTAAAACTGGCAAGATTTGAAGAGGTGAAATGCTTCATCCTGGCATAGATTGGAGCCCAAGCCCAAGCATGCTGTTTACAGAAAATAAAAATGGAAAAGAAAAAAAAAGAAATCAATTAAAAAAAAAAAAAAGAGGACTTAAGAAACAAGGGCAGGTTTTAGTTGTGCAAGCTACTTTCAGCACCAGCCTCTCAGAGCATAGGATGGAACTCATGTTCCAGACCCTTCACTGAGAGGTCTCAAAACTAATTTCATCCAAGGATGCTGCTGGGTGATGGCCCATTTCAATAGGTTTGGCATACCATGTGCACTGGTGCTCAGGGCCACCAAAGGAGCTCTGAGGCAGTGTCCCTGTGCTGGACTCAGTTCTCTCCCACTGTTCAGCAAATGTTTGCTGGGGATCCTTCACCAGGCATCATTCCCTAAGACTGCACTCCTCCACCACCCCTGGGCCCAAGGAGGTCCTCAGCAGACCTGTAAAAGCCATTTTAAGCCTGGGAGAAGGGCTCAGAGCCAGTGTTTGCCCCTGCACAGTGCTCTGGGCTTGGTGCACAGTTGTTCTGCAGCCTGTCCAGCATGATCCATGTTCTGGAGGGGAGCAGACCGGTGGCCCCCAGGAGGGGTTGGTATGCTGTGGCAGGGCTACGAGCTTTGCAGTCAGGTAACATCCAAGCTAGCAGACCCTCTGCTTCTCACTATCACACAGCTAGTCAGTTCCATAGATTCTTTCATTTAGGCCAAACTCTGCCCTCGTAAGACCAAGGCAGAGTGTCTCTGCTATCAAAGTGTGCTGGAAATGGGACAAGTGCTATAAGATCAGTGCATGGCTGGGGCCAGAGTCCAGCAACACCCAGGGAAGGCAGCACTGCTTGGCACTGCACAGACAGATAATGTGCTTTGGTGACAGGGTGAATTCCAAAGCAAAGGCAGCATGTCTGCTGTGCCACGGTAAGTCAGGAATGATGGATGGATAAAGTTTAAAAAATCTTCTGAACTTAGAAACAGAGAAGTGGGAATGTGGGAAATTAATTCAAGTAATGTAAATGCAAAATGCACCCACATTGTCTGACAAGTGTAACTTTGACCTGGTTACTGCATGGATATTTGAATTTTATTGCTCAAAGCACCAGGGCTTCTTGATGAAATTGCTGTAATGATCTGGGATTACCTTTCTTCAATCATCCTCCCAGCAAACTGCTGAATGGGACCCACTGAATTGCTGTACTTTGTTGAACTGAGGCATCTCTGTTTGTGCAACCACCATGCAGAAGAGCCCAGCGTGCTCATTCAGCACATGCAGTAAAGAATGAGGAGGTCTCTGCATGCAAGCTGGCACTTACAGTTGCTCTCACCTTGCCTCCAGGCTAGTTCTTGCAAGCTCTACCATTGCAGCAAGGGTGTTCACAAAAGGAGAACCCAATCTCCTGTGATTTCCACCCCAGTGTGTGAAGAAAGAGCAGCAAATATGCTGGTTCCCCTCAATAATGCAGGATGCACTGCCTGCAATTGTTGTGCCAGCCCTTCCTGACAGGGAATCAGAGTCCTTGGCTGTACTAGACTGGGAAGAAGACACAGGCTGATCTTTATAGTTTTTTTAACATTCACACTAGCTATTTCAGTACACAAGCGGCTCAAACTTTGTGTTTGGCTGTGCTGGTTGCACTGTGGGCCTCTGCTGGCTCATAGGGCTACGAGCCTCGGTCCTGTTTTCACAAGCAGCTTAGGCTGGCAGCGAAAGGCAGCTCCATAGCTGAGATGGCCTCATCCTGGCCACCCTCACTGTGGCCCTGGGACAGAGAGTAGGGACAACACTGCACCACATGCAGCAACACTGATGATGAGATTGGGTGGACACTGCTGATACCCAGCACCTGGCAGTACAGGCTGGGCTGTGTTTTCCTTTCTTTTTTTGGTGCTATTACACGGAAAAGATTTAAATGCAGTAATGAGCAGGCATTAAAAGGGACCTGCCTGACCTCAGAGGGCTATGGTGTTGTATGCTAGGGTGCACATTTACAGCATGCCCTGCCCTGTTCCCCTGCCTCGGAGGGCTGCTGGAGCCCTGCCCCTCACCACAGGCAGGGCACCTGTGCTCCCTGCTCTGGGCATCAGAAGTGCCAGGGTGCAGCTGAGGTCAGCCAGCTCCCTGGAAAGCCTGCCTAATCAAGCACTTTGCTATTTGGCACAAGTGACTGCACCAAGACAAAGATGAATTTCAGTCTGTTTCTTATCCAGACAGGACAGTGTTGCCCTGTGTTACCTGGGGAACAGAGCCTGTCCTTGCATTCACTGGGGAACAAAATGCAAGGTTCTGAGCTGGCTTTGGAGCGGACACACAGAGGCAAGGTCTGAGGAATTTGGTCCTACAGGTTTTGCAGAAGTCCAGGGAGGTTCCAAGTGTTCTAATCACAAACCTACAGTGACAATGAGAAACAGACACAGTGGAAACGTAAGCAAGTAAATGTCAAGATGATGACATACAGATAGGAAAATGCACACGTAAAAGAGATGAATCAAGGTGTGAAGCTGCATATTTGAGAAGCAGCACTTTAGATCTTCCTTCTACATGAGGTCTGCTGGGCATTTGTCTTGCCAACTTGAGGACTAAAGACTGACAACCTCTAAGTGGGTTTTGCTTGTCAGAATGCTATTTTGATCCACAGCTAATTCAGTAATCCACAGCTGATTCCCATGATGCTTGGTTTCTGAGATGCAGGCTTGAAAAAATCCCAAGAATTACTTCCCTGTGGTTGATCAGAGACAGGGACAAATCTCACACCGGAACATTTATCCCTCAATGCCCCCTTGGAATGTGGTTCAACATGCTAACTCAGGTAAGCAAAAAAATTAAAACAAACTTGCTTTTCTTGACCATCTTTGTGAGTTGCATCAATTTACTGGAACTAGTACCAGCAGAGGGATCCAGTGGATTGTGGGCAGAGGGAAGGAACAGATCCCTGTTGACAAAACATAGGCATTAAATCAGTGCCAAATGTACATAATTTCGCCCAAACCATCACGTTCAGTCCTCTTTAAGAGTGAAGCAAGACAAAACCACCCCTGGTGCACCTGAGGAGCATGTAAATGGGGAGGTAATTAGAATCAATGAGCATGCTGCTATCCTGCAGCTCAGCTTCCTACCTGCAATTTTCCTATATGGACATGCACTGTATATGTAAGTGTGAATACCATTCCGACACAGATTTGTATATATAATGCAACACTGATTTCAATGGAAGTCACACCCAAAGAGCAGAACTATAACCTTTGTTAAAAGCAGAGATGAAAGCACTAGCTGTAATCAATGTTGCTAGGCATTGTTGTTCTCTGCTTTGGTTGTGGTTAGGCTTCATTTTAAAAATTTCATCTGCTGGAATGAAATTTTTTGACATCAGATATGGTTTAGACTTATCTATTTAAAAAGTCCTCAAAAAAAAAACCCCAATAAAAAGAAAAGGAAAACAAACAAACAAACAAAAAAACAAAAGGAAAAGAAACATCTGTTTCTAAGACTAACAGTGAGAGGATAAGAAGGTTTTATTCCTTATGCTTGGATTGTGCTTGTATATCCTTATTGGGCTCTAGCATGTTTCTGTGTTGGAACAAGAAATTCAATGATCAGAAGACCATTGTCAGGGTCCCTGCTTTTTTCAAGCCTTTGAAAAACTATGCCCATATGTGTGTTAGAAAGCATTAGCTGGTTTCAGCTTGCATGTGTTCAGTAGAGGGATCAGTACAGAAAGCCTCCAAAACCTCCATCTGAAGCAAGGTTGTGCTGGCAACCTGCAGACTGGTCCCTACACATGCTGGAGTAATTTTCTTGCCAAACACAACATTTTTTTTTTGGCAGATTTGCTTTCTTAGAGACAGCTATGTATCTGCTCTTGCTGATGCATCAGCAGACATAACTCATTCTAGTGTACACACAAATCAGTTGGTAACATGGGAAGTGCAAATTCAGGGCTTTCAGGGAGCAAAGAGCTAAAGAACTCAACTCCAGAAACCTGCCAACTTGACATTTGAAGGTGGGAGGGGGAGTTCAGGACAAATCACACGAAACCAAAAGCCCCCAAAACCTAAAACAAGAACCAGACCTGAAAACATTCGAACCTTAAACCTAAATGGGGTGTCCAGCTTTGGTTTGTTTCTTTTTCACTTGAACACAAAAAGAGTAATTTTCTGTAAGTGTGAGACATGTTATTTCCCACTTTACATGGGTATCACACTTGTTTTGACAGAAACTCTCAAACTGCTGGGGCATGGGCACCTTTTACTCAGATCTGCTTCCTTCAGAGGCCCCATCCACTAGCTGTGAGGCTCAGGTGAGGCTGTCTGTTCAGTTCAGCTCTTCCATCAATAAAGCTTGTCTTCCACTTAGGGCACTGCAAAGAAGCCAAAGACTGAGGGGAGGCCTGAGGTCTAAATGTGCTCTTGAAAAGCCATGAGAAGAGACAAAGCAGTCCCACAGCCCAGGAGCTGTGTTTGACCTGTTCAGCAGGTGTGGGGCTGTGCCCACATACACACATTCCCTCTCTGGCATCCCATAGCCCAGTCTTGGTTTTCAGAAGTTTGCGACCTTCAGAAGAAGGCTGCACCATGGTGAGGACCTTTAGATGCTTGCAAACACCACGAGTAACCCTGGGATCACCTTTGGAAAATAGTCTGAAGCCAACACATCTGGAAGAGCTCTCCCCAGCACTCAGCCCTGTCCCTTCTACCACGGGAAAGATCTTCTCCAGTGTAAGGTGGTACAGTGAGCAGTGGATGTTTGCCACTGCCAGCCCTCTTGGGCTTGTGTGGCTTTGCAGTGGGCTCATGGAGAGGTACAGGCTTGGACTCTGGGGAGACACTTGCACCATGCTTTTCTCAGCATCAGCACCCTGCTGGTGCCATGGACCTTCTCCCACCCAGCAGCCAGTGTGCTGGCCATGCCATTTGGGTCTCTCTCCACACAGCGAGCTCTTCCCCCAGCCTCTCCCTCTCTGTCCCTGTCCTCTGTCAGCCTGGCAGGGCTCCCAGAGCCACCCTGAATGCTCACTGCATGGATCCTGTGCCTCCATAGCCATGCAAAGGAACTCAGCTGTGGTCACCTCTTTTTCTTGGCTACACTATAGTGAGAATTCATCATCAATCACTCAAAACTCCCCTTACTCTGTAATTTCCAAATGACAGGGGACAAGCTGGGAGCAAAACATTTTATAGCTACTCTCTGTATGTGCAAGCTTGCACTTTGTGCTGTTGATATGCTGATTTTTATCCTGTTTCCCCTATTTCAGTTCTCGGTGCCATCAGCTCTTCTCATCTTGTAGCCTATGAAATCTTTGCAGTTGTTTAGCCCTGACTGAATCTGATTACAGCTTGTTTTTCTGCTGGGTAAACAAGATCACCTCTTTGAGGAGCATTATTAGTAACCCCTTTCCACCCAGTTCACTTCCCTTGAGGCACAACCTCCTGACATATTTATCTTTAGGTAAATCCTTACAACGCTCACATTAATCTCCTGTTTCTCCAGCTTAATGGCTTTGCCTGTAGCATGGTAAGGACTGTCTTTCTGAGGTCCACTGCCTACATAGTCAATTATCAAAACAAACCAACACAATAGCCAGGCATGACATAGCCTTGGTAAACTCATTTTGCACTTGAACTAATTTCCCATTTACTGAGGTCAGGCTAGTCGGATGCTTGGGGATCCCAGCTCACACACCTCTCCAGCCTTAGTTTCTTAATGATAAAAGTGACATTTCCTGCCCTCTCTGCTGGCAGAAATTCTTACCACTGATCTGTGTTTATACATGCCAGTTCCTGAACCTGGGGATTATGTTGTCCCTGGTTTCCCGCTACCACCACCCACACATACCACCCTTTTCAGCAAGGAGTGCAATCAGCTCTTCTGGTTTGCTTCCTCCTGGCCAGGGCCTGAGGCACCAGCGAGTTCCTCATACCCAGCCTAGTTTATGGCTGGACACAGTTATGTCAGTCCAAGCGTGGCCTCACAGGTTTCACTATCACAGCCAAAACAACTAGACCCATGCATGACTAAGTTACATCAAAGAGGCTGGCACATCAGGGATACTCAGTGGAACAAAATGAGAAGGCTCTGGAGACTGAGGACAGGATAAGCAACATTTTGCTTTTCAAGCGCCAGTCCCAGTGCAAGCAGATGATTGAACAGCATGCAAAATGATCTCACTCTCCTCTGTCTCTTACAGCTCCCTAGCTACTCCAGCGCACTGTCAGCTTTGACAGACTGGAGACCAATGCATTTCACACATCCACAAATGCCTGCTCTGACACAAAGCCGGAGCCCTGAGCTCAGGCTCTTGTCACATCCATGTCAAACAAGAAGCTGTCCTGTGCTCCTGCTGCTGAGCATCTTGTGTAGACCATAGGGATAGGTTCGTTCATAGAGGATAAAAGCACAAGTGTGCAGAAGTGAATGCTCAGAGGCGGCACAGAGCCACTGCCATTGGAGAGGTATGGATCATGGCAATACTGGGCCTACAAGAGGGGCAGCATCCTTATTCCCACATTTATCTCTGTCTCCTGGAGTTATTTCCATAACTTTCAACTGATTTTTGATAGCATGTGGTCCGACACCAATCAAATATGTTTGGGTTTTTTCCCCAAACCAGATTCTCTTACACTGTCTTGCAGCTTTGTGCAGCCACACACCTGGCAGATCAGTGACAGACCATCTCCTCCCAGAGTTCAAATGCTATCTCAGTTTTAAGAGCAAGAGGTTTCACAGTTAGCAGCTTCCTTTGCTTAGTGATTACTGTCAAGAGCTTGCCTATACTTCCTGCTGGACCAGGGCCATCCTGGGAACACACCAGGGGACTGACCATAGCACAGCAGGGTCTTTGGTGGCCTCCTCTACAGCCTTCATTGCCCTGCAAATGTGGGCATGTGCACAGGGGGAGGGCAAAGATGGAAGAGGGAACACAAGTCATCAATGTCCTTGCTCCTCCTTCCAGGAGGACTTTTCCATGCATCAAGGTAATGTCACCACTGAATGACATCACACAAAGTACATAAACAGAGAAAGGAAGCATAGGCAGATATTTTTAAGCCTTGTCAGACCAATGGATAAAACAGAGCAGTGTCTTGCTCATATGTTCCTCTTCAGTCACAAGCCAGCACTTCCCAATTCTCTGAAATCCAATTCATGAAGACTCAAATGCAGAAGTAACTTTCAAATGTCATGTTTTGCTGTCCCAAAGCCCTTTCCCATGAATTCTCATGCCCCTTCGGTTTTTTGGTATATGGTCAAAAGAAGGGGTCATTCCCAGGAACAACAGCGTTATAGAGAGAGCTGGTGAAGGAATAGCCAGAAGAAAAAGACAGGAGAGAAGGCTTTGGTTGCCACCCAGCATCAAAGAAATCCCTTTGGTGGAAAAAAATCACTCAATCAAGTAATCTTAAAGCCACCATAGGGCTTTTCCTAACCTATCCTACCTACGATTTTGCTGGGCTCAGTTTAAGTCATTCAAGCTGAGGAAAGTCATCCTTCAACCTGGCAGGTCCTGGTACTATAAGCCCTCTCTGATAAGCTAGCATGAATTCCTGGGTACCATTCCCATCTGCCTGCATTCCCAGACCTCAGCTAGTGCCTCAACTCTTCCTCCCTCAAGCTTAGCTCTTGTGCTTGTACACAATCCCCCACAACTTCCTTAGACATCTTGAACACACTGGCAACTTTCTGGCAGAAGAAAGAGGAGCCCCTATTCCCCAGTCTAGTTCCTTTCCCACCCTTATTTTTAAATTACTTCTATCCTTCACCTGACTAGTTTGGCAGGGCTGAGGGTCAAATGAGCTTTACAATGCGCACTGTCATAGCAGGAAGTGGATGCATGAAGCCAGGAAGGGGGAAAGCTGGAGGGAAGGAGGAGGAGCAGTAGTTTTTGGAGGAGTCCAGTAGTTAATTTGGCTGTTATGTGGAAACACACATTGCCTGTGTGAACCCCATGTTCTTGGCCACATCTCCTGCTTTTGCAACACCAGAGCCTCAGCAGAGCTACGGCTGGGATTGTGCTGAGCTTTCTGTCCCAGAAGGCTGAGCTCCCTCTCCTATGGCTATGCTTCATATTCCTTACACCTGACATATCCTTCCTACATTGTGGACCACAGTGTTGTTCCTCAGACTGTGTCTTTTCCCACAGAAAGGAGAAACCTGCTTTCAATGCAGAAAGCACATTCAATACTTCAAACAATGCTGATTGCAAAATGCAGGAAGAGCATTACTGTTTCAAAATCCATTGCATGATGCAACCTTCTTCCCTCCCACTGCTAAGCAGACAGTCACATTTAACCCACCACATCCCACTAGGCCTTACTTCCATTGGCAAGTGCCAAGAACCTCCAAGTTTAGCCTGCTGGTGCTGTATGGTGAGTTGAGAGTGATTGTAAGGCAGGCTTGATAAGGCCCTCTACTTTGCAGGCACGACACACCTCTGATGGGCCCCCCCAGTCCCAATACTCTCAGAAAAGATACGGACACAGCTGACAGCAGCTCATGGAAAGTGGCAGAAGGGAGAATACAGACCCTCAGACACCGCTGCCATGCAGGTAGGGAGCACAGTGCCAGCACTGGCATGCAACCCAAAATGAAAATGTCACTGCATTTACATCAAGGATCAACCGGTCTGTCAGCCCTTGAGCCAAATCCCAGATACAGAGGAACCATCTGGGGTTCCTTCACAGATGCCCCCAGGCTCAGAAGCAGCACTTGGAAAATACTAGGGAGGTCTCTGGACCCACACACTCTCATTTGCCAACATGTTGGTTATAAACCTGATGAAGGGGCAGTGAAGATGAGTTTGAAGTTCCATTTGCTAGATGTGAACAAGGGGGAGGTGATCACAGCCCTCAACTCATCCAGGAGATGTTCCCTGTGTCCCTGACCTTGCTGGTTGTCAACAGCTGGCATTGCAGAGCCTCTGTCTGTGGTAAAGCAATTTTCCTGCTTATCTTGTACCCTGCAGAATTATGGTTATTTGAAACAGTTAGGCTGTTGTATTTTTTGAATTTTTCTTTTAAAGTCTGTGTTAAAGATGGCTTTTGGAAGCATCCCCAGGAGAGTGGTAAGTGCCACAATGAACAGATCACACTGATTTTCCACCATTTCCCCTTTGCCCTGAGCAGTGAGCCAGGCCCACTCTTGGCCAGTTTGTGGAAGAAGGCAAGCTTCGAAAGAAAGCGACGACTATTTCTGCAATGAAGTCTGGTTTCTCCAATAACAGGCCAAAGTCCAGTACTCCCTAAAACCAAGCTGGTTGCCCAGAGGCACCTCTTCTGCTGCCATGTCCAGAACTTGCTTCAGCCAAGCCCTTTTCAATACCTCTCCCACCATTCCCCACAGGATCCCATGCCTAGGCAAAAGCATCCACAGCTGGCACAGGCTGTGTTTACAGCTGAAGCTCTCACTACTTGTTTTAGCTGTGCTACCCTGGACAGCATGCAGGGAGGCAAGGGATCCCCCCTGTCATTACCACGGGATATCAGGCAAGAAGTGAGGGTCACCGTCCCACCAGGGTTAGCTGGAGAAAGCAAGGCCCTGTGCTGCCTAGGGCAAAGGAAGCACAGAGCCAGAAGCGCTCGCTGCTGCTGGGTGCCCATTCCATGCTGCAAACATCCAGCCAGAGCGAGCACAGCAGCCCTGAGTATCCTGAAACAGCGAGTGCTTCCCTCACACATGCACCAGGGTCACGCACCGCTGCCTCGCCAGCACTCGCTGCCCGAGCCGCTGGTCCCGAGGAGACCTCACGTGGTGTTTGCTGCCCCTGCTTTGAATGCCCCTGTTATAGAAGATTGTTGTTCACTGGCCAGTGACAAAGACAGACATGCACCTGGGGACTGAGAATTGGGGTAAGCCCAGAAATATTCCCCACTCAAAAAAAAAAAAAAGTCTGCTGTCACTACAGAGAAAAAGGTGCTATTAAAAGAATGAGAGACTTTTAAGAGTTTGGCGCTGGTCCAGAATGAATGTGTTTTAGGGACCCAGAAGATCTTGTGGAAAGTCACCTTTCAGCCTGACGAGGGGTGCAAAGAGAAGGTGAGTAGGAGAGGTGAAAAATGAGAATTCCAGATGTTCCTTTACAGTGCTGTTTTGGGGACAGCATAGGATCTAGACCAGGGGCACTGATGTGTTTAAGAGGTGCACCATGCATATTTAATGTTCACCTTTTTCCAATTCCTGGCCTGAATGCCTCATATAGTTCAGAGGAAATATCCCACAGGGTCTAAACCAGTATTTAGCTCCACTGCTGCAGTGCTACCCTTCACAGCTCCTCTGAATAGGAGCCCTCAACCCTGGGCTCATCTAGAAATGCACATTTTTTTTAGTCAGAAAGAATTACCCTTTTTTTCCAGATGAATATGAAGGAAAATTCTGAGTCTAAGCAAATGCTAACCACAGTGTCCAACACATGGCAGGGACATGTCAGTAAGCTGCTCCAAGGTGGTACTTTCCAGAAGGCATATCCTGGCCACTGGTCCAAGGCAGCCTAAATTTTCATTAAAAAAAACACACCAAAACCCCCAGAATGGTGCCATATGGTGAGTCATTAACTCTTTGCATGGCTCAGCATCAGAAGCCCATTATTGCAAGGGGGAAACAATAGTGCCCACCTCCCCATGCCATGGGCAATGCCTCCCTGCAACATCTTGGAGTTGAAGGTGCTCTCTGATGGAGGACGCTCTCCTCCTCCACTTGTGGGCATCCCATAGGACTTACACAAGGAGATCCCTTTGGGATCAGTGCATGCATTCAAGCCTGGAGACTGCTACTCTCCCCATCCGTGGTTTGCAGGCTCCTGCTGCTGGTTCCTGCTGCTGGCTCATCATCCTCTGTGTCCGCAAGGAGCCCTCGGTATTCTTCTGTGATATATCTTAGATGTCACTTAACTACACTGTGTATCTTGGTGTCATTTCTAAGGAAGCTAAAAGAGTTCAGAAAACTGGAAGCAATGATGAAATCCAAACATCTCAGCTCCACAGTCATTTTTTTGCTGATGTAGAAGTGTTCTCTCCTCTTCCTGTCCTTTTAAGGGACCCCTGCAATTTTCCTCTCTGCTCCACTACTCTTCAGGCTGGAGTAGAAGTCATTCCTCACAGACTGCAAGACAAAAGTGGGAAGGGTTTTCCCTCTCACAGGCCCAAGCCTTAGGAGAGAAAAATCCCGCTTTGCTTTTAAGTATTGCCTGAGTAAATTCAGAGCTGTTCTAGAGAAAACAAAAGGAAGAAGAGAAGCAGAGAAAAGCTCAGCAGGGTCTGGTGGCAGTGTTGAAACACTGGCACCTTCTTTCCCCACTTCCTTTTCTGTTACTATTTTCTTTACCAGATGCTTCTCAAACTCCACATTTGCAGCAAGGTCACAGAGGAAGAGTAGATATACGAATGGGCATGGCATACCAAACCACTCCCGCACAGCCCTGTGCTCTCAGCTACCTGAATTCCCCCAGGGCCCCACTCCAGCCCTCCACTCTCACTTGCCCCCAAATTCCCCAGGGACTCTGCTCTGACCCATGTTACGTTTGTGATTGCACTGAAATACCCCCCGGGCTGCAGCTCAAAAAATACCATTGCTTTCTCTCACAGGCATCGAGGGGGGATTTTTTATTTTTTTTTTTTCCTTCATGTAAGAGGTTGCTTCTGGGGTGAACCAGGACTCTGGAGATCCAGTGTGCAGAACATCGAGTGGCCACCTGTTGGTAAACAGGTTTGGCCTCCACAGAAGTCCAAGCCCAGCCATGCTCAATGCTGTTTCTTTGCTCCTGCTTTGTGCTCCTGTCCCTTCCTCATCCACTGACTAGATTCCCTGAGCCACCTAGCCACCACCATCATTAAGAATAAAGAACAAAGCAAGGCAATGGGATCACAAGGTGCCTCAGGACATGGGTACCATGGGACATAGCTGTTTTGGGGAGAGGTTTGGGGTCACCAGGGAGCTAAGCTGGGCCACGCCGGGGCTGTGGGGAGAGCGCTGCGCCCAGACACTGAAGGACGTTGCCTCACTGCAGGAGACGGTCTAGGGAAGTGGAGGCTTGAGCGAGACCTCACTGCTCTCACATCTGCCCGAAAGGAGGCTGTAGTGAGGTGGCGGCCAGCCTCTTCCACCATGCCCAGCGCTGGCTGCAGAAAGGAGGGCGAACACAAACCGAGGCCGGGGAAAGCTCTAGCGGGGCCTGTCCCCGGCGCGGACACCGAGCCGGACCCCGCTCCCGAGGGAGGAGGGAGAAGCCGCAACTCCATTCCCAACACGGCCGCTTTCGGCTCGCCCATTCTCCCTCCCGAGGGCGCCAAGACAGCGCGGAAAATGAAAGCACAAGCACGGCCGTGCCCGGCGCCGACCCTCCGCCCGCGCCGTGAGGGCGGTGTTGCCAAGGCGGGCGCGGGCCGGGCAGCGCCGGGGCCGGTCTCGGTTCCGGTGACACCGGCCCGGCAGGCCGAGGTGGACGTTCCGGCTCGGGGGCAGCGCTCCGGGCAGAGCCCTGTGGCCCCCGACAGCCGCTGCTGGCCGGGCCGCGCCCCGCAGAGCCCCACGGCCCGCGGGCCCCCGCGCTGCCTGCTGGCCGCGCTGGCGCTGCTGGCGGCGCTCGCAGGGCTCGCTGTGTAAGTACCCGCCGCGGGGCTCCCACGCTGTCCTTCCCCCCTCCGCCTGGCCCCGGCCAAAGGGGGAAGCAGGCCCTGAGCAGGGGAAGGGAGGGGCTCAGCCTGTGCGAGCGCACCGGCCCCTGTGGCCGGCTCGGGCAGTGGGCACAGGCCTGGCCGCCATGGTCGGGCCGGCCGAGGCCCAGGAGGATGGCATCGCACTGCCCCACACATCCCTTACTTTTGTACTGAGGGTGAGCCTCGCCCTGCCTCATACTGACCCCACACATCCCTTACTTTTGTACTGAGGGTGAGCCTCGCCCTGCCCCATACTGACCCCATACATCCCTTACTTTTGTACTTAGGGCCAGCCTCACCTTGCCCCTTACTTGCCCCATACATCCCTTTTGTACTGAGGGCCAGCCTCACTTTGCCCCGTACTTACCCCACACATCCCTTACTTTTGTACCCCTGAGTGTCAGCCTAACCTTACGTTATACTTACCCCATACCCCTTATTTTATACCCCTGATGAAGTAAGCTTCACCTTACTTCCATACTTACTCAGTACCCCTTATTTTATACCCGAGGGTCAGCCTAACCTTACCCCATACATCCCTTACTTTTTTACCCCTGAGGGCCAGCCTCACCTTACTTCCATACTTACCTCCCCTACCCCCCTTTTTTTTCCCTCCATAGTGTTCTCTACTTTGAAGCAATCTTGGCACAAAACCCGTGTCCTAAGGAGATGGAAAACTACGTGGCATCAATGGTGCTGAGTGCAGTTGGTGACACACTGGGCTATTACAACGGGAAGTGGGAGTTCGAGCAGAGTGGCGCAGCTATCCACAGGCAGCTGGCAGAGATGGGGGGACTCAGCAACTTGAGCATCAGAGGCTGGAGGGTCAGTGATGATACAGTGATGCACTTGGCCACGGCCGAAGCGCTCGTAGCTGCCGGGAAAAACCCCAGGTTAGGGCATCTCTACTCTCTGCTTGCAAAGAACTACAAGGAGTGCATGAATGACATGGAGGGCAGAGCTCCAGGTAACCCCTTCATCATACTGTCTGGGCAGGGCTGTGCCATCAGTGATGTCTCTCCTGGCAGCTTGGAGCTGAGGCTGGCCCTGGCTCTGCTTTTTGGCTGTTCATAGCATTAACTGTGTATCATGTGAAGGCGAAAGTGTTCCATGCTCAGTAACTGCTTCAGGATGAGCTGAAGAGAACAGAATAAGGCAACCTAAAGTGGTTTGGGCTTCTCTCAATTAGGTGAAAAAGATACTGTTTTGCCCGCAATTACAAAACAGTCTTACAGGTGTGTTTGAGGCCTAGCCTTGAACTCAAGGGAAGGATAACAGCTTTTGCCTACACTCAGTGGATAAAAAATGCAAATTCAACCATGTGTTATGCACACCCTCAGATGCTGTGTTAAAGCATCACATAATGACTGGAATAAATTACATTAAAAATATAACTAAAGTCACAAAAGATCTTTGCTTGGAATAATTATGTTTATTAAACTCAAAGCCTGCTTGTGACTTGCTCCACACATCTACTTTCTGCAACAGGATAGTTAGGCCATAATCTTCTCTGAACCCTGTATTTCCATCACCTTTCTTTTCTCTGCATAGATACAATGGTGCTGAGACTCTGTCACAGGCAGTGGGCCTGTATTCAGGAGGGGCACCTTCACATGCTGCAGTAGCCAAGCCATGTACAACATATCCCTGTACTTCTAGTTCACCCAAACCTGCTAACCCAACTCTTCTCTGAGGATCCTGTCTGCTTGTGCGCTCATGGCCCAGCCTGTTCTGGATGCTTGAATTAAACTTAAATTGGAGGTGCTGAGGCTGGACCTCTAACCTGACTAGTGCAGGAAGCATGAAGTATCCAGGAAACACTCAAATTCAGCAACCATATGCAAAGTTTGTACATTGAAATTGTATGTATGCCTAGACATGCTTATTTGGAGTGGCCAGAATAAGTCAAGAATGTTCTTGCTTGACATTAAACATAGGAAAGACCAAATCCTGCCTTGCCACTGAACACAGTGTGACAGAGCTATGCATTTCCAAAACAAACTAGGTTGGAAACTTGAGCAGGAATTTATCTGCTTACCTTTCCACAGTGACCTCCTACCCATGCGTGAAGAACTAAATTATCAGTCTTCTTTAACACAAGTTCCAGTTGTTGGAGTGGCCTAATTAATAAAATATTTAGAAGGGAGTAATGATGCTTGTCAGGATAGCGGGAGTGGGCAGGTTAAACTTCCAAGAGACTCACTGCTGTTTTGGTAAAGGAGCATCATTTAGTTTCCCCAGCTGGTGGGGTCTGCCAAGGTAGACTAACCACAGCTGGGAGTGAGACAGCACCTGGAAGGTATTTTCACCTCCACTATCTAGGCTTGGTGACTAAAACCTGAGATGAAAAGGAGAAGAACCTAAAATTTAAATGTTAGTAATTAATAGCTTAGGATAATAGCACACCTACTGCAGTCCTCCTGTGAGTAACTGAACTGCAATATGCCGAAAAGCAGTTCCCATTTGGAAGTGAAGAATTTGAAAGCAAATTTGCTATGGACACTAAGTGGAGTGACAAGGAGAGGTCGGGTTATCTAGATAAAGAAAGAAAAGCATATTCCTTAGTGGGTCCAAGGACACTTGAACATCGTAAAATTTTGGGAGAAGTGTGGAAAGAAATGTGGAAAAAAATATAAGTCTGTTGGGAATGTTTCTGCAGCAGCCTTCTGGATTGCTCTTGATGCAGCCACAAGAAAGGCACTTGGTTCTGAGAGCTTAAATCCTGACCCTTAGCAGTTTAATGCTCACTGACATGCTATCAAAGGGAATACCTAATCCATATCCTTAAAAGCTGTCAGCAGTCTGTGAGTCTCCATGCCATACTGATAAGTCCTAACGATAGAAGTTGCATGTTAGCAACTTCTTTTGGCAGTTCAGAATAAATGGATTTTAACTGAGAACATAAACCACAGTGGTGCTGTTCTGGCCTAAGTATTCACTGGGGAATTGCAGCCCTGAAGGCTGAGAATGGAAAGTTGCTGTTGGAACTTTCACCAAAAAGAGAAGAGTTCCCTAGAACACTGGGGGAAAGTCACACTGATTGCCCACATGAGGGAGTCCAGACCTGGAAACCAAAACCTGCAGCAACAAAGGGATTCCCACAGTGTTATGAGTCATTGGACAGCCACAGCAGGGTCCCTCAGGGATGCAGCCCCAGGTGTGACCTCACTGTCTTAATTCAATGACAAGTTAATACTCGCATTCATTATTGTTATTTGTGATGTGCCACAGCCCCAAATTCATTGTATCTTGCAGATTAAAAAGCAGATGAATTAAGCAACACAAGCATGGAGATACTTCTTTTTTCATGGTACAACTACATCTGCCTCTCCAGGAAGCCTTCTGCTTCAAAACTCTGGTCTTTCAGTCAAAGTCCTCTCCCTGTGGAAGAGGTTGGGTGTTGTGGTTGTTTTAACTCAGCTTTTTTATGTGTATTGATCAATCTCAAACAAGTCTGTGCTTGTAAGTCTAGATAAATGAAATGGAAGCCTATTCCAGAAAGAGAGTGTTTGAAGTTGTTCTTGAAACTTTTTCAGGTTGCCTTTCTTCACACACATTGCTTTGTTGCTTTTATTTCTCCTTTCTCAGGTTACTTTTAGTTTCCTATTGTTAGTACAAAGGATTCCTAACCAGGATTTGGTGCATTTCCAAAACAATTTCCTGATTTAAAAACTCCTAGAGCAGTTTTTTTTTTAAAAACTTGTTCTTAAAAAGAGATCTGACATGATTCCAGCTTAGTCTTCCTAATTCAGCTTTCAAATGTTTTAATATTTTAACTGTTTAAAAGCATGAGGATAATACTTGTCATACTTCATAAATCCTCAAGTCTTAGCTGTCATACACTGGTTTGTTCTACACAAATTTTCCACTTTCAAGTTATCAGTAGTCAGCTCCTAAAATAACATGAACAGGCTTAAACCTGCATTGCAAAATAACCAGTCTTCTAGTCTTAATGCCTTGTCTTCTTCCGTATTTTCTTTTAACTACAATTAATGCAAGAACAATCTCACTTTTTATCAAGGACTGATGTGTGTGGTCTCAACCTCCCCAAACGCGTTGGTTGGTATTTCTTGTAAGGATTAGAGGGGAATTTAACGAAATTTTCAAATGGTGATTTAAAACAAAAGGAGACACCTTCTATAACAAAACTGTGGGTCTGGTTACTATGGGATGTTAAAGGAGTCTGAAGGCTTGCATGGACTCAAGTTCAGGAGACCATTTATGGTGGCTCAGTCTGCTGGGGGTTACTGAATGTGTGTTCACTTTGGATCCATCTTCTGACTCAAGTGTGCTGTGCTTCTCTGCCTGCTGGAAACCAAGTGGGTCTTCTTGGGAAGCACTGTACTTGCCCCATTTTTTATAGCTTTTCCATAGTTACCTGTTAGTGGCTGTGTTTGGATATGAGCTAGTGGACTGGACAAACCTTTGGTCTCAGTACAGTTCCTCAGCTTATGGAAGAGGAGTACAGTAAAGCCAGTTCTGCAGACCATGTTGAAGTGAACGAGGTTTCATGGCTTTCTGACAACCTTAAACTCCAGCAAGGGAGAGCTGGAAAACATTTCCTATCTGTGAGGCAATGGGAAAGATTCCTGATGAGCTTGTAGGGTCTCTGCCTTTAAAAGGTCCTGTAAAGAGGCTAAACAACTGAAAAAGCAGTTACTTAAGACTTGCCGTGTGTTAGGGATCCTACACACCTCATTTCTGGGGCAAAGAAGGAGAGGGGGAACAGAGAGAGAGAAAGAAAGATGTCTACATATCTAATCTATTAGTATCTATGTTTTATAGATAAGTTATTACATAACATGTAATGTAAATACAAACAGTGCCAGTAAATCAGCAGTGGAGTGTTTCTTACCCTCCAGACTTTTATTTTCAAAAACCAGAAATTATCAGGTCTGTTTGGGAAAATGCAGGATGTTCCAGCAGTTTAAGGCAGGGTATGTAAGTGAGCAGACAACTGATGATTTTTAAAAGGCATCTCAAATCCCTTATGCAGAGTAATGCTTCCTTCCCTGCTACCTTGCCTGTCTTCCCCTAGTTCCGAAGCTATGTGACCCTATCTCCTAATGATGCATGTATCCTTCTGTTTTCCTTGGGCTCTGCCCCTCCTGTCCAGGTACCATGTCTATGGAAAGCGCACTGAAGCTGAATCCAGGGCGACCAGATGGGTGGAGGATCCCGTTCAACCCTCGGGCGGGAGGCTGTGGAGGTGCCATGCGCGCCATGTGCATCGGGCTGCGTTTCTACCACCCCAGTCAGCTGGACACCCTGGTGCAAGTCAGCATCGAGAGTGGCCGGATGACTCACCACCATCCCACGGGCTACCTGGGGGCCCTGGCCTCAGCCCTGTTCGCAGCTTACGCAGTGAACAGTGTGCCCCCCCAGGCCTGGGGGAAGGGGCTACTGGACGTGCTGCCTCAGGCAAAAGCCTATGTGCAGGACACTGGCTTCTTTGTGAAGGAGAACGTGGAGCACTGGTGAGCTGTTTTCCCAGCACCGCATTTTCCTAAAGCCTGAGCACGACAGGGCAAACTCTGTTTATACTGAGGTTTCAGTGATCACATTATGGTGAACTCCTAGAGCAGCACATGCCTGCTGTGCGATGGAATCAACTCAGAATACCTCTAACTTGGGGGGGAAAAAAAGGCAGGTTGTGTTTGAGTCACATAGTTGTGACCTTTTTTGGATCCAGTATGAGGTAGGTACACTTGTCATCTCAGGCAACTGTGATCTGATGAAAAGATCTGAAGCAGGGCTGGGGAACTGCATCAGGCTTAGGGCTGAGCTCAGTTTGAAAGTTTTAACCAAATCTGGCTGCAGATCCAATGTGGCTCTGTGTGCAGGGGCACAGAGGTAGAGCTACTCTGAATTTTGGAGGATGACTCAGTTCTCACTCTGAACCTTTGAATCCTGTTCAGTGTGACAGCAACAGGTGCTGGGCTGCCTTCTCCCATGTGGCTGGAGGGAGGGGAAATCTGAAACAAGTCCTTGTGCCTCTTACTGTAAATCATGTCCGTAGTCTGACAAGTGGGGGACGCCCACCACTTTGCTGAGCCATTGCTCCGAGCTCTTGAGCATGTTTTCTGCTGGCGCCTGTGCAGAGCTCAGGTATGTGCTTCTGCCCTGGGACAGCTCTTACAGCCACTCCATCCCGTCTCCTGTTTTGCAGGTACTACTTTGAAGAGCAATGGAAAAAATACCTGATGGAGAGAGGCATATTGGATGGGGTCTCGTCGCCTTCATTCCCCCCCAAGTACGGTGTGAAAGAGAGAGACGACTTCTATTTATCTCTGAGCTATGATGGCTGGGGGGGCAGCAGTGGGCACGATGCCCCCATGATTGCTTACGATGCCCTGCTGAGCTCAGGGGACTCCTGGACCAAGCTGGCTCACCATGCCTTCTTCCATGGGGGTGACAGCGACTCCACTGCTGTCATCGCGGCTGGCTGGTGGGGGGTCATATATGGCTTCAAGGGGGTTCCCCTCTCCCTCTATGCCCACCTGGAGTACAAGGACCGCCTGGAGAAGGTAGCCAAAGGCTTGTACCAGCTTGTCTAGGCAGGGGGTGGCAGGGGAGCACTTACCCCTGCCGCCCTCTGCTCACTCAGTTTGCAAACCTGCTGGATTAAAGCTTGTGAGGGTAAACCACAGCCCGGCCTGACTTTTCTCTGTGCCTGTGTGTTGGCTTCAGTGGGGAGGCCATGTCAGTGCTAGGCTGGGGCTAGTGGATGAGGGGAAGCAGTCACAAGGTGGTCTGATGGGAGCACACAATGGTCCCTTGAGCAGCCACGCTCTGAGACCTCCCTCCTCCGCTGCAGGGTGGCTGCACATGATCTGATCCTCAAGGGGAGCAGGAACACCTACTGTAGCAGTGCTGGTCATGCTGTAGCAGCAGGAGAGGCAGCAAAACTCACTCAGGCTGCCCCAAAGCAGGGTCCTGCCCATACGAGTATGCCAGGGGATCAGGGATGCACTGGGACAGGGAGTGTACATGGGCTCGCAGAGATGCCTCTTGGCAAAGCTGCGACAGCTGGCCCAAGCTTGTCACCTGGTACTGTCACAGGGATTGCCAGGGACATGCTGCTGTAGCACTGAGTGTCTACGGAGCTAAAACCTCTGCTGCTCAGCACAGAGTCTAGAGCAGATGCAGCCCAACGCAACTTACTGGGGAGCGGGCAGAAGCAGGGGATAACAAGAGTTTTCTCATACAATTATTTTAGCAGAGAGTATTTTTTTGTTTGAAATGAATGTGGAAAAAACCCAAACCTGATCTGTGTGAGCAGTGCATTTTGCACAATTCCACAGCACTTCTGCAATAAGGTAGGAATGCATCACGCTACTTCCCTATTTCAGTCAGTGTGGGAATTCAGCACTCCTGATCAAATCCTTACTCACAGTAAAAGTTGGTAATGAGAATGAACAGGTTGCATTTTACATCAGCTTCTGTAGTGAACTATATTTTTCTGCTTTCATCAATGCCACTGAAGATTGTTTGATTAACATTTGTTATGCATAATTCTATATAAAAAAAGGGTTTTCTTCAAATCCAGGCTGTGACACAGCAAAGTACTTACTGTTTTCAGAGCAATTCAAAAACAGTGTACCCCATCCAATAAAAAGATCTGACAGGCCTCTTTTAAATGTTAGATTCTATTACGGTATGAATTAAGGGATGGAAGGGAGAAGTATGAAGAGCCAGAGCGTGCATGCTCCAACCTACAAGAGAGGAGAAGTGCTACCAGGGCAGGAGGGGAGTTAATGCATCAAGGAACAGTGGCAGTGGGAGAGGCTGCCCAAGAGGCAGGACTCAGCACACCTGTATGTAAGGAGTGCACATAAAGGCATAATAAAAGTCCAAATCTGACAAAGACCAGCAGCAATAGGATTCACAATTTCAACACAGTTTACTACAGCTCTTGGGTGTGTTGTATAAAACATGTTTTAGTGCAACATAGTACAAAGTTTTTGTTCTTTAAAAAAAAAATCCCAAACATTTTTCCACATCATGCATGGATAGGGTACCTCTCTTTCTTCTTGGGTTTGTTATAGAAAGTTACAGCAGAGAGAGTGGTTTGAAAAGCTCCACATTAAAACTCGTTACAGGAAGAGTCTGCCTTATAAAAACAGAGAGAAGTTTGAGACTGGGCAACACACTGCCAGAGAAATGGAGAAATGTCACTGGCAAGGTACATTTAGGGACCAGTGTGGGAGCTGCTTCCCAGGACAGCCTCGGCTCTGTGCAGGAACCGCTGGGCTGGGAAGGGACCCGATTTCATCCAGGGTGATGGGGCCATGGAGCAGCCCTCCAGGAGAACCCTGCTCTGGGGCAGACAGGTTGGCGAGGACGAGCGTGGCTCAGACACAGAGCAGAGCTCTCCCAGGGAAGAATGGCTCCTGCTGACTTCATTTTCTCTTCTTCCTTGAAGCTGAAATGAGTTGCGGTTCGTGCCCGGGAGCGGTATGTACAGGAGATAGTACATATGGAACAATATCCACTGGCTGCAGCTGCTGCTGTTTGCGCCTCAGTTCTTCATTTCCATTCACTTCACATCCCACTCCTCTCTTTGCAGACATCTCAGCCAGAAAGGGAAGACAAGTGTGTGGGTGTGCGATACATACATATATAGGAGTGTGATTTTATGCATGTGCTGGGGCCAGCAAGCAGTTATGCCTCAAGGAGGCAGACTTCACAGAGGGACAAGTGAAATTTGGGCTTCCCAGCAGAAGAAGAAACCAATGCTGTTCTCTTGGAGGGCGCAGAGGTGGCCAACTTCAAACACCTTAGCACAGGATGATCTGCGGCCATGTGGGTCTTCTCCCAGACGGGAGAGAGGCTGCACGGTGCAGATCTACCTGAAACTTCACCACCTCTGAAATTCCAAGGCATCAGGGTCTGACTAGTGCTACAGAGCATCTGCTGAGGTCTCCTCTGTTCACAAAGAGCAGTCCAACCCTCCCAGAGAGGACAACGGTTGGGATATGGCACCTCTCACATGTGAGGCGGGGGGTGGGGGGGTGGTCTTGCGGTTGTGCCCATCCGCCTCTGGTTGGCTTCAGCCACGCTGAAAAAATATGAATGGCTGGATTTGCCAGGAAGACATCAAGGAAGACAACAAAAGGCCATTTTTGGCAAATATTTTCTTCCGCCAGACGTAACGCTTAGGCTGTACTGGGGAGGAGGCGGTTTCCTCCACAGGACCAGGCAGGGGTTCTTGGCATCAGGGGTACAGGAGTTCAGGTGTCCCACATGGCGAGAGCCCTGGTGTGGTTCGTGAGAGCCATATCTTTCACAGAAAGAACAGCATTTCCTGCCACAGCGGCTCGTACGAGAGGAGGTGACTGCCAGGAGGAGGAGCTTATGGAAAGATGGTTTTTCCTCCTGAATTCCCAGAAATGACAACCAACAGATGCACATACACACAGAGGGCAAGATTTCTCTTGGACAAGGGGGCAGGAAAGCCCCCAGGGTGCTGATGTACTGCAGGCTCCTTGCCTTGTCCAGGCTCACACCAGGAAGTAGTGCAAGCCACAGGAAAACTCCTGACCCGTGGTGCTTAAGTGCATGTCCCCACTGCGTGGCATGTTTACTACTGGGCTCCTTGGCTGAACCATCCAGGGACTGTGAACCCAGCCTGTGGAGCTTTCCCTTTCCTCCTTTCAAGAGTCATTACTTTGGTCATGTTGAGGCCTTCAGAGACTGGATCAAGCCTCCCATCCAGAAATGACAGGGGCAAGGAGGGGATCCACCTCATCAGAGATGGCAGCATGGACACGAGGGAGGAGCATGACTCTGGTAAGCTGGACCATATGAGGACCCTCTTTGCTACCAACACAGTCAGGGCTTTCAGGTATCCTCCCTCCTTTCCCCCCTGTTCAGTTCCTTGAGACAAACCAAACTGCTTTTGTCCTGATCACAAGCACGCTGAACGTTCAGTCTCTCCAAGACCTGGGAACACTCCCAAAAGGTGAATTGCTCCCCCATGAGAGAACAGTAAGGTGAAGGCAAGAATAGGCTGAGGCTACAGCCAGCCTTTGAAATGGACCTCCCAACAGACAGCCCAGTTAACCCTTCTGGGAACAGACCTGGCTTTGTCTGTTTTGGAAGAGGGAGTACCTAGCTCAGTGCACTTTGGGAAAAGACCTTCTTCATCATGGCACCGAGTCTGAGAAAGAAGAACAGTCTGTTTTGGAAAAAATATACATTTAATTCCAAACAGATTGTCCCAGGACTGAACAACCCCTGGGAACTCCATGCTGTGTGGAGGGCAGGGGAAGCCTACAGTTCTTTCAGTGACTGAAAAAAAAACAATAAAAAAGTAACAGCCAAAAAGACAGCAACTGATGGGAGTAAAATTAGTCTGAGAGGAACATCCGCTATGTGCAGCAAGTGCCTCTGTCCATCAGGATGAGGGGGTGCATTTCCACAGGTGCTGGAAGAAGCCTCAGACCTTCCTGCTCCTGCTGGCTGGGCACCCCACAGCCTCTGCATCAGAGCACAGACAAGGAAACAAATGAAACAAGAACAACAAAACCCACTCTGTTCCTTAGGGTTCCCATTGTGTCTCTGCTCTTTGTCCCTCTGTGTGTCCCTCCAGGAGCCTCTGCCTCTTTAGTCTATGGTTCCCGGGTGGATGCTGAGGACTGGTGGCTCTAGGCAAGTGGGAGAGTAGTTGAGGTGGGGCTCTTTGATCCACAGCAAGGGGACCCCGTTCTTGCCCTCTGTGTTCTTGCTGGAGTGTCGGCTCTTGAATCTCACCAGGAGGATGGTGATGATCAAGATGCCAAAGATGGGGAAGGGGTAGAAGAACACAAAGTAGAAGAGGGCATCATTGGAGCAGATGACTGACTGCAGGGTGGACCCTGGAAAGAGATACAGGATGGTCACATTTCATGGTTTCTTTGTAATGCAGGCATATAAATGTCTTCAGAAATGTTAAAAAACAGATGCTCATTAATCTACGTCAATGCAGGAGGTGGGGCTCTGAGAAAAATACCAATGTTAGAAAACAAAGCAACAGAAGAAAGTTAGCACAGGCCATGTTTTAGCTTTAATGCCCCAAGAGTTTAATGCGTGATAGAGTCCTCCCTGATGGAGATTTTATAGTATCTTATAAAGCAAGGAGCCTTGCAAAGCCTTGATTCCCTCAGTGGTGCTACACAAAGGCAGCAGCACCCCAGGGTACCTCCCTTAAGGGTCCACAAAACCCTGGTTTATAATCTCAGTTATCTCTGCGGCCTCTCTGCACCATCTAGGGGCTTCAAAAATTGATGTGAGCAGACCCCTGTGCCACAGCCTGCACCCTTGTGCAGAGCTAATCCAACTTCCAGGGTGTTTCCCAAAGGGAAGGGTTAAACCTCAGTGGTGGACAAAGTCTGCCCCAACTGACTGAGACACAGCAGGGGGTAAGCCCCAGCACAGAGCTGAGTGCAGTGTGGATACTCAAGCCAAAGAGCTGGGCTACGAGCCATCTGTCAACTGGAAAAATACTGGCACCACAGACCTGCCCTGGTGCAGGTGAGCTCCAGTCCCATTCATTCCTTGGCCTTTTCCTTTTGGCTGAACCAAGGACACAGGGGATGCCAGAGCCATGATCCCGAGGCAGTCATCAGCTCTCCTCACCTGCATCCTGCACATGAACAGCGACCATGCCTGACTCCTCCTCTGCCAGCCGGTACCACACACCGTTGGGGTCCACCAGCCACTCCTCCACACGGCACGAGTAGTTGCCAGTGTCAGCACTGCCAGCCTGCAGCACTGTCAGCCGGAACAGCACCGCCGAGAGCCTCTGGAAGCGCAGGCGGCCCTCCCAGCGACCAGCCTCGGGGCTGAACACGGCATCGAGGCCCACGCTCAGCACCTCCTCCCTCTCCTCCTCCTCCTCCTCCTGCTCCACATGGTTGCCTGCCTCTTTGGCCTGCAGGCTGTACCATGTCACTGCAAAGTGGGACTCCGGGCTGGAGCGGGACAGGATGCTGCAGTCCAGCGGGAAGGACTCCTTCTCCTGCACTGTGAGGTTGGCGGTGGCTGTGTCCACCTGCAAGGTGGGATCTGAGGTGATAAAGGGGAGAGGTGAGCACCAAGCTAACTGCAGTGATCAAAGCCATCCTGCAAACTGACTGTCATGACTCTGCTGTTGGGCATGGCCAAGACCTACAGGTACCCCTGTGGTCAACCCTGCAGGCACAGCATCCTGCCCACCTGCCCATGCAGACCCTCACACTGACTGAGGGGTGTGTGTGTGAAAGGACAAAGCTGCTGCAGCTCATCCCGACATGCTACAAGAACGTGTCAGGAGGCACTAAGGTGTGGTGCGAGCGCTGAGGAGCAATGTACTACTCCTCCCCAGCTATCGCTGCAAAGAGCACTGCAATCCCTGCTTTTTTATTGATTTGAGAGCACTCAAAGGACTTGAAAATCAGTGTGACAGAGGAGAGTTTCCAGCAGTTTGGAAAGTTATTTAGGGTAAGAGGCTCCTCCATGGAGATGGCCTCAACACTGACGTAGCAAGGACACTCCAAAAGTCTTCCTCTCTTGGGTTTCTTTTTTCCCCTCTAGTGCTTTCTGCAAGGCTAAAGAGATGTTTTTCCCTAACTGAGATACAGCAGTCAGAACCCAAGACGAGTTGATTAAAGGCTGACTTCAAGAGCAATTAACATTTGGTTTAGTCATCTTGCCAGGGAACACATACTCCAGGGATCAGAGTCTGGATCTAAGCTTTCACTTAAAGATTAAAAAGCCCTTCCCAGTGTGGCAGCTGAGCAGGAAGGATAAGCTGACAGCTCACTGAAGAGAGAGGTGCTTTCTCCTCCAGCAAGGATACCTGGGCAAGACCTCCCATTGTGCAGAGCCTGGGTGTCCATGCAGGAGGGGGCTGCTGTCCCCCAGCTCTCATCAGCTGCAGGGCTGCAGTGCCCAGCAGGCTTCTCATTATGGCACCTGCCCAACACCTTTTTAAATGGTCCCATAAGGAAAATCTTCATTAAAGCCAGAGCTCTTCAGGCCATAGGCAATGTATTTTCAGTTCACATCTTCCCCAGGAAGACTCCTGAGCAGAAACAGAGATGAGGTTAAGTCCTGAGATTTCAGGGACTACTGAGGTGAATGGGAGGAAGGGAAGGAAATGCCTTGCCAAAACCTCTCCCACCTCCACAGGTTAAGCAGAAAGAGAACTGCTCTCTGAAGGCACTCAGAGGTGTTTTTTTCCTCCTTTGCTCATGACTGTAGTCCTGATAGATGAGCATGGAGAGTCTCACTAATGAGACATGAGTCACAAGGAAGATTAGTCATTTTGTTAAGTACAAACTGCTATAAAACAAAAACAAACAACAACAAAGCACTTTTAGAAAAAAACCCCAAACTCTCTCTCTTCTTCCCACTCCACATCCTGCTGCCACTCAAAATGAGTCTAAAGGACTTTCAGAGTTCATTCCCCGATCCATCAGGGCCAGCAATTATCACACTGGATGGAGAGCTGCACTTACAACCAGTGGGCATGCAGGGCACAGGGACTGATTGCCTGGGGAAGTGTCCCTCCCCAAACCACTCTGGCCAGCAAAACCTCCCAAGCAAGGGCCTGGCAGGTAAGAGCTCTGCTCCCATGAGCGTGCTCCTCCTCCACAGTACAAATCTCTGCCAGGAATGACCACTAAAGTCTTTCCAGAACTTCACCTTTTTGCCAGCTCTGCTGCAGAGTTATGAGGCTGGCACCTCACTGGAATGGGCAGGCATGAAGCACCACAGCACTACTTTTAGAGTGATTGCTTTACAGGCTCAAAGTACCCAGCAAATGAGGACTGTACTATAATTTGACCTACAACCTTTAAGACAGACATTTAATCTTGAATCATATGCCTGAAAAACTAGGGAATCTGTATTTTCCAAGGTACACTGCCCTTGCAGCTTTATCTGTTGTTAAAACAGACAGAATTTAGCAGAGCACTCTGGAAAACTGCTTTTGAGGGCTTAGGAGTCCATCAGTGCTGGTCAGTCTTAAGAACCGCCTTTTAGAAGTAGAGGGGCAGGCAATTCCACTGTGTCTTAAGCAAGTGGGCCAGAAGAGCAGTTTGGCTGAACAGGGACTCCTTGTGGAGCTCAAGAGAAAGAAACTGTATGATCTTTGGAAGCCAGGTCAGACTTCACAGAAAGATTACAGAGCTGTGATTAATGTATGCAGGGAGAAGACACAAAAGGTCAAAGCTCAGATAAAGTTGAAACTGGCCAGTGTTGTGTCAGCTGACAAGAAGGGCTTTTTTAAGGATGTTAATAGCAGGAAGATGTCTAAAGAAAATGGTGGACTGATACTTGTTAAAGGTGGTCAATAGGGATGAAGAAAAAGCAGAGGGATTCAATGCTGTTTTTCTTCAGTCTTTAACGGTACTGACAGATCTTGGGGTGCCCAATCCCCTGCATCAGAGTACCACCAGTGTGGGAACAGGAACTTTCTATCTTCAGACACTGAAATTGTGAGGGATCAACTGTATCATCTAAATGTTAAAAAAGCCCAAGGGGCCTGATGGGATTCATCCCAGAATACTGAACGAGCTACCAGATGTCATGGCAGGACCCCTCTCCAAACACAATCCAAAGGCCTTGGGAGTCTGGGGATGTCCCTGCTGACTGGAAGCCTGCCAACATTAGAGCTGTTAGTCCAACCTCAGTTCCTGGAAAAACTACAGAGAAGATTATACTGGGTACTACTGAAAGGCATTTAAAGAACAATGCAACCATCAGGCATAGACAACATGGGTTCACAAAGAGAAAGTCCTGTTTAACTAACTTAATATCTTTCTGTGATAAGGCCACTTGCCCAGTGGATGAAGGGAAGGGAGTGGATGCAGTTTTTCTGAATTTTAAGTAAGGCTTTTCATACTGTCCCTCACAGCATCCTTCCACCTGTGGGATGAGTGGGTTCATGGTACACTAGGTAAAGAACTGGCTGAGGGGCAGGGATCAAAAAGTGGTGGTGAATGGGGCTACATCTGGTTAGTGACTCGACCCTAGGGGTGTTTGTAAAGGTTCAATATATTTATCAAAGATCTGGATGCAGGAATTGAATACACCATTAGCAAGTTTTCTGATGATAGCAAATGGGAGGTTCTGTTGACTCTCCGAAGGAACAAGAGGCCTTACAGAGTGATCAAGACAGACTGGAGCACTGGATTTTGATTAATGGAATGAAATTTAACAAGTTGAAATGCCTGGAGTTTGCACCTAGAATGGAGCAATAAATAAAATAAAAATAAAATGGACAGAGACAAGGCTGAAGGAAGGCCGTGCAGAAAGGGATCTGGGCGTGCTGGCTGATAGCAAGCAGTGTGTCCCTGCTGCCCTCTTTTCATGCAAGGACCTTGCCCCTGGGGCACACAGCTAGGAAACACAGGTAGCGTCTTCCATCTTTCTCCAGTCAAAGCGGAGTAAAATCAGAAGCCTATCCTATCCAACCTGCCAAGTGCTGAAAAAAAAGCAATTTGCAGATGCAGTGGTGACAAAATCCCAACCCATCCAGCTGCGTTTGCAGGAATTGCTCTACCCCCCTTCCAGAAAAGCAAGGGTGCACCCAAGAAGACAAGTAAAAAAGCATCAGCACGGTCTGTTGTGCAGTGCTCCTTCCCTCCACCCTATTGTTGACAGACAGATGGTGCCTCACACATTTGGTCCAAGAGGACACAATGCTGTTTGAAGCTGACGACACGAAATCCTCCTCACCTGGCTGCTTGACCATGAGGGTGAGGAGCCCAGAGAGGTCCTCTGCCCGCTTGTACCAGCGGTCTCCGGGGTCAAGGAGCCACTCCTCCACGCGGCAGTTGTAGGTGCCGCTGTCCTGCACTGTGGCATTTTGGATGGAGAGCAGGAAGAGGCCCGGGGACGGGCTCTCCAGGTGCAGTCTGCTCCGCAGGTTGCCCGGCACTGCCAAGTCGCCGTAGTGCAGTGTGCCCTGCCGGCTCAGCCAGGCCACCACCTCCTTCTCTGGGTGGCCCAGCCGCCACATGTACCACTCCACTGAGAGCTGCGAGGAGGGG
Source organism: Acropternis orthonyx (assembly GCA_035583155.1). Taxonomy (NCBI): domain Eukaryota; kingdom Metazoa; phylum Chordata; class Aves; order Passeriformes; family Rhinocryptidae; genus Acropternis; species Acropternis orthonyx. The sequence continues at coordinate 5,690,937 of JAWWEU010000001.1, read as the reverse complement.
CTGGTCCGGTTGCTCACCAGGCACTCCAGGGTCACCCACTCGTTCTCCAGAACCGTGATGTTCTTGTGGGTCTGGTTCACATGCAGGTGGTTATCTGTGAGGAAAGGCCATCAGAAATGCAAGGTAACTGAGGGCTGCAAGGGTCCTTTGTCTCCCAACAAGCCTTTTCCCACATGGCTACAAGCCTGGGGTGTGACGAAAGCAATCAGGAAGTAGAGGAAAAAAAACCGGAGGAAAAGAAAACAGGACTCGTGTTTTTTAGGGTCTTCTGAAAATCCCAGGCTAGACACGAACAATGCCTCATTCAGCGCAGGGAACTTGGAAACTCACAATCTCCCAGTAGGATCTGTGAGGTCCAAAGTCCACAGACACCTTAAGAAGGGAGATCACAATTCAATCTTTTCTCATTCTCCTCCTGGGGCAAGGCAGTAGCCTGATCACAACACAAGCAGTAAGCACTCCTGCTATGGAAATAAGGAGAAAAGCAAGGTAGACAATAGACAGCTGAACATAGAGCACCACCACTGCAAAAAGAGAAGTGGCATGAGGGCAAACTAGCACACAGTGTTCTACTGCCTTGGGAACGTCCCTGGTTTTTTGCTCCACAATTTCATTGATACACAGTGGGGGTGACTGGAATCAGCTCTTTTATAAGAAATGATGTGTCATACACTTTTAGCTCCTTCACGATTCATTTCCAGGGACACAGTCTGGACTTCCCTGGGACAGCTGCTGCAGTAAGCAAGAGGCACCGTGCTTTCCAGAGAGAGGTGGGTGATGGAAAGGAGGGGGCAGGTCACAGCCTACCCCTCCCTGACCACTCCTCAGCTGTTTTAGGACTTTGCAGACAGAAATGAGGGGCTGGGACTGGTAGCTGTGGTCTACTGCACTTCCAGAAACAGGCACCTGGAGAAAGCAAGGACAAGGCAGGCTTCCTCAAGCAGTACCAATGCCCTGCCTCAGCAGCGCTCCCTGCCTCTCCCCTTTGCGCAAAGGAAGGCTCTGTCCCAGCTTGTGGGGGCCATATGCTATACTGATCTCCTTCATCAGCCCACCTTTATCAGTGCTGTCTGCTGCCACGGAAACCACCAGCAGAGCAGATTTCTCCTTCCCTGGCAGCCAGCTCCCTACCTCATTAAACTTGTTATTCCCATCTCATGTACACAGCTGTATCCATGCTGGTGTAAATACTGGTATTTTTGGTCTGTGTTTTGCCCAGCCACCTGTGGGAAATTATGCTTTCCT
>JAWWEU010000001.1:5602950-5680244 GCA_035583155.1 Acropternis orthonyx | reverse complement strand
AGCACCTTCACACCCAGCCTGAGGGGTCATGTCTGCTAATGGGCCATCAGGGATTCCAAAAATATGTCAGAATGTAAATCACCCATTGTGAAACTCCCCACCCTGAGGGAGATACGGTACACTCCCACCTGAGCCTAAGCATATATAAACTGGGGTTTTGGGACTGGGGGTGTCTGGTCGGATCCAGAGGAGGCTCAGAGCCGCAGCAGGACTGCGACTGCCACTCTCGACCGGACCAAGACAATCATCCTCGTCAACAGGTTTCTTCTTTCCTCTGTAATTAGGAGGGTCAGGTGGTGCTCAGCACAGGGGCTGATGATCACCATTCTGTCTGTGCCCCAGGGTGCTGGGTTACACACTTGTTTTTGTGGGTCAAACGGACTTCTTTTTCCCTGTACCCTTGTGCTTATTGTGATGTTTTTACTAAATTGTAATTCTGACTTGTAATCTGTTGTGAGTTGGATTCATTCCTCCTGCCAGTTTATCTTTAAACCAGCACATGTTAAAATAAAAGACCCTGAGCCATAGGATCAGCATGTTTGGGACCTGCCGTTTTGCTGTAAGGAAGTAGATCTCAGGTTTAGTGAAGCCAGGAATTCAGTCTTCCACCAATGTCAGAATAAGCAGAAACTCCAAAATAATCAGCCCCTTATGAATTAAAGTTCTGAAAAAGCATTCATATAAAAATTGTTTGTGTTTAATTCCGCTGACACAGCAGTATTAATCTCTCAAGGTAAAATCACCATGAGAAGAAATGGCTGGCTTTATTTTACAGAAGTTACTCTCTCTGTGTGGGTGCTGCTGCACCACCTGGCTATGCAGGTCATTGTCACACTGGAAAGCAAAGCCATTGTGAGCAGGCAGCTCTGTCCCACCAGCAGAAGATGCCCCCAGTCCATCAGCTGAACCAAGAGACAAGGGGGAAGGAATTGGGTAACTGAGCCATCTCTCTGTCTGGCTGTTCCACATTGTTCTTCTCAAAACAGGACACTGGCTGTGCAAAGGACTGATGGGGAATACACAGTTTCTTATCCCAGGAGCAGCATTTCACACAACACACAAGCTAGAAAAATAGTACAGGTCCCATGCACAAGGATGGACAGCCAAAATGGCTGCTTGGGCATGCTGGGAGGTTCCCCTGGGCTGGGCAATGCTCTGACTGGAGAGCTGAGAATGCAGCAAGACAAAAATTGTGCTGCTGCAGCACTGAGCCTGCTGGCCCCAAGCTCACTCACCTTGTGAAGACCTGTGGGGCAGATGAGGCTCCATGCCTGGCCTGGATGGTCAACATTTGGTGGGAAAGCTCCTCATCACCAGTGCTCCCTCTCCCTCGAGGGCTGCCCCTGCTGACTCTGCTTTTGAAGTCTTCAAGGACATAAGGAATGTACAAAGCTTTAGAGCTGGACACCATCTAAGTACTGTTCACTAGGGAGTATTTTAGTCCAAGGAGAGCAAATAGAGAATCGATGAGAAGCTAAAGTGTGTGGAGAGAAGCTGTTTGAGACAACATCAAAGACGCTCCATGTGCACAGACTGCAAACAGGCTGACACCTGGTTTTGTATATGCATGCTGCAAATGGGAGTGGAAAACTGTTCTGGAGATATCAAAGAGAGAAGCAGAGAGTGCTTTGAAATGGAAGTAAAAAAATTGGTCCTGAAAAAGTAACCATGAAGAGAGAGTTAATTTGAACAGAGCAGCATGTCCTGAATACAGCCCCGGTCTCCTGGCCTTGTCAGTCTTGTTGGGGACTGAAAAGCAAGACTGTCTGCAGTAAGATCAGTGGGCACACACAGAGTACACTGAGTCAGGTTAGGGTCCCACTAGGTGCAAGGATGCCTTCCCACCCTCTTCACCCTTGTGAAGTGCATCCAGGATGCTTCACACATTAAAAGTTTAACTTCTCAGGTCATGCCTTTGTGTTCATTTTTCAGGCTGAAGTCCCAAGGGAACCCCTGAACGTAACCAACAGCAATCAGCTCAACATGCTTGGGTCTGAGGGAAACATTTCATAGGCAGATCTGCAGAGGAGCCAAGTAACGCTGCTCCCACATGGAAAACCGTAGGCAGGGGGAGATAAATCACAGCTCTGATCCCACAAGGCCAGTGTCACCATCCCCAGTAGGGGATCACGAATGCAGCAGCACATCCAGCACCAGCTCCCTCCCCTGTGACTTACACTGATGGGCTCATTTTGATGTGGGATGTTTTCTATAGGGTCAAGACAGAATTTTCTCTGAGTACTTCAGCTCTGCTGACAGCAATGTAACCTCCCGATGATGTGTGACCTGCACTGGGCCAGATTTGTCTGGGTGAGTGATGTGGCAGAGCACCTCCAATCAGATATTCCTGTTATTGCCTCTCTTCTGTCTCATTTCTTAGTGAGTGCAAAACCACAGCTGGCTTGACAAGGCTAGCCAGGAAGCGCCCTGCTTGGAGCAGAGCAGGGAGAGCAGCCTCACATGGAAGGAAAGAATAATCACAGGAGAACCCCACAGTGGCAGTGAGAAGAGGAGGTCCTCAGGTGTATGTGACAGTGATGGTACATGGAAAAGATGGGGGGTGGGGATGTTTGGAGTAGGATGTTATGGCTAAGTGTGAAGAAACAGCAGCCCAGGGTGCTGGCCTGGGATAAATAACTGTGCCAAGGAGATGTCAGCAAATCCCAGAGGGAAATCTGTCCCACAGGACCTGGCAAGTGTGGGGATGGAGCTCCCCAGGGCCAGTGGGCAGGGTAGGAGACTACCAGGGGTACGAGGGGGAAGACTCAAAAGCACCTCTGCTACCTGAAAAAGGGCTCCAACTGGGTCACTAATGCAGGTCTACGCAAGGGGACAGCCCTGGGTCACTCAGAGCTGAACCCCTTCATTTTATGTGTTCATTGTGCTGGAAGCTGACAAGGAAAGCCAGAAGAGCAGGTCTGACCCCACTGGCAGTGAAGGGAAAGGGGTGAGTCCCTGTGCACACAGGGAAGAGGAGACTGCTCTGCACCACAGTGGCAGCTGCTGATGAACAGCCTTGTCTCTCCTGAGCACTTCTTGGACCGCCTCATCACTCAAGCAGGAATACAACTGTTTGCCACATGGAGCAGGCAGCTGTAAAGCACGGAAGCAGTGCTACTCTACAGAGCAAAACCACTCTGGGATCAAGCAAGCAGCAAACTTAAGTTTCCAGACTTCATTTCTGTAAGGAAGTTTCCAGCTCATTAACTTTCCTTATTTAACTTCATTGCTAGATGCTGCCAGAAGCAAGAAGTGTCATGTTTTTAGATAGGCACTTTGTGGCCCTTGAAAACATTCGTTGAGCCTCCACTGTAGAGTCTGGTCAGTACCCCACTGGCCACCCATTGTAGAAAAGGCATCTTTCACGTCCATCCATGAGAGGATTCCTCACACACAGCTATTACTAAGAAATTAGACAGAAGAGAGGCAATAACAGCAGTATCTGATTTTCATTTTTGGGGGGAAGCCTCTCCTCATACTCCACGAGTGTCTTGGTAATTGTTTGAAAAGCAGGACTCCTCTCCCAGCATTAAGGGTGCCATAATGCAGTCTCCTCGTCCAACTCTCCTCTGCTTGTCCCCTCTTCACCTCCCGAGCATCCCCATTCTGCAGTCACAACCATTCCTGGCTTGGTTGCTCACTGATAAGACCAACAAGGGTTTCTTGGTCTTCAGAGAGAAAGAAGAGTGTGATACCAAACAGTCCTCTCTGTGGCTGCCAAGGATGAGCTTGGACTAAGAGGTAAGGGTCCTCCACTCTCTGCTCGTTAGGTTTCTCTGGCCATTTCTAGCAGGCCACTGTCTGTGGTTTCATGTGGACAGCAGGAGAGTGGCAGAGCACTCTGCAGCCACCTGAGTGCAGGGCTTCAGAGGAGGCACAGCTCTGGCTCACTCCGCTCCCAAAGTAAGGTTCAGGCAGAAGCCACCTCCAGCTTCTCCAAGGCCAGCTTGATGAGCCTCCACCCTCCCCCTCCATGATGTTTTCAACTTGACAGCTCCTAATAAACCAAACTTTAAGAAGTGGCCCCTGGAGAGCCTCTGGAAGCTAATTAATACTCTAATGAACAGCATGACTGCCTTGTTTGCTTGATGGCTCCCAGGTCAATCAATCTGCAGTAGACGGGGCTGCAAAAAAAGCAGCGAGGAGCCCAGCACCCCTGGCATCTGCTCAGTTATCATCCCCTGCCATCCCTCACCATCCCTCCTCCCATGTTCATTACTGTCAGAAACCCAGCAGCAAGAGGACAGATTTACAGAGGCAATTGCAGCTTCTCCCTGTGTGCCCGAGCCAGGCTTAGTCACAAAGGAACTGGATTAGGGACAACCCAAGGACAGAGGGCTGGGAAGGCACATGGGGAGGTGGGTGTGCTGAGGTCTGTGCCTGAGGATGAAAGGGGTGAGAAGGTGCTCTGGGGATGGGGGTGTTGCTTGTGTGAAAGCCCTGATTTTTTATTCTGCTATTGCCACAGACTCCCCAGTGCTCAGAGACCCTAGGCCCTGTCAAAGCTCTGCCAAATCACCCCCTACCTGTGCTGCAGGGGAATGGCAAGTGCACTAATGCATGTAACAACAATGGCAATTTAATACACCAGCACAAATCTGCTGAAGCCTCCTTGCCAAAGGAGAGCCCTACCCAGACACCCTTGGTCTGGCCAGACTGCAGCACAGTCCCTGTAGTGCACTGTGCTGCCAGAGAATGTCTGCTGCCCTTGTCTGAGTCCTGCAGACTGCATGGACACACACTGCTCCCAAACAGCACCTGCTCGCTCAAACACTCCACCCTTGAAAACCTGGCAGGGAGAGGTGAGATGCATGGTAGAGATGGGAACAGAGCCTGTTTGACAGTCCTAAGGTCTCCTCTAGATCCGCATGCATCTATCTACCACCTTCCTCCCTCAGGCAGGACCCAGAGCCCAAGTACTGTTTCCCCCCATGCTGTGTGAGGAATGGGGCAGAGAACAGCAAGGAAAGCTGGCATCCCAGTGCAAACCCTGAGAGCTCAGCCTGAATCCAAATGATTTCAGGGTCACCTGGATTCAAAAGGAACCACCTGTACCTCTGCTATCCCTACAACTCAAGAGATCTGTAAGTGCCAGGGAATCACCACTCCTGTCCCCTCCAAGGACAGGACACAGCTATCCTGATGGATCCCTTCAGACCAGCCCTGTGAAGCCTGTGTGGTGGATGCTCTTCTCCATCTTGAAGGACACAAGGCAAAGGGCAAGGCAATGTTTTCAGGAGGGAAAATGGTGGTGAACCCTCAGGTGGAAGGGATGATGGCCTCACGGATTAAAGAACTAGCTTTTCAGAAGCAGGCCAGATACCACCAGCAGAAGGGGAGCCCCAAACACAAGGATGCGGGAGGGAAGAAATCTCCACCTCTGCCCTTAGGGCTCACTCCAAGTTCAACCCCCACTCCTGTGCATGGTCTCCTGCCAGCTTTGCTTTCAGGGAAGCAGCTGGTGTGAACTGAGATCTACTTTTATTGTTTCTCCCCCTCTGCTGCAACATGAGCTCACCAAGTAAGAAACAACAGGCAGCCTGAGAGATGGAAGTAAAAAGGAAAGCTCTCCATTGGAAGGACATCAAACAGCCAGTCTGGTCCACAATCATGTCCAACAGACCCTCACACCAGGCTGGATTTCTGACTCAGCCCACAGAAATTAAAACCCAGCACTTATCCTAAGGCAGTGCACGTCTCTCCCTGAAAAGTGCACACAAGTTACCTGGGCCTGTGTGCCCCTACCTGTACATGACCCTTCTTCTACTTTGCATCCCAAGGTGTGCAGGCCTGTGTGACACTGAGGAGCAGGCTACGAAAAGGAGTTTCAGATCCCACTGCTGCTAATGGTGAGTTTTCATGACACCTAAATTCTCTCTAAGCTCTCACCCACACAGCCAGCAATGTTCATAGGGCATTTCATCACAATGCCAGTGCATAGAACAGCTTCATGCCCAAAGGATCAGGAATGTCACTCTCAAAAGGCCAAATGTGGCCAGATGTCATGCAAGATACTTGTGCTATACCACCTACAGACCTTGTATTCAGAGCTGGGTTAATGCTGCTAGTGCCTGGCTTGTTCACTCCCTCCTTCAGGACGTACATGTGTTGTTTCCCAACTACTGCTCATTTCTTTCTGGGAGTAGGAAAGGGCTTGATGTTCAAGCTGCTGACATTCTCTCAGCATTACCTGTTGGCCTTGAGGTAGCCATAGGTGAAATTACCTTGCAGCCACATTAACACGTGCAATTCAAAACCAGCACTGCCACCTCTGCAGTTACCATTCAGTATGGAATGACATCTAGAAACACTACTCACTGCAGGAGTGCCAAGGAAAGACAGTCTGAGCATTGAAACTGCAAACCAACATTCCAGGAGAAGCTCTACCAAACCTATTCCTTGAGGATGTGGGATTTTGCAAAGCAAGGAGATGAATGAAGCAATCAAGCAGCCACTATTTTACCTTTCTCATCTGAACACACTTTAAAGGCTGATATGTATCGATTGCCATGTCTGCATGTGGAACCTGTCAAATAGAAAGGTCACTCTGAAAAACAGGGAGCAGAGGTGTAAGAGGAAACTAGCATCTCAACATTAACTTACAACCTGGAACTGGTTCCCTTTGCCAAAAGACCTCCAGACAAGCCTTCTTTACAGTGTCTGTTACTGGATCAGTAATGGGGATAGTTCACCCCAAGCTTACTGGCATATGGGTCAAGGCAGAAACCCATGGCTAGTGGCAAGGGAAAGGAGAAGGCTAGGACCAAGACACCAAATAGCAGCCTGGAGTCACTGCAGAGTACGGTGGCTGTAAAGGCACAGACAGTGCCCTCAGCTGCTCAGTCGTTGAGAGGTCCTGAATAAGCCCTTCTGAAGAAGCCCTGGATATTAATCTGAAAACCAGCACCTGCTTCATCAGCACAGGTTTAAGTGAGGGGGCTCTAGGGCATTCATTCAGAAGCATCTGGGGAAGGCATCTCCCACATCATCCCGAATCCTCTCTCTGGAGATTATCCAGACAACCACCCAGCAATGACACAACATGACCTTTTGCAGCCTGCAAAACCAGAGAGAACCAGAGCAGCGACTGGTAGGACTGTCAGCATTGCATTCACAGAGAACATCAACCATCCAGTCTCAGAGACTGCCTGGGACATGGAAACAAAAGAGAGTGAGTGCAACCATAGTGTTGGGAACACTCTGAGGAGTCCCTCTTCTCTTCCATCCCCACTTGTGAGCCATAAAACCTCAAACACTATGCAAGGCTCATTGAACTGACAGCTAAGATTTGTGTTGCAGTAGTTTGTTGAGCAGCTGGGAGATAGGGAGAGGTAAAAACCATGGTAACCTAGATGACCTTTTCTGTTAAGTATCACTTGATGGTTACTGCTCCAGTAAAGAAAAACTGGCTGCCAGATCATGGTTTAAATGTCCTGCTTGCCACCCTGAGCTGTGACACACAGGCTTTCTTCTGGAAGCTGTTATCAAAGATTTTTATTTCTCTCTCGGTCTCACACAAGGGCTGTGAAGAAGCATATCACTCCAGGGACCACATCCGTTCAACACTGTTTCCTAGGGAAATAGGCTAAAATGATGAACATCACCAACCTGACCTTACAAGCAGTGAAACATGTATTGCAAGGCAGGATAATCAAGATAAAAGGAGAAGATTAACCTGGAGATGAGAGCGAGGAATAGAGAAGGAAGAAAGATGATGGAGAGCTCATTGAGGTGCCTGGATTTTACAGCCACCCCTGACTTTTCTAAAGACATGCGAAGGGTTGGTGGGGCAGGTGGAAGAGAGTATGGAAATGGCTACTGATGGGAAAAACACAAAGCCCAAGCCAGAAGACAGAATCTATGAAGGAGTCATTCTGCACAGCAACACAGAAGGAGGACTAACATGAAGCAAGGACTCAAGCCAATAGTCTTGAAGGTGTTAAAAGTCTCACTCCAAGCGCCAACTCCAGCCCTAAGGCTGAGACAGCAGTAAACCATTCAGCTCAGCGATGTCCCAGAGCTACCCAGAGACCACATGTCTTTTCACTCTTCATGCACAATAGAGGTACCACCAAAACACCAGTAATAAGGCTGACACAAGGCACCTCACTCTCTCCACTGGCCGTACAGGGAGCATAAGCACCTTGTAGGTTTTCTGATTCCCCCTGCCATACCAGTGTCCGTTCCCTAGTTGTTGTACACTCCGTGTGGGCACCCACAGCCTTGGTGATGTTCAGCTGAAAGGGCTCAGTTTCTGGTGGGGATGAAAGTCAGGCTCTTTGATTACCCTCTGCTTTTGAAGGGGCCTCCAGCAGACTGAGAGATGCAGCCAGTTACTAAGCAAGAGCTGTAGCACCTCACTTACAGTGCACACGCAAGGGCAGGCCTCTCTTCTTTGATCCTGATTATCCTGTTCCTCTCCTCTCTTTCCTAGGTTCGTCTGCCCAGGGGGAAACCTGAAAACTACCTCTGTCTCACAAGAACAATACAGAGACTGGACTGAGCTTCAGCCACCTCGCTTCCCGGAAGAAAAACCCATGAATAGCACACAAGGAGAAAAGAAACAGCTCGGCTCCCCAGAGGTGGATAAAGCTCTAATGCATCCATGGCTGAAGAGTTGAGCACTTCCACCTGAGCCAACCATGAGTGTGACACATCAGTCACAAGCATGAGAGCAGTCCTGACTCAGGAGAGACCATCGCAGTACCGGCAACACCCTCCCCCAGCCCCTCTCATGCACTCTTGGCTCTCACCTGGCCGCAGGACCCTGATCTCCAGCAGGTTGGAGGTCCTGTCCGCCAGCCTCGTCCAGCTGCTGTTGTAGTTCTTTCTCCAGAGCTCAGCCACGCACTGGTATTTGCCGGCCTCCGTGTCGCTGGCGCGACTGATGCTCAGGCGCACGTTGTTGGAGGACTCAGCCTTCTCGATGGCGGTGCGGGTCCGGAACCCCATGTACCTGTCACCCCACTGCACCCCACCGTCACGTGTGAAGGTGACCAGGTCATGAAACTCAGTGCTGCCCGCCGGCTGGAAACGCCACGTCACCGACACTGGCACCCACGACGGGTAGTGGGGCTTGATGATGCACTGGAGGTCGAAGGACTCGTTGTAGGTCACGCCAGGGGTGCGGGAGACGGCTGTGACAGCAAAGCCTGCCTCTGTGGGAAGAGAGAAAAGGGATTTGAGAGACATCTGCCTAAGGAGGCCCTGCTGTTAGCATGCAAAAGCCTGAGCATGGTCATCCAGCTGAAGGCCTGAATAATCATGCTTGTGCTTGTGCTTGGCTTCTCATTGGCAAGTGCGAAGTGGCATGAAAAGCAGCGGTAAAAACACATCTAAGTGCCTGCACAGAGGTGAGGGCCTGAACAGCAGTGACTGCCTGCCTGAGCACCGGCTGCAGCGTTAGGATTGTGCTCGATTTCTGCTCAGAGAAGTGGAGTCCCGCCAGACCCAAGGGGGGCCAGCCAGGCTCTGCAGGCTGCCAAAGCTCCGTATGGGAATGCAGCAGCACAGCGGCAAGGCAGAGCAGCGCCTGGCAGAGCAGCTACCCAGCACCAGCCTGGCTGCTCTCACACCCCACGACTCACATCCACCTCTTGGGCAAGGGGTCCCACCCCAGGTCTGCGGCTGGTTGCTGCAGGTGAACGAAAAAACGAGGAAAGCAAGAAGTAGCAGCCTTCATTCATGAGTAACAGAGGTGGCAGCGGTTACAAAACCCTAGGATGGAGGCAAATGAAAGAGAAGCTGATTGCTCCTGCTCTTCCCATGGCACAGCTTTTGTTCTCCTCCAGATCACAGCTCCAGGACAACTTTATGCAGTTATCTTCACAGGTCTGTCACTCTGCAGGCTGGTCAATACACTTTGACTTGCCTAGCCCCAGCATTTTGCTTGTTTTGGGGAGTTTAAATCAGCAGTCCATTAGTAATTTGAAGATAACATCTTCCCAGTTAGTCAACTGCAAGCCAGTTAGGCTTATGTTTTGGGTCGGAATATTTCCATCGCTCACTGGTTCCAAGCTGCAGAGAGAAATGTTTTCTTCTCTTCCAGTCACTTCATTGTAGCCAGCACATTTAGCAGGGACATTGTTTTCTTCTGGCAACATCCCCAAGAAGCTTTTCCTTCCTGGGAGGCTCTGCAGGGTGTCCCACATGGGCTGACAGTTCTCCTTTCTCTCCTGGCAGTGTTGACCATCCCAGCTCCCAGCACAGCCTCCGCTGCTTGGGGAGACCCCAGACAGTGCCCAGCAGGAACAGGAATGTTTTCTGGATCAGCATGGAGCTTCAGCCTGCCACTGGCTTGAAATGACAGTCAGAGAGATGAGCCAGGAGCTCACTGCAGCCCTCAGAGCTTGCTGCTGTGGGTCAGACCGGCCGCAGTACAGAGACCACTGTATGTGCACAAATCCAGCAAGTGCCTCTGCAACCCCACGGCATCACCATGCCAGACCTGCAGGATGTGTAATTACTGAGAAAACAGGCCAATCTTTGGGATTAAAGCATCTCACAGCATGTTCAGTGACTGCCCAGGAGAGCAGAGTGAGACCCAGGCTGTCTCCCCTGCAGGATTGCTGCATCCCATCCCCATGTAAGCCCTCACCTTCAGACCCTCCTGCCCCATCAAGTGTGTTACCAGGTCCAGCTCAGAGTGCTGCTGAGTCAGCAATGGCCCTAGAAAGCCAATTTAAATTCACCAAGACCAGCTGCCTTCAAGAAGTTTAGTCACCAGCTGACCTGGTGAAAGGAAGCTTCATGAAGACACTTCTCAGCTGCTGTGTGAAAGCCAGATGTGTTTCTCAGGTTCTCAATTCTACCAACATGGTCATGGCTCTTAGGTCAAAAGGCAAAGGCCCTTCTTCTTTTGGGACTTGGTACAAAAGGAGAGAGAGGAGCCACGCATAAAAGTGGAGAGATTTTCTGTAAAATAGCAGTCTCCTGCCCCCTCCCTCTGTGGCCAGCCAAGGACTTGAGTCCCTGCCATGCACTCCAGATCCACAGAACTTGAGGGACATCTACTCTCATCCAACAGCACACCTCTCTTCTGGCTGTTGCTTCTGAAATACCCTGTACATAGATTTACGGGTTTGAACATAATCTGTGCTGGTTCAGCTAAAGAGTTTCTTACCCTGGCTGACTGGCAAACAATTAGACCTTAACTTGAAATGTGAGTCCCACTAAATTTACTGCATTTTTTTTAACTAGCAATTTCTGAAGCCATAAAGCTCTCTTGTTCTTTCTCTGCACCTTTCATTTGAGTTTGTCAGGACATTTCAAAAACATTGTGCTGAACAAAAAATATCAGATTCAGCAGCAATGAAACAATACTTCGTAATTTCTCTATTATATATTATATTTTTATGAGCTACTTTAGCTTTGCTAGTTATAGGAAGAGACCTAGGAATTTCTTAGGACTTGACAGAACATGCTCAACAGCCAGGGATTTCTCTGTGATGAGCAGCGGAGGATGAGGAAACTGCTGTGCAATTCTTAGCATCTTACATTTTAATGAGAGTAAAAAAACTTCATTTTAAAATCTCAGTACTTAATCTCAACACTTCTGTAGGTTGCAGACTAAAGACAACTGCTGATACTTGGGGACTTGTAGCAGGCACAGTGCTGCTGACCTCATGAGGAAGACATTGTTGAAACCAGATGAGAATTTGCCTTTAGTTCTTTACAAACAAACATCCCTACCTGCTTTTGGAATCTATACAGAAAAGATTTCTAGCTCCAGAGAAAACAGCCTCTCAAAGTAGGTCAAAAATGAAGGGGAGGAAAGGAGGAAAAATGCAAGATTTTAATCAGAATACAATACAACTTTGAAATCTGGTCTCATACATCTTGTCAGAGCTTAAGATTAATGCTGCAGAGAACCAAAAAACTACACAAAATCCCCCAAAATCCTATCTTGACCTTTCAATAGAGCTCCTAGCATTCCACACATCAGTGGCCTCATAGAAGTAGTCATTCCTTCAGCCTGCTGCAGATCACTTTAGGAACTAACCCAGGACTTCATACAGCAAGGCCAGAGCAGGACCAAAGTAATTCTCAATCCATTCAAAAATCCCTAAGGCGCTACCTGCCCTCTCCTAAACTTATGTGGTTACTGTGTTTGAAATGGAGGAGCCCCTTGGCAGAGCAGAGCACCAGCTGCAATGATAATTCCAGGTCCCAGTTCAGCTTGGTCATGGACAATGGTGCAGTTCTGGTCCAGCACCTCAGTGCTTCCTTGCACAGGCAATGAGGACCATTCCTGACTCTTGTTTTCTACAGGCTTCTGATGCTGTCACAGACGCTCACCATTTCTGGTGGCTGGGCCAACAGATGTCCAGCATTTTGCTCTCCTGGTCTGCTGAGCAGAGTTGAGGTTTACTCAGGGCAGGCAAGAAGGCTTCAATGCCCACAGGCTGCCAGTGGAGCTCCACCACTGCACTGGCCACAGCCCAGCTCCAGTGCTGGGGGAACATGTCATGGCACTGGCAGCCTCTTTCCTCCAAAGGACTCTGGAAGCACTGCCCCTCTCCTTAGCCACCCTATGCTTTGCTCCTGCCAGCCACAGCCACACCCCTCAGACAATGGTGCATGCAGGCATTTTGCACCAACCTACCAGGGGCTGGGTTACCTCCATTCTGCTGGCAAGCGAGGGCAGGAGTGCCGTGAGCAGCCCTGGTCATTTGTAGGTGACCTTCTGCGGGACAGCCAGGCACACAGGGAGCACGGTCCCCCACACCTCGAGTACTCACCCAGAGCAGTGATGGACACTGGGGTGCCCGCGTGCCGCTCCCCAACCATCTGCCACTCCCCATCCAGCATCCGCGTCCACTCAGCCACCCGGCACTCATAGTGGCCCTCGTCCGCCTTGACGCTGTTGAAGATCTCCAGGGTGAAGGCGCCGGGCCGGACCTGCTCCACCTGGATGCCCCCGTATCTGCTGCGCTCGGCGTACGTGGGGCCGGGGTGCAGGGTGCCCTCCCGATCCAGACGCACGATTTCGCTGCGCCGGTTCAGCCTGTCCACCAGCTGCCAGGTGATGGAGAGGCGGCTCTGTGGCCCGGAGCCCGAGTGCACGTGGCAGCCAAAGCGCAGGCTCTCTCCTTCCAACACATTGCTGGCGTTGTTGATAATCTCCAAGGAGATGCTGGTCTCTAAGGAGAGAAACGCATACACACAAGGGGAGATGATACACACTCTCGCCACTTCTCGGGCTGCAAGGATGCTGCTGGCCAGAGACGCCTTCCACCAGGTGCAGGGAACTGCCCACACGTTTGGGTCCAGGCACGTCTTAACCTCATGCGTGACCACATCCAAAAACAGCTTGTGGGCAGCGAGCTGCTCCTGGTGACTTGTACGCTCAAGGCAGGTGTAGGCCAAGGCTGGGAGCCTGTGACTCACGAGACATTGCCGCGTCTTCTGGTCACAGGTCCGGGATGGGATCTCAGAAAAACTTGAGGGAATTTCTGTTGCTACAATACGCACTGCGTGCAACTGGCTCTGCCAAAAAAAAAAAAGCTTCCAGCTCTCTGGGCTTTTCAGGTCACGTCACCCTGATCACTATCTTGCCACATCCGTTCCCGTAACACTTTTTGGGAGAAGCTCTCCCAAAATCCCAGAGCTAGTGACACTACAGGTAGCTATCACTGTTTGGTAACATTAAAAAAAATATCTGGTATCCTGAGCTTCCCAGAGATGTAAGGCTTTATGGCTAGTTTTTCAGAGATACTGAGGTGCTGGTTACTCCTGCTGTCTTCCGTCAGAGTTATGGACACTTAGCACCCTTGAAAAATCATTACATTTGTTCCTAGAGCTGGTGATTTATCAAATGGCAGGAATGAAATCTCTCTGAAAGATGGCTATGACATTTGTCCAGTGCAAGATTTCCAGCTAGAGTAATTTTCAAAGCCAAACAAATGAGACTAAATATCAGTAGGAGAGAAAAGAAATAGAATTTCTTTCGGAGAAATGAGGAGGGGGAAAAAAAAGCTAGAGGAAAGGGCTGCATTTCTCTACAAACCTAGGAGATAGGAGACAAATATGGCACAAAATCCTCTTTCAGCTTGGTCAAAGCCCACAGCCAGCGTAGCCTGGGCAACATCATGCCATGGCTACTGGAATTTCAGAGAGCAAAACAAAGAATGAGTCAGTGGGCTCTCTCCTCTCAATCTGGTTATTTCTGTATTAACATGTTTGTCTGACAAACACAAAAGGCATTCAGGCAAGACTCTGGCAGGATGTTTTCACCAGAGTTGGCTGACACACAGTAACCAGGACAGAGCTGCATGTGGAAGAGTACTGGAGCTCAAGGAGCACACAAACACTGGTTTCTCCCAGTACAGCTGTCTTGCAAGACAGCTGAACAACCACCACTGAACAGCTTGCAGGAACCTAGCAGCACTTAGGATAAACCATTAGGTGCCCCATACTTTAGAGCACCCAGCTTCCTGTGGAGTAAGGCAAGGAGAGAGGTGTAAGGAGCAAGTCAGAGGCTGTCACATGTACCTTCAGCTCAAGGGCAAAACTGCCAGCTTGGTGCCATTGTCAAGGTGGGGGCATGATTCCCCACCTACGAGCTTGACACATATCCCTCCTTTCCATACCCTCCCCAACAACAAAAATAAATCTTGCCAATTGGGGTTCCAAGCCTCCACAGCACACAAACTCTCATCCCTCTCTCCCCCACCACTGGTGTCTGGGCACAACACGGCTGCCAGCACAGCGAGGGCCCCAGGAGGGGACGGGCAAGTCTCTACTTACTGAGCGGCATGACAGTGATGGGGATGTTCTTCGGCCGCTTGCTCTCCTTGTCAATGAAGTCCCCCGTCACGGTCTTTTCCCGCTCGGTCACCCGGCAGTTGTACTTGCCGCTGTCCTCGAGGCGGAGGCGGTAGATCTTCAGCACAAAAACATTGTCGCTTTCTTTGGCTACCTTGAGCTGGCCCAGGGCCTCGCGCTGGGCAAACTCATTGTTGAGCATCGGCACAGCATTGGGTCCCAGGTTGGCGATGAGGGAGCTGTTGAAGGCCCAGGAGATGGAAAAGTAGCGGTTGGGGACGTTCTGTGCCTCCAGGATGCACCGGAATTCCACCATCTCACCGACGATGTATGTCCGCTTCTCCGTCTCCAGCCGGACGCTGAACTCCTTATCTGGGGAGAGATGGACCAACTCGCATTAGCATGGCAAAGCACACCTCACGTGAGGTGCTTACAACTGGCTACTCCCTGCATGGCCAACATGCCTTGGACACGCACATCCACAGGTGGAAGGGTTAGGGACTTGCTTCTGCTGTGAGAGGCCAGATGGGCCATGCTGTCAGAGAGGCAGCTTCCTGCAAAGAGCTGCAAGGCTTCCTCAGTCACAGCCCTTCCCTCCAGCCTTTCCTCCTGGGAGCAGCTCGGATGAGACAGCAGCATTCAGCAGCACTGTGGAATATGACCTGGAGCCTAGCCCTACTCACACCCTGCTCAGCAGGAGTCAAGAGGCAGAACTTTTGGGGATATCAGAGAGAAGAAAGAGCTCAGCTGGATCTTCAGATCCTTAGTAGGAACAGTGCTGTGGGCTAGGAGAAGGGTTTTAACTTGCAAATGGACCTTGTGCAATACAGACGTGCTGGCTGAAAGTTTTAGTTTTATCTTCTGCTGTGTCAACTCTTAGCTCCTCATTTATCAAAATTCTCACTGTCTGTGGTAGCAGGAAGTGGTTAGGGGAAATGTTTTAGCTTCTCTGTCAGCCCCAGATTGCTGACCACATCAGGAGACACGCAGGCCACCCAAGCCCCCTTGCTGCTCTGGTGTCCCCTGACTGCTCTCTGCTGACATTTGCCGTGCCCACAGGCAGTGCTTGGGCCCTCCTTTACCCTGCCAGCAGTCTCACAAGTGGGGCACATGGCAAAGCAGGGAGCCAAACCCCAGCCACCCAACAAGGCACAGCCCCATTTTCCACCTCCTCCCACTGCCCAGCCAAGTGAGAAAAGGCAGAGGAGACACTGACCAGTGGCTTGCACGTTGACGACGGTGCCCTGGGAGCGCTTGCGGGTCATGGCATACCAGGAGTCATCTGGATCTTGGATCCACTCTGCCGCCTCACAGTAGAACTCCCCCTGATCGGAGGGGTGGAGGTTGTAGATGGTGAGCTTAGAGGTGGTCTCCCCGACCTTGTCCAAGCGAACATCCCCCGTGGCTTGTCGCTGGGCGTAGGTGCTGCCGGCCCGCAGGACGAAGTCGCGGCTGAGGGAGATGACCTCCACGGGCGCCTCACTGCCTCGCTGCCGGTACCAGGCGATGGAGACGTGGCTGTGCTGGGCTGTGCTCTTGGACACCTCGCACTTCAGCTCCAGGGAGTCATGCTCCACCTTGTTCAGTGTCTGTGGGACTGCCGTCACTCGCAGCGAGTCGGGGATCACTGCAGCAGAAGGGGACAGGGAGACACAGCCCCACAGTCAGCAACACCGAGCCTAAAGCCCAGAGGCACTAAAAGAGAGCTGGGGTTTCTTTTTACAGTGTCAATTAATCATTATGTATAAGCAAGGCACTGTTAACTCACATCTAGCCCCTGAAAAGAGGAGAATCACTCCCCAAGCCCTTAGCTGGGAGAGTCCATGACCTGCTGTACATATTCCAGTGCAGTGCCTAAATTCCTCCTCAATGGGCCCCAGCAACTGAACAGGGTTTTCCATCATGCTACAGAGCAGCATAGCTTAATATATCCACTTCCCATCGAGGCATTTTGTCATGAGCAGCCTCCTCTTCATCATGTGCCCCCCTCCTGCCCACATACTTCAGCTTCTCCTTAGCCCTAGCACGGTCTTTGCCCCTCATCACTGGCAGGGCCAAGCTGAATACACTTAGTTCCTTTAACCTTCCCTCATAAAAAAGTCAGGAGATCCAATTCCCCTCTCCTTTGTTTATATCATTTCGCCTTTTAATGACTCCCCTCAGGCCAAACCAAGGGGTTTCTGCATTCAGAGAGAATTGACTCCTCTGAGGGCAGATGCAATTGCATCCTGACCAATGCCTGCTCCTGGGACACAGCCATGTCAGGGCACTTGGTAATAAAACTGCCAGCTACTTTTCCAGTGGATTAACCAGAGGAAAGTACAACTGCTAAAACCAGGATGAAAAAAACCTGCAATCCTCCAAACCTTGCTTGATTTTAGCAAGAGGTTCTACCACTAGAAGATAAAACTTTTTTACAAAAAGGCTTTTCTAGGCTTTGTTGTCTCAAGAAATATCACGTGGAAAGAAGAATGTAAACCTTCTCCCCAGCTCTGCAGACAAGGCAGTGTTAGCAAGCCTGTTAATGCCCATGGTTTTGCCACATACCAGTGGAATACAATTAACATAGTTCAGTTTCATTCACGACACTGGACGGTTTGACAAAATTAGCTGAGCTGCCAGAAGTTGCATCTGTTTCATTCAGGCACTGCTACAGAAAGCAATGAGCTGCAGTGAAGACAACCACAAGGATTATTTATGGCAGAAAAGTCAAAAACAGAAGAGAGGAATGAAAAATGGCATGAGCTGGGAGTAAACGAGAGGGAGATTTTCTTGCATCCAGCCTGGATGGGAGCATTTGCTTTTACCACATGATGACTACCCGGGTTATTGCCCCTAACAGAGGAAGTACCTTGTAGGGCTGTTTACATCACAGGCTATTGCCTCTGGCCCCATGATCACATCTCTTCCCTCCCTTCCCCTCATCTTTCTTGCTGGAGCTCCCACCCCCTGCTCACTAGCAACAGCTTCTGTCAGACCATGGGATCCTGCTTGCTTCACCTTTCCCCCCACCTCCTGACCCCCAAACCAGTGGTGACAGCAGCAGCTAAACCTTGCCAGCTCCCCTGCCTGCACAATAAACTTTAAACTTCTCATTTCAAACCTTACTGAATTAATTTCCAGAGCTGCACAGCTCCTTTCTCTTTGCCCTCCAGCCACAGGCTTTTACAACTTTCCTTATGTTATTTAAATAAACTTGATCATCATCTTGCTGGAGTAATTTTCCCGCTGAGATGCTCTGAAGTCAGAGCTCCCTGCTACACCAGTCTCCATGCCACAGCTTATGAGGTGAAAGAAGGTACCTGTGAAGAGCGTGTGCCTGCTCTCCCTTCCCCCAACCTGATAGCCCTGCACACCCCACCAGTGCCCTGTGTGCCCCCCAGCCCTGCTCAGCAGCACAGCTGCTCTCTGGGTAAGCACAAGGCAGAAAGTAGAGAGCTGCTGATGCCGGGAGCCTGCCTGGCTTTGCGGGACAAGCAAAGCAGGGGTCAGGCACTTGGTTTGCTAGGCGTGGAGCTGCCCAATCCCTGGGAGTAATGCCAGGAAGCCTGTCTGGAGGTTGGGCCATTCCCTGAGCAGGCTGGAGGTTAGCATGGGTGTCATTCTGTCAGCAGAAACATGACTTTGTATTTCCAGGTCATAACCCATGTCATTTACACCACATGGGCAAGTTATTGCAAAAATGCACTCCTGGAGAGAAATCAAGAGGGTTCGGTGTGCAGTTAATTTAGCTGTGGTAATGCCTGACACACTGTGCTGCATCCCTCCTGTTCTTTCGGTTAAAAAAAGTCAATCAAGATCCTCCCAGGTAGAGGAGTTGGTAAGACCTTTTGGGTTGTACACAGCCTTGAGGCCATGGTCTTCAAATCAGCCTGGCGTGGACATACATTCAGTCAGTGTCACCTTCCTAACCAGGAGGACTAGAGACATGCTTGATAAATGAAAATCCAGTTTCCAAAGGCTCAGATGATCACAGAGGGTGGACAAGTTTGAGTCCAGAGATGGCCAGGCCAGAGGGGAGGCTCTGTGCTTCACACCACCACTCTCACACTTGGCCAATGATGCACTAACAACTGTGTTATTTACACTGCAAGATGTGCCTTGGGTACCAGGTTTGGGGAGAGGGGAAGTTGGTATGAGAGAAGGGAAAATGCCACTCTCCAGAGGCAGCTGAGCATGGCAGCAGTTCACAACTCATTGCAGAAGCCCAAAGAACATTTTGTTCTGAGTGCTGCAGAGCACTGGGAACTCCTACAGTGCGGATGCAGAGCTGCTGAGGCTCACACACCACCCCAAGGCACAGACCCCACTGCACCTGTAAGAGGGCTACCCATCAGGCTGGAACAGACCAGGATTGGAACTCCTAAAGAGGGAAGCAAGCAGGAAACACTGCAATGGTGCTCACCAGGGTGCGACACAGCATGTGGGGAGGTGCAGTATCAGAAGACAAGTTCCTTCCAAGCCAGTAGCTCTGTTTAGGCTTCAGAGACACCAGTTTGCTTATCAGGACACAAGTGGCTCTGCTGCCACCCATCACGCTGCTGCTGAGCTGCCCACACTCGCCCTGCAGCCACCGGCCACAGGAAGCACCAGGTTTTCTGGGGACACTCTGCAAGCTGAGCTTCACTTGAAGGCTAGTTGGTAAGCTTAGATGAGAGTCACACCTGAGTCAGAGCCAAGACGGATACTGCAGGACACATCCTCTTGCCCACGCTTTCTCACCCAGGTCCTGCCTGTTCCTCCCCTCTTTTCACGGTGCCACTCAGGCAGCCTGCTTTGCATGTCCCCCAGCATCCGGCCTTGCTTCCTCCTTGTCCTCCAACACAAGTCCATCCCTGCGGCTGTCACGACCCTCCGGATGTGTCAGCAGAACTTTCTCTGCAGCACCAGTGTTAGATCTGGCAGCAAGTGGCTGGACAAGGAGATGAGCGACAGAAAAGCAATTTCTGGGAGCAAACCTACTGCACTACTGCTATCCCTGATCCAGTCACGGCTGGCAGGTTTGAGCTTGTACCTACAATACTGAAGAACAAGAAATACAGCGTCTCCTATTAGTCCCCAAGCCACAGGTCACTGCAGAGGGCACTGGCATAGGTAGTTGGTGCTGGGTGAGCTGTTAAGCGCAGGGTGCTCACAACCACCACCAAGTTTTGAAAGCTCCTGAAATACTAAATATAAATATTTCCACTAGAGGGTGTCAGGGACCCAGCAAGGGAGAGTCCCAGGGCCCAGCTGTCAGGATGAGGAGGAGGAGGAGCAGGGAGCCCAGAGATGCTCCCCTCTCACCAGGGCATCCCTCCTCAGAAAGGCTGCACCCCCAGCTCCAGTCAAATTCACCTCAAATGCAAGTACCTCAGTAACACACAATCAAAAAGCACTTGGTGAGCTAATTACGGCTAACTTTAGGACAAGGAACTGGCTTACAGTCTCCCAGAAAACAGGCAGGGAACAGAGATGGGAGTTCCCAGGTGTGGACTTGGTACACACCTCAACAGGCTTTCCTCCGAGCCCCAGGACTGGCTCCATTTCCAGCAGCTCCCAGAGCCATGCTGAACTCTGCCCATGCAGACAAAGATGACACAGGTGCCTTCCTTTTCCCCAGGCTGGCTCTGGTTCATCCTTGGGTATCCAAAATCCCAACCACCCCCAAGGGGTAAGCTATTAAAGCTTTTATGAGTCAGACACAAACCAGAGAGCTACCAGTATCTCATCTACTCCCAGGCAAGGCAGCAAAACTGCCTAAGATGCTGTTTCCTTGCTAAGTGATGTAGGAGGAGCATCAGGCTTGGAGTCAGGGGCTCTCTAGCTCAAGCTAGTAAAACAATGCTGTGAAAATCACTTAGCACCACAGTAGACTTACACTGCAGGCTCTTCAGGAGTAAAACAACTTATAGACAGGCTATCCAGTGCAGCTGGATCATCTCAGGGCCACTGTAGGACAATCAAAACCCACCAATCTCTTCTTCCCTTGGATTTCATCATAGTTTTTACCCACTGACAGACTTCAGAGACACTCTATGGTGCTAGCCTGTGTCCCCAGCTGTACATTTCATACTACCTGGACAGAGCTAAGTTTACCAAGTATCAAGTGTGAATCATTTAGAAAGAAAATACATGTTCTCCCTACTCCTAAGGAACTGCTTCTGGCTAAGAAATACCACTCTAGATTTTGCAGGGAATTAGTGCAAGAGTTATGTTTCCATCTTCCCCACAACGTGTTGCCCCGCAGGGACCACAGCCCAGCACCACAAACCTCCTTCCCAGCCCCTCTGGTTGTGTGTGCATGACAGACACAAGCCACTGAAGGGTAACTGCAATGCCAGAGACACCCTGGTGAACCCAGAGGTGAGCACTGGCAGACACTGAATGGCACCTGACTGGCAACATTGGTGGGCGTTCGAGGCACAGCGACACAGCTTTTTGTTACCAGCCTCTGCAATCTGCTAACACTTTCTGTGGCCAGCCACGCCATCCCAGGGAGGGGAGGGTCTGCCACCAGAGCCACCCCAATGCCACAGGAACAGCTGGAAGGAACCTGCTGTCTCCCAGTGTGCCATGCTCCTCAGATCCCTCCCCACACCACTATTATTTCCATTCTTTAGCAGATCCAAACATGAGTGCACACTTGTGGCAGGAGGAAGAGGGTGGTGACAGGGCCGGAAGAGTATGAAGATTAGCAGGGTAATCCTCCCTGCCCTGGTGCCTGACAATTAGCTGTACATGCTGATCCATACCTGCTGCAACACACCAGGCACCACTCCTCCTCAGTCAAAAGTACGTGCCATGCCTTCAGCATGGAGGAAAACACATAACTATGTTATGTTGCAAAATTGATGGAGACCCTCAATGTCAGCTTTGCAAGAGGAAAAAACCTGAGCTGATCACATCACTTCATCCTTGGCTTGTCTGATTTTTAGGTATCAGGTAGAAACTCACAGGTGGCTGCAGGCACAGCAAAGCTTTGTTCCTCTTGTTGCTACTTTTAGGTTTCCCCCACTGCCCATGGTCCTACCTGAGAGCAGAATTTGATGAGTTGAACCCACCACCCCAAGAGGTACTTTCACTGTGACTGAGGGTGTGGGGTCTCCATGCAAAACTTTCCCTCTCCTCTTCCTTGCCTACCAACATACAGCCACAGGTTCCTGGTACCATGGGGAAAAGCAAGTGTTAATAGTCTGGTTGCTTGGGGATTACTTTCCTTCAGTAAAGCCCCATCTGCGCTGAAAAATAAGGATGGTTAAAGGCAGGTTTAAATGAAAGGCAGATAAAAGGCTACTAATTAGTTAACAAAACTAAAAAAGAAGTAACATGTTTTTCTGAAATAGTCAGTGAATTTCCTTCAAGTTCCTGAAGGGGTGAGCAGAGCTTCTACTGTGGTCTAAAGAAAAGCAGTCAAAATGTACTTTTGATCTTCATGGAAATATTTAAGCCTTATTTTAAAGGCGAAGCACTAAACTTGCTTGTGTTTGTACCACTGCAGCATTCTGTGGCAAGTGCAGGAAAAGACAGAATAAAATAAAATAACACATCACCAATTTGCACACTTGCTTTTTAAAAGGGCTGTTGCCACTGCATCAGCTGCTGGCAGAGGACAAGAAGGGAGCTGAAGAGTTAAGTGAGACAGCACGGCAGTTGTTTCACAGCAGTAGTAATAAATCCTCCGATTACAATGGTATCCTTGTTGGTACATTAATGACTGGCTGGAATGATTATGCCTGTAGAAATGCATCTCCGAACGCGACTGGGTGAGGTCAAGCAGCCAGTGAGAAAAGGGACAGGAAAAAAACCCAGAAGTAACTAATGTAGGAGAAAGGGGAAAAGAGAATCAGACAGAAGACACAAGAATTGGAAATTAGGTCAGCCTTCTGACTTGGGGCCTGAACTCCTCCGTGCTTCAGGATGTGGCTACACTCCCTCCCAGGCAGCAGCAGAGGATTCCACTGCGCAACCTGCTCCATTCTCCATGATGTGCCTTGCAAGAGGAGCTTCCCAACCGAGGCTGCACACACAGGCTGTGTCAGACGCCCTAATCGGGTGTTGCAGTCAAAAACCAGTGCGCCCACCTTGGGCACATGGGATAGCAATGCTCTCCTGCAGCTTCCCAAGCCCCCACAACACACCCACAAGGCCCCACCAGCAATCCCCTCCCTGTGTGCCCAGGGCGTGTGTGCAGGGGAACAGACGGGCTCAGCTCCAGCTCCAGTTTGTCCTTGATGGACGCAGGGGGGTTGAGCATTTTCCAACTGCCTGTGAGTGCTTCAGCTCCAGGAGAAAGGACACCTGCCCCCTGACTTTTCCCCTGGGCTTTACTCTGGTGCTCCAGCCCTGCCAGCACAGTGCTGTTTAGATGATTTCTCTGAACTTTCTCCTGCCCAGCGAGTGGTAGATGCTCCTCCAAAAACGCTGGTCCCCTTCCCTGGACTGCTTTGGGTGCAGCGTGGCAGATGCTGTGAGCACACTCAGAGCCACTGCCCCTGCGCTCAACTAAAGCCACTCTGCAGAAAACAGAAGGCAGGCTCCTGCTAACAAGCTCCTCCTCTACCCACCCATGTCCCAAAGCATCCCAAGGGGCATCTGGTTATTAGGACAGCTAATTTAGGTAGAAAAGTTCAAGTGACCTCATTAAAACAGGGAAGAAAAGAAAAAGAGAAGAAACCACAAAGGGGTGGCAAAAGGACAAGGTGGCACCCAGCAGTGAGAGTCATCATGTGTTTGTTAAGCAAAAATTATCTGAAGCAAACCTTGACAACAGGCAGCGACATTAGAGAAGGAAAGGTGGCCAAACAGTGCAGTGAGCCGGGTGTGTGGCAGAGGGCACAGGTTTCACATCTGCCTCCATCTCCCAGCCATGGCAGAGAGGAAAACCTTTCCTTCCTCGCACGTGCACACATTTTTTTTGTAATTCTACTTGGCAAGGCAGATAACTCTCTGTAGGAACTGTGCAAACCAGCCTGCAAGCAAAAAATAGGCTCAAGGTGGTGGCAGAGATGACATCCAAAAGGACAGGGTTTTTTCCTTCCCTGCAACAAGGAAACTTGTGCTTGGTGACAGGCTGGGTGTCCTTCTCTGCTACCTGACAGGACACAGCTCCTGGATGGGCTCTGTGGTCATAGCACACCCATCCAGGCAGACCTGGACAAGATCCAGGCACAGTGTGGCACTGTCCTGCTCCCACTGCTGTGCTGAAGGTGATGTTCATACACTGGCCTCTGCATTGTGTGACCCTGGCCCTGGGACCTCTCTGTGCCCCAACTGCATTGCTCAGTGACACCTGGCCCAGCCCCGCCAAGCACCCCACAGGCCCCTCTGAAAGAGAGCCTGGGGGAGACACCCAGGGAGGGCAACAGCAGGGTGCAGACCACCATGCGCCACACTGACCACTCACCTGAGGAGGCAATAACGTCCAGCAGCAAGCCAAGGTGAGTCAGCTCACAAATCCCTCCTCTGTTTCCCTCCCTTCTTCTACAATCTCATGGTCTGTGAGGGTTTAGCTCTCCCACTGATCCCCAGCACCAGCAGTGAGCTACTGTGGCTTAAGGCAAGCCTAAGCCACTGCAAACATGAGGGCAGAGCACATCAACACGCACCTCTTCCACCAAGGGTTAAGCTGATGTGTTTTACTTAACAGCACTGGTGAGCTAAGAGCAGGGATGTGGGAATTTGCTGTGGCTTAAACCAGCACAGGGCAACCCGTTAAGCCACAGCCTCCTGGAGCCCGCAGGACAGCCAGGGAAGGTAATGTGGAGCCAGAGAGCTGACACAGCCCAGGCTCCTCTGAAGCTGTGTGTGCAACACTATCTTAATGTTTTACACCCCTGAAGCTGAAGTTAAGAAATGGTAGAAATGGGAAGCTCAGAAAATCCTCTTTTCTCCAATGTGTTTTAAAAGCCTGATTTCGTTCCACCCAGCTCACTTAGGCACGCAGGCAATGCTAACAGCAGAACTGGAGAGGCACCTAGTGCCATTTCGAAATGCATCACAGGTCACATTCCCCCAAGACGCTCGTGGTGCTTCACAGTCAGGTAAGTCACCCTTCTCAAAAAGCAATTTTCAAGGATTCATTCTCCTCTACTTCAACTACACAAGTAACACCAGGAAATAAGAGCCCAAGAGCTGCTTTCAGAGATTAGTGCGCCCCACTTCAAGAGCTCAGCAGAGATCACACAGGTGGTCATGTGCATATGAGAGCTGTTTTTTCCTTCATTTATGCAATAATGAAGGTTTTGAGGCCCTGCAAGTGACTTTCTCCCATCTGCTTTTGAGGATCTAACCTGTTCTTAGAGCTACAAAGCCCAGGACCAGGACTTCCAATGTCCCCTTCTGGCCTGCTCCTTAGGTTCAGCAGCAATGATTTATTTTTGCCTAAAGAGCAAGACAACACAGACAAAGACACATTTGGAAGATGATTTCTGCAAGCAGCAGCTTTTAAACTAATGATTCTAAAGGCTCCCAAACCAAGATTTCCCCAGTCCAACCCCTTCAAAACTCAGTTTCCTACTGAACATGCAAGAACAGAGCACTTCAGTTCTCACAAACAGTACCAAAGGAAGCACAGAATTAGGCTTTATTCTCTATCGCAGCCCAACTTTCTGTTCAGCCCAGGGTCTGGGTCTTAAGATCCCATAGGAAGACAAAGTAAAAATATTGGCATCCTGATGCACCTGCAGGGTAGGAGAGAATCACATCCTTTACATGCAAATTACAGACAGACATAGAGTAGCTAGTAAGTAGATGAGAAATTCTAAGAGAGATGAGAAAACTAAGAAGAAAACAATCCCCCATCCAAACCAAGACAGTGGAAATATTTTCTTTATCCATCAGTCCTGTTTAGTATGGGATTTCTTCATAACACATTCTATATCTTCACCAGACAATAACCATCTAGTGAGCCACAAAGTCAGCATGAGCTGGAGGGCTTTCTGGAAGCTGGAATGAAGGATGGTGGCTCTTTTGCATATTTCCAAGCTACCTTTCTCCAACAAGGTTTTGGCAGCTCAGAACAATTATTCTGAAGCTGGCACTCTCATGATGAATGAAAGGCACAGTCTGGCTCTTTCAGGATAGAGTCCAAGTTCTCCAGTCATGAGGACCACCTGCTCTCCTCCTGCACTAGAGACTGAGGAAAGCAGAATCAAGATGACTAAAGCAAATTCAGCCAAACAGTTGACAGACTTCTGCCATCTGGTCAAGGTAGTATAGATAAAACCAGGTAACATCCAATTCTTCAAATCTATTTTCCTGATGAGTGTTTTTCTACCTTTTCTACTTTTGCCTCTCACACACGTGGCTATAGTCATCTCTCCTCTCCAAGCTCCATGCTTCTTCTAGTTCAGGAGGTGGTAATTTGGGGGACAGAGGATAAGTAGAAGGGAGGTGAAATGCTGTGCTTGAAAGGGCTTTTGAGACTGTGCAAAAAGGTGTTCTCTTGCTCCTGTGCAGCAATCAGCTAGTCTGGAAACGCTAGTCTGGCACACGCAGTTGACTTTCTGCATGAGAATGCTTGGCATCAACTCTATTGAAACCTTTTAATAAATGTATTTATTTTTATATGCATCAATCCGAGCATTTCAAAGCGCACAATACCCTTCCTTTTTTCCCCTGTTCCTGTTCTACTTCCTTGCACATTTCTGTGAACCTCTCTCCTTATCACCCCAATCACAGACAGTCAACATCAAGTTGCTCTCCTTGCAAAATGGCACGGTCTGCAAGGCTCAAACAGCATTCCCACACACAGCTTTAGAAGGGGAGATCACTTTTCCCTACAAATCATGCTATATTTGAAGGAAATGACGAAGAAGGGTGTGTCAAGTCAGTGAGAAGAGCTGTGAACAAGGACCAGTTGATGGAAATAATGACGGCTCTCTGTCACGACGTTCTGCACTGCCTTGGTAAGGTATGTGAAGAAGGACTTTTGTTCCCCCCGGTAGGTCTTCTAGGGCACAGTTGCTCCAAGTTTTCCAGGATACCCCAAATCCTTTGCAGGAGACTATAGGCATTTAAAAATAAGCATTCAGGAAATAAAGCTCGCATTATAGTAAGGAGAAGGTGCTTTTGGTGCACCTATCATTAACCCAAAGGCACACACTGTATCAAAGCAGTGCATTAAGGAACTCACTCAAAACAGTAAAGTCACGAAATAAACTAGTAAATAGGAAGTTTCTGTCATGTCTCCAGTGCAGGATCAATAGCACAGACTCCGGCAGAACCCAGGACTTTATTTATAGAGCTTCCAGCCTTCTACTGGTGAAGCCTCTGAGAGCCAAGCACAGCTGACATGCTGCTGTCCCCAGGTCTACAGAAAGCTCCCATTTTCCCAGTCTCTGCTTGATTTCACCATTGCATCCAAGCGCAAAAGGCTCTGCAAGCTGCGAGCCTCCCAGCTGCTGCTCACTGTCCTATAGGTAAATAGCAAAAAGGCCAGCACAAAGCATTTCACTTGTGCAGCTGCTTCTCAGGAATGCCTTCGGCAGAAGTAGGCTCTGGAGCTGAGACATCCAGGGAGCCATGCCCAGGGAGAGCAGCAGATACTCTGCTGGCTGTTCAGCACATTGAGGCAAGCACAGCACAATGGAAACATCATCAACTCACATCAGCCTGAAAAGACTCTTGAGCAAAAGGAGGGAGAGGGAAGTTCTCCTCAGCAGTTACAAGAAGAGGGATCTCTAAATGTCCTGGACTCCTGTGAAAGAAAAATGAGGGAGGAAGGCAGAAGATAAAGCTTTTAAGACTGCTGAAAGACAGGAGCCTTCGGGATAGGCTTATCAGCACCGCAGGATTCTTGGACAGTATCTTCTTGCATCTCTACCTTTTGTACCAGCCTCTGGCTAGTAAGAGTTCTCAGGCTGACCTCCTCCTACAGATATTTAGGCTTCCAGAGACAACACCACCTGACAGTGCAATCTGTGTGCACCTGTCTCCCACCTCACTTCAGCAAGTGGCTACTGCTTTGAGAGTGGCTAAAGCTCTCAAAGTCAGAGATGGATACGAGTTTAAGTTTCACAGGTTTCATTAAATAGCTAGAGAAGTAAAGGAGATACCCACCAGACAGTAGTATTTATCTGTGGGGAGCAATGCAATGTTTGGTCAACCCTCAGACACCAAAGAAGTCTCCTGGAAGACAACCGTGGGGGTACCACAATCAAGGAAAATCAGTGATT
Source organism: Acropternis orthonyx (assembly GCA_035583155.1). Taxonomy (NCBI): domain Eukaryota; kingdom Metazoa; phylum Chordata; class Aves; order Passeriformes; family Rhinocryptidae; genus Acropternis; species Acropternis orthonyx. The sequence continues at coordinate 5,652,321 of JAWWEU010000001.1, read as the reverse complement.
CCACTTTGTTAGATACTTCGCAACTCAACCATGAAGCAAAACCCACAGGAAGCCAAGCTTCACTAGTTCCTCTGCTCACATTTACTTTTTTATAAAAATAATCTTCAAAGTTAGCAGTGGTATCAGCATGCCTAAAACACGGGATGCACTCATCCACTCAAACAAAAAGACCCACTGAAGGCAGGTTCAGGAGCCTTGTTTTGTGGTATAGCTGGGACATGTCCTCCCTCCTTGCTTATCAGTGTTTTGTTCCCTGTAACAAAGTGGGACACTTTTAAGGGCTATCGTATTTCAGATCACAGCTAAATTCCTATAAACACAGCCTTCAAAAAGGAAGAAGAAAAGAGCTTTGGACTACCACTTTTTTTTTTTCTGTTACATGAAAAATGGCATGAAGGGCTTTTTCCCCTGTTAATTATTCTGTTGGTTTTTTTTTTTTCTAAAACCCTTGCTCAGGCACATGAGGTATTCAGGTCTCCTGTGCCCTGGCAGACTCAAGGGACACAGAAGAACTAGTGGAATCATGACAGCACAGATGGGAGAGTGGGGAAATCAGTAAGGGAAGGGAGCTTCAGTTGGATCCTTAGAGCTCCCAAGTCCTGGCTTGCTTCTATTAATAGGCACACTTGGGAAAGAAAGTCCTTGGGAAAGACTCACAACCTGTGGCTCCTTAACAGAGATGGCCACACCCTGAGGCTTCACATGTCTCCTCTGCGCTGGTTCTTTGAAATGCCACCATTTTATAGCAGAATAGATTAGATAGGAACACTGTACTCCCCCAAAACAAATAAGCAGGGAAATGATCAAAACCAGAAAAAAACCAAACAGCCTTGTTTAAGAAAAATGCCCATTCTTCTAGCCATCACTGCAAAAACAAAACAACATAAAAGACAGAAAGCTATTTCCCCCTAAAATTCATTGCAAGTTTATTTGAGTACTTGATCATCCTCAGACATTCTGGATCTATTAAGGTCTGGTTTATGCCCGAAAAATCCACATAAAGTGATTTCAGTTAAACTAATGCAGCCTCTTATAGTTTCTTGTTAAAACAGTTTTGCAGCAGACTTTAATCCATACAGTTTACCTTGTTGATTTAAAGAATTTAAGGGTATGTTGGGGTAATAGGATGTGGAAAAGACACATTGGCCAAATGCAAAGTTCAGTACCTCACAAGCTGTAAGTGAAAAACCAACTCCTTTCATGCTACCAATGCAAATTCAACCCCCAAGAGTGTTCAAAACAGTATGAGAAAAAAGTGAAGGTTAAATTCCAAGGTGGCTGACAAACGCTCCTCCTTTATCCACAGAGCTGCTCAGGTGCACACCACCATGCTGAGAACACAGAGAACATAGCCTTCCACTGGCTTCAGTTAAGTCTGACTCAGGAACTCTTCCCTATGGCCCACAAGATGTTTACACCCTGGAAACGCAGGCTGAGAGTGGGCAAGAGGCAGCTACATCCCCAAACAATGTGCCATGTTCACCCTGAGCACAGCAGTGGAGCTGGGGAGGGTGAATGTGCAGCCCAACAAGGGCTAACAGCCATGACTGGCTTGCTCAGTTTCACCTCCACCAGTTTCCTTCCAGCACATTTGGTTTTTATTTTAGGCTATGATCAATTAGGCCCCTGTGATTCCACCTTTTTCCTTTGTGGAGAAGAGTCATTTATCTCCTTTCCACCTCTCGTGTCCATGGCGCCTGCTGCAGTCTTACCTTAGCTGCTGACCAACACAGTGTTCAGAGAGGTTTTGAGACAGGGCTTTCCACTGAATGGCAGCCCTGGCTCCCTCCTGAAAACGTTATCTCCATGGAGGGATTGACACATGCAGCGCCATCCACACACCCACAGCAAGGATGGCAGTAAGACTGTCCCTGGTGGGAGTTCAGGCACACCTTAAAGAAACTCCTCCACTAGGAGAGGAGGAAAGGCAAGGTCAATGAACTCAGTCTTTCCCCATTCTGCTGTGCAGTCAGCACTGAGAACTCCAGGCTGGCAAGGGGCAACTACTCTGCCACCTGCCTGTCTATGGGTTAGACCTGACCAGCCACCAATGCACATAAACATCACAACACGTCCCCAGAGCAGAGTCTGACATCTTTATCCATCAGACCCATGTTCTCCTAAGCCAAGAAACTCCCCACAGTGCCAAGGATCTAAATAGTGACACAAGAGGTGACCATCTCAAAAATCCTCAGGGTAGCCCAGTGGGAGGTTGGTTCCTCCTTAGCAAGCAGGGTGCCGTGATCCCTCTTTCCCAAAAGCACCGACCACCTCCACCAAGACACAGCAAAACAGACCAAACCAGGAGAAACAGTCCCCCACAGCCCAACACGTTTGGGTGGAGAATGGCAGGATTTTCTCAAGGCGTGACCAAAGCCCCTTTCCCTTGCTGTCTGTGCAATTTCAGTTGAGCACTGAACCACTGTCTCTCTCCAGCCTCCCTAGAACAAAAGCAGCAGTTTCCTGGGAGAACCGGTGCTTACTGTTGGCAGCAGCAGCTCCTGACAGAGAGTCTCCCAGGAAGGAAAGGCTGGATTGTAACCTGCATCCCCAGAGACACACAGAAAGAGGACACTGTCAGCTTTACATGCTGAGGAAACTTTACCTCATTGAAAAAATAATTGCAAGGTTTTGGCTATGTTTGTTTTTACCAAGCCCCCACTACCTGTCACATTATTAGAGGAGATTACAGAGCATCTCCGCTGACATGCTCAATCGCACACACCTGTGAAAACCCCTCATTTTCCTTTTAAGTATTTCCCTCCTTCCTGTCTTCCACTTTTTATTATTTTCATTGTTTGTTTGCAGCCTCATTTATCTTCAGGTTCAGCCATTTAGATTTTATAAAAGGCTTCAATGTCTATTCCCTTTTTTCTTCAAAGGCCCAGATTTATTTTTCTGCCTCTTCTTGGTTCCCCCCAGCCTAATTGTTGTTATTATTTTTAACCTTGAGTAGTTTCCCTCGCTTTCTTCTTAATTCTAATCTCTCCCTGCTCCTGTTTTCCCCTCTCTGCACTAAGTCCCTTTCATCCCTCACTTCGCTCTTGCTCCCAGCCAAGCATCCAAATACATGAGGAGCAAGCGTAATCAAACATAAATATGAAAGGGATCATCCAATTTCAGCAAAACACTTGCCTCTACCTATTCAAATATTTAAGTGGCAACAACTAAGTCCAAGAAGATCATAGTTTGTTTTTTTTTTGTACAGAGCTCTGTAGGTCTTTAATAAGCCTCAGCCTCCGCCTCGCTGACAGGAAGGGCTGCAGTTGCTGAGCTGTCTCCTATGCATTACAGCAGATTCGCTCCAAGGTAAGCAAGAGGGATGCCTGGGCTCAAATTAGAAGCAAGGAGATTTCATTCCCCAGTTGCTGGTTTATTGACATTCAATGCCTCCCTCTCACTTGCTGCTTTGTTATGCTAACCCCTTCTAGCTAGCCAAAGATTTCCAGTCCCTGGTGAAAGGCAAGTGGCCCAACTCCCATCAAACCCAGGGAATTTTGTCCTGCAGGTCACACTCCCATCAGACCTAGGGAACTGTGCCCTGCAGCAAGACTTGGGGGTGACACTGCCTCTTCCAGGGCACATCTCTGCCCCATCATTGGAACCTCTCCTCCTAAAGGGAGGCAGATATAGGAGTGTCACTAAAGGCACTTGGTGGCAGGGGACACCAGACGATGGACATACCATGTACCAGCCAGTGAGAAGGGAACGGGGAGCTCCGACTGCCTCAGCAGGGCACCCAGGGGTATTCTGAACCCCTTGTACAGAGCACCCATCGGGGTCTTCCACTTCTGCTGCACAAAGCCTTGCTATCCCCCAAAGAGCAGGAACGACCTTTCATCCTTAATGACAAGCAGGAGGAGAGGAAGCCACCTCCTGCTGGTAAAGGTACAGTTCCCATTGCATTTCCACCTTCAGAGAAGTGTAAGGGCTTGTGCACCTCAAAGAGTGGCTGAGCTGGAGGAGTTCAGGGCAGAGGAGCCAGCTGGTGCCTGGGGTTCCAGCTACCCCTGCCCACCTCCCCAGAGCCCTGTGCTGCACAGTGACATCCAAGAAGAAAGATTAAACCCAGGAGCAGCTCACAGTGCCCTGGAATAATCACATTCGGGAGCCTCCACAGCCCTTTTTACCTACTGCTCTGTCTGGGGAAAAATGCAGAGGGCACAAAGAAGGCACAGCAAAGATACAGACAAGGAAACCACACTTGGTGTGTAACAGAGCCCATGCTGGAGAGCCATACTGCACTTGGCAAACATTTCATTAAACGTAAACCCTCCAGAAAGGAAGGAAATAGTATCCTTCTAATCCAAAACAGGGAAAAACATGCAAAAGCTGAATTGTACATGCCCCTGGCTGAGGCACTGAGTCAGAGCCTATCCTATAAACATCCACCAAGGAGTTTTGACAATTCTGACATAGCACTGCCACAGCACTGGGTAAAAATACTGTGTTGCAGAGTGGAATAGAACAAAGTCATCTCCCAGCTCTCAACGCCTTCTCCCTGTTTCTAGAGGAGACAGAAGGCTGCTGCAAATCATAGTGAAGACTTCACTTGTGTCCAATCTGGGTGGACAAAGCTGGCTGAAAAAGAACACAGAATATATATTTTTTTGTTTTATCAATATTATTAATTAATTCCCATGTGGTCACCTAGGTTTTATACTGGCTGTTTTCACCTGCCCTCAGCTATGGAGATACCCTCAGTAACATGGAAAGCCTCAGGTGAAGATTTGCCAGGGCAAGCCTATCGCACCCTTCCAGATGCTGCTGCCCCACAGCAGTGCTGGAAGGGGGCTCCTGCCTGCCCAGTACACACCCCTGAACCACCAGCAAGGACCTCGGGCTCCACTGGGAAGAAGGTGCTTACATTTAACATCCCACAGGAAAAGCAGGTCTCACCAGTATGACCAGCCCCACAGCAGTCAGACCGTGAGCTCCACAGAGGGAAAGTTGTTAAAAACACCGCGAATTCCCCAGCAACCCTCGGGCTGCGTTCCCACAAGGCAGATGTCAAAACAGTCTCTTGCTAGGAGGAGATAAATAAATAAAATAAAATACACCCATGTGTGGGCTCATGCAATTTTAATCAAACTAATGTCTGTGAAAAGGGGGGGGTAAGAGGGGCGGGGGGCAGGGAGGGATTACAGTGCCACTTGTTTAAAGCACTCCTGTTTATTCCACATCTGCGATCCCTTTTGAGCTCCCAGCAGCGGTAAGGAATGCGAGGTGTACAAAGCTGTCTCTGCTCCAGTCACTGTCTGCCGCTGGTGTCAGTGTGAGAGCACCCCGGGGAGCCACTCCCCGGTACTGTGCCAGCTAATTACACACCAACAAGAGCACCTGGAGGAGGGAAAATGGAAGGGAGGAGGAAACCAAGCATCCTAAAAAAACCTCAATGTCAGGGGGGCAGGAGATAGGGAGTCTAGACCTGCTTCCCACGGGCCTGGGGGAGAAAGGGTAGCAAATGGGTTGGGACAGAGAGCAGCCTGGGCTCCACTGGGAATGGTCCTGCCCCACAGGTGCAAGGGTGCTGGAAGAGGGAAGGGAACAGTGTGAGAACTCTGATCAGGCAGCAATGCAAAGGGGTGGCAGAGGAATGCTGAAGAGGCAATTGCAGATATCTCCCAGGGGTCCTGGCAGAAGGAGATGGCAGCAGCATGGAGCAGTGGCCTGAAACGTTTTGGGGATCATTACCTGCAGAAGTGCCAGACAAAAAGCTGGAGCTGAAGGAAGGGGAATGAAGCTTGTGGCTTGTGGGGGTATAGTGATCCTTGTGCAAGCTGTGTCAATGCCTGATGTGTTTCAGAGGTGAAGGAGAGGAGCTCCTGGCAGAAGCAGGGGAAGGGGAGCTCCATCTCTCACCTGAACACGCAGCTTTGTGAGCCCCCATCCTTGTCTATCAATTGCTCTACTGCTAAGCCAGCAACACCAGTCCTCACCAACCTCACAGGGAACACAAAATGTTTAATAACCATTTGGAAAGTGGTTCATTCACCCCAATACCTCCCTCAGTGACACCCTGAGAGCCACCACCTGTGGGGAGACACAGAGGAGACAGAGCTTCTCAGGAGGGGGTTCCTGTGGGGGCTCAGGTATTAACCCGCCCCCAGTCCCTGGGACCTGGACACAGCTCCCAGATGGGGATTAAAGCCAGCAAAATGAGAATTTCAAACACACACCCGGCAAAGCCTGCAGCAGCAAATAATCAGGTGCCAAGAAGGAGATTAACCCCATGGCGCTGAAGGAAACAAAGGCATAAGAGCTGGTCGGTTTAAGAAGCTGCTGCTTCTCCCAGAGGAACACAAATCCGACCAGGAGGAATCCAAGGGCAGCGCCTCTGTGAGAAATACTGATTGCTAGGAAATATAAGCCCTCTGATTTCATGCAGATCCACAACAGGCAGCATGAAGATCCCTGCAATAGATGCTATGGCAGAGGCGGTGAGTCAGGTAGTCTCCTACCCAGGCTGTAACTGCTTTGGAGTTTATTTTAGCTGATAGTGAGCAGGCCAAAGGGCCTCATGCAGCAGTCCCTGCCCTGCTGACTCCCAGACACACAGCAGGCAGTACACAGTGCCCTTGGGCACCCACTGTCATGCCCTGACAGATGGGCAACAGCTCCTCATCTGGGGTCAAAGTGACACAGGCTACTGATAGAGCAGTGTGGTTATGGGGATGTCCTTCACAGGTCACAGATACAGATTATTTTGAGAACACACACAAATAAACCAAGCTGAAGGGGTCACTGTACCCAAGAGAGCTGGAGAAGCTGTGTCCTGGTCAGCATTTGCTTGTTCAGGGGACCAGTTGTTCAAAGCTGAGATCGGGCATCATCCAGCACAGAACTGAGCCTCATTTGCAGGCAGATAGAGCCAGTGGTTCTTTAGGGAGGAGGCTATTCCTGCACTCTGCTAGCAGGCTAACAACTGCAAGAGACATTCACAGGCTTCCCACTCACTGGCTAGTTGTGTGTCATGACAGGCTTCAAGAGACATATCCCTAATGCTCATGCTGCTGCAGCAGGAACGTGGTTCCCAGTCAAGCAGCCTCCAGCAATACCACCTTGGGCTGTGATCTTGTCAGGTTTCATAAGCTTAATCAGGCTTTGCTCTGGCTGGCATACAGGGGTTTCACAGGCAGGCTGGCTGGCTGTCCTAGTGCTCCAGACAGCATCCCTGAACGCTCAACAGCAGTGCTGTGTTCTGGCAGTCAAGATGAGGATCTGCATTTCAGTCCTGACAACTTCAACCAGCAGATAATAAGGGACAGGACAGGTGGCCCCTGGGCATCAGCGTGGTGGACCAGTAATAGGACTGGGACTGTGGTAGCTGCCTCAAACCCATGACACTTTAGCAGTGATGGAAAGCACCTTCTAGCCTTTCGGGGAGAGATCCAGGAGCAGAGGGTTCTACAGTGGCTCTTGTGGGCACACATGTCATCTAAAACATCTTATTAGTGCAAATTGTCCACAGTTATCCAGATTGACTTGGCTCTACCAGCACATCCTGTGGCCTGAACATACCACAGGGGACAAGTCCATCTTCCTGTACCAATGGTCTGTGACACGGCTTCCTGCAGAAACTCCTGTCACCGCTGCCACGGGGCAGCCCAGCACCCCTGCAGCACCCTGAGCCAGTGCTGTGCTCATCTCCAAGGATGGGCACACAGCACACACTGCTTAGGCAGCAGACACAACAAGTGGAAATAATCTGAGTGCTGGGCGTCAGCATCTCAGTCCCCACTGCTCACCAGTCCCTGTGACTCACAGTCACTTCAAAAGGAGCGCCTCAAAGCACCATCGCCACCGCCTCTGACATTCCAGTCACAAAGGGAGAGGAATAAAGAGTAGGAGGCGGCAGTGCAAAGGTAATTACTGCATCCTGACAGCCCCAAGGGAAGGCAGCACTTGAAACTCCATTGTCTGCTCTGGAGTCAAATGCCTGAAACAGCATCTAGGGCACTTGAAGGACACATGGAAAGGGTAAGGGAAGAGCCCCCACAAGGCCCTGCAGAAGGATGCCAGATGGAGAGGGGGACCCAGGACTGGTAGCTTTAGAACTCCTTCCATTGCAGGAGAAAGTGGGGATACTCCTTTCACACCAGACACAGTCTCTCACTGGTCATCCCCATGTGCAGCTCTCCCTGCTCCAGTACCTCCAGGCTGTTACTCTCCTACACACCCTGAAGCTCTTCATGGCACAAAAACTCCTCTCCAAGGTTTTCCACGTGTCATTTCCAGACTCCCTCCTTCTCTTGCTTTCTAAGTGCTCCTGTTCCTGCTTTTCTTCCTGCTCCCTTTTCAGCTCCCTTTCTTCCCCTCCCTCCACCTCTTGCCTTTTTTTTAACTCATTCAACTCCACCTCCCTCGGCACACTCACTCTCTGCCTTGCACGCCTCCATTTGCTCCCCTTCACGTTGCCCAGCACTGGGATGACCACAACCTTCCCTTTCCCTAGTAAGGGCAGGGGCCCCATATTCCCCCCCTACCCCACTGCAGCCAAAGGTTTGCATCTTTGGCTCAGCTTACCTTGCACCCCAGGACTCTTCTTGGAGGCAGGAGCCCCTCATGCAAAGGGATGCTTTTGCCCAGGGCCACCTCTGCACCAGTCACTGTGTCCTCCAGATACACCCATGCACTCAGCTGGATTCAGCTGTTGCACGGGAGGAGTGGGTGGGGCTTTTTGGATGACAGGCAGTCATACCTTTTGCAGGTAGGCTCTGAAAAGCTGCCACACCGGTGAGGCCTGAGTAGGAACCCTGGATAGTGACACACTGGACCCAGGCATGACTGCAAAAACGAAGAGACAGGAAGCATCCCTGTGACTGCGTGTCTTCTGCAGTGTCCCAGAGCAGCTGACCCTCTCAGGGTGGCCTTTCTGGCCAGTACCCACAACAAGGAGCTCCTTTAAAGCACAGAATCAATCCAAATGGTCAGCTCATGCCTCTGGTAACCCCACCTCTCCCCTGCTTTCCCTTCCCTGTAGGTAGTGCCAGCACTCCCACCTTTCAGCTGCAGTGCCAGGTGGGCCACCCATCACACAATCATCCCCTGCAGTTTTGCAAGGAGTCCTACCTGTGGACAGGTGACATCAGTACATCTCAGAGAGCTCAAAAGGTGACAACAGACTGCTAGAGTGCCTGTGGTCATCTGCAGCTTGCTGATGCAATTCTTCAGCAGACAGCAAGCCCAACATTAACCCTCTGATAAGTAACCTGCTGCTTTTGGATCTCTTCTCTTCTTTTCCATACAGCAGCACAATGCCATAAAGAAAACTTTAAACCTTCCCACCCTCAGTATGTTTGGCATTACAGATCACCATCAGGAAATGCTTGTGGTAAAAAAGCATTTCTTATTTTATAAAAGTCTCGCTCTCTCAAATAGGCAGCTAAAAATGAAGAATGACAGGGTCCGAGAAAGTTAAGTGCTCAGAGCACATCATGCCTAGGACAGAGGCATCCCTGCCTGCCATGACACACTTCCCCAAGACAAGCATCCCTAGCTCTACATTTCTTTGTAGAGCCCTAAGCCATGATTTTAACTAGTACGCAGTAAGGATTGAAGCCCTGAAGAGCACAGTATGTTGAAACATAGTGTCAAGGAACCCCAGCAAGACAGAGCAGGACACCGAAGGGCATCCCCCATTCGTACCAACTCAGTCAGTGATCATCCCTTTAGGCAAAGGCTGTCAGGTTCCAAAAGGGGAGCAGAGCAGTCCCACCTCTTGCGAACGCAGGGTCAAAATTACACTTCTCTCTGCATTCTAAAGCGCCTTTGTTCAGGTTTGCCCTGTTAGCTCTGGCTTTGCTCTTCTTTGTAGGCTCTCCAGAAATATCTCTTGTTGATGACAAGGGCAAGTGGGGCAGCTAATCCCATCCCATTAGCATCCTCTGAAATACTCCATGGACTACGGATGCTGATGGGGTGCAGGTGGCCAGAAGGCAGCTTTCGCTAAGCCAGAACAACTTCTGGTTGTGTGCACGCACTTCCTGCCCTAGAGCCGTCTGCCATCAATAACGCCCTCTGGAAGCAGGGAGAGGATAAAGAAACAGCCCACACGAGGCTTGAAAACAGACTTTCCTCCTACAGACACAGCTCTCCCAATGCAAGGGGTTGCCACTGCTCCTCTTTTCTGAAGGTGGCATGAAAACCTTAAATTGGGGGGAACACTTTAGTGTAAAAACAAACTGGGTGCCATCCTGCAAGGGCCAGGGAGAGTCAGTGTGACATTTCCAGCCCCTCATGCCCCTGGAGGCTGCAGCAGCACAGCCTCTGGTACCCCAGGGGGCAGATCTACAGAAGCCTCCTCAAATGATGACCCAGCACTGCCTGCAGCACCCTCACATTCCTTGCAGCCCTCTTTCCCATTACATTTTCCATTTATAAACAGCTGTTTGGCAGTATTACTAATCAGTGCTGGATGGAATAATGTAAGGTTTCCCACCACATTACTATTTTATCTTCTTTCCTCCCCACCTCCAGAATCTGCTTTCCTTCCACCACCCTCAAGCTGGAAAGAAATAATACATTCCTTCATTTAATTCAGGCTCTACTTCTCTGATAATGTAAACAATTTACTTACAACCTATGCACAAAGAAAAGGTTTTTTAAAAATTAAATACTGTTAAACCCACTTAAAGTAACTACTTGCTGAAGGAATATCAGCTGGAGACTGCTCTCTGACTTATAATAATCCCACTGCACCCAGGGAAATCCTCTTAAACCTATATCAGATAAAGATTGTAAAACTGTTAGAGAGCTAAACTGACAGGGCAGTCACGAATCAAGATGGAAAATTTCTCCCCCCCAGCTTCTCCCTGCTGAGGGGCAGCTCTGTCCCAGTGCAGGCCAACACATGGAGCAAAACCCTGCACAACCTGGCAGGAGCTGAAGGGAGATGGGGGAAAGGCCAGTCCTGCCAGGCATTTGGACTGGAGGAGGAGTGGGCTGCTGTGGAACCCCAAGCCTACCTCTGCAGCCAAAGAGTTGCTCTCCCTTTCCCACCTCTCCAGGAGGTAGCAAAAGCAGGGCAGAGACCCTCTGGAGCTTTAAATCTACAGAAATCAACCCCCTGGCCCCAGGGTGCTCAATAGCAACATCTCTAAATTAGCAGATGAGGATTCCAAATCAGAGCTAGGGGTGGGACAGAAGCAGTAGGCTTCCAAGTTTAGTGCTATCTTATCTGAGAGGACAAAAAGGATCTGATGTAGATTGGTAATGCTGCTAGGATATTTTGGGCTTATGCTGCTTTGTACTTTGCCTGAGCATTGGCCACCAGTTTGATTTTGTTTGTTTTGTAATTTTTTAACAAAAAGACATGCATCCACATCGCAGTGAGCATGTAGCACAGAAGCAGCCTGGCTCAGCAACTGGCACTGCACTTCTCCCTCTGCTACATGGGGACTTGATTGTTCATCACCAGACCTACTTGTTCTCCAAGACAACCCAAGAAAGGCCTCAGCATCAATAACAGAAACAGATGACTCTGCCTCTCAGGGTAGGAGACCCACAGAAATGCAGAGCAACCAAGTCTAAGGGGCTGGAACTAAAGAACAAATAAATCAATCCTCCAGGCAAAACAAATTAAAAAGAAAAAAAAAAAAAAAAGAAAGAGGAGTGGGAGGAAGAGCAAGCACTGCAAAAACCTCCCCAGGGAGGCAGCAGGAAAAGCAGGCAACTTAGAATGTGAAATCTTCAGCGGTAATCGAATAATGGGCCGCTCCATTGCAGGATTTCTCAGTGCTGCAGCTGGCTGGAGCCACGGGGACAATACTTCACTTTCAGAGTTCAGTGAGCAATTGCTAAGGCAGGGGACAGGTGCCATATGTTACCAGCTGTGCTCACAGCCATCGCTTTCCCCGTTTCATGCTGAGAGACTGTTTAGAGGCACACAGGCAGGGAAACCTGCACGATTTTGTGCCTCCCCCCTGCCAGCCGGTATTCTGGCAAGGCTGCCAGAAATGTCAACAGGCTCTGCCAACGAGACTGGGAACAGATCCCCATACCAGGGAGTCACCAGACTGTGCTGGCTGCTCAGTACCCATCAAAAGCAGTGAGGTGCAGGTGGAAGCAATGGGTGCCCCTCAGCCCCTCTTCTCCAAGGAGGTAGAGGCAGCCCCTGGAAAGCTGCCGAGTGCACAGGAGTTAGGAGGCAGGTACCAGGCTCTGCCCATCCCACATTACAGCCTGTTGGCTCCACCACCTGCTCACCTGACCCAGCCCAGATCCTTCTGGCTCTCCTTTTGTGCTCCGTATTTTTTTTTCATCTTCCAGAGCTTCTCTCAGTTGTGCATGCAGTGAAAAAGTCACCAATTGGGGGAAAAAGAGAGGTTGGGAGCTGCCCAAAGGAAATCTTAAATTCAGGATGGAAGGTAGCATTAAACTGTTTTCCACACCAGGCAACATTTTGCCCAAGACTGGAACACAGGGTGCTGAGTAACCCACTTGTAGAGCTAGTGCACCAGGATCTCTGACTAGATTTTTCTATCCTAGTTAAAAACCTTTGCATTCTTTAACTCCTATCAGCACATAACACCCAGACATTGTGGCAATATACACAATAAGCCTATACCACCAGCCACTCTTCTCAGAGGGACAGACTGAGAGGCATCCTGCAGAACAGTATAACAATTAGGGTTACCAATACCTCATTTTACCAGGAACTGGCAAAGCATATGGGAAGAGCTGCTAAGGAGAAGCAAAAATGGCATGTGGGCTGAGCAGAGTGTTGTTTCCAGCAACTCCTTTCAGGGCAGCAGAGGACCCCAAGCCTTGCAGCCTCCAGTCTTACTGACACTGAGGAGGCAATAGGCTTGGCAATGGGCAAGTGCCACAGTCCCATCAATCTGAGATGTCCAAGTGGAGCCAGGCATGGCTGGAGCAGACCAGAGGGCACAAGTCAGAGCCTGCAGAAAAGAAGCTTTTTCTGGAAAGATTGCTTCAGTCTTCAAAGATCATTTTAACTGACTGGTCTGATGTTACTACTCAGGCTCAGCGCTGCACAGAAACCTACCCAAGCAAAACACTGCAGCTCTTCACAGTCCGAAGGCAAATCAGCATTCCAGATTCCATGCCTCCCTTCCTGACAAGTAAGGGAGATAGAAAGTCTGGAAGCAAGAGGGCTCGTTTTAAAGACCAGACTAGATCTGCCAGCAGAGGGATGTCCAATTGCCTGAGGCTATATTAATTTACATTTTTAGAAATGCATTTTAGAATACATTTTTTCTTACAATGCATTGGTACAAGTGTACAGATGTACAAAAAAATTACATGTATTCTTATTGTAATTCTGCTCCACAGGCTAGCTAAATTTAAAAAAGTACCTCTACCTCAAAAGGGACAATATAGGAAAAACATATGGAATACAGTGATGTGCTGCAATTGTGTCTGGTGCCAGGTTTTTCAGAAATGGGTAGGTGGACAGCATAAAAAGAGAGAGAATCCATTCCCCAATAGAGAGCCCTCCCCACAAAGCATGCCATGCCACCAAGTTGCCCGTGGTTTTGAAGGATGAAGCAGAAAAGAGAGGGAGGAAGAATAAAACATCACAACAAAGAAACGAGAAAGTGGATACAATGGATTATCCATTTTTTAGGCATAGTCTGCCCACAATTTGTGCCATTTCTCCTGCACAGAGATACAGAAGTGATGCCATGTACTACAACAATACGAAAGTAAAAATCAGGCAAGCAATTTCAAGAGAAAAGAATGGGAGATGGCATACTGCAACAAAAGAGGAGCAATTGGAAGGGTTTAGCAAGAAAATACAGTAACGGGGATGAGACAAAGATACACAAACTGATTGAACCTTGTCTCTTTATGCAGGGACACGTACAGAGATTTCTGTTGTAAGCTCAGTTATAACCTGAATGGTATCTACAAAGAAGTGCTTTAGAAAGCACAAGGAATAATTAGTCACTGCAATTCATTGCCAGATTGCACAAAAGTAGAGCCAAGATTAAAAAAAAAAACCAAACAAAAAACAAACAAACAAAAAGATTAAAAAACTCCAAACATCCCAAACTAAACCCTCAGGAAATTTAAACAGGTCTTGGTGCGCTCCTCTTGCCAGCAGGAGTTTTAAATCATGGAGCCTCTGGACTGGCTTCCTGCATGCCCATACCAGAGCAGGCTGTAAGGAAGCAGTCCCCCCTGCCAGTTCCAGAGCCACCAGCCACAGGGTTGCCTGGGCCAGGCTCGCACATTCCTGCCCATGGCACCATGGACCAGCAGCCTCCCCAGTCAGGCAGCCCATCAGCCTCACAGCTTCTGCAAGGGCAAAACTGGGTGAGCTTAGGCAGCTATACTTTCAAGATACCAGAAATGACTAAGCAGGACTGGAGATGAATCCTATTTAGCATCATTACCAGGCAAAGCTGGAATATAAGCCTTTGTTTCTATCTCCCGCTATCTGAGGAGCTCAAAGCACATCAGAATTATTTAGCTTAGACTTTGTGAAAGGCTTGTATGCTATTATCCCTAATTTTACCAGCTGGAAAATAGCGAGGGAGATGGAGAGTGCCACACCCAGGGATATGCAGCAAGTTGGCAGCATGGTAGGGCTCGGTGTCTGCAGCATCATAAACCAAGTACTCTGGGGTTTGTTGGTGCAATTCCCCAGAGTGTGTTCATGGAACTGCCAGAGGTAGGTATGTTTATCCCTCCTCATCCCAGTCCCATTAAAAACAAACTCTTTCTTCCCATTCATAGCAGGAACAGAAAGAAAAAGCAGAGGAGCAAAGGTCACATTTTTCTTGAAGGTTATTACAGATTTGGGCATGTAAAGGGGGACAGTAAGAACAAAACACCCTATTGTCTAGCTGCAAAGGACCACCTTTAAGAAGGCATTTGATTTTTTTTTTTTTTTAAATCTCTTTTTAATGTTAGCTAAAGAGTAATTTGAAAGTGAAGGACATTTTACTCCTCTGGGGAGCTAATTACTGCAACAGGCAAAGTCCAAACAGGCAAAGATGAATGTAACTCACAAAGCACAACACCAGTCCTACAGCTCACTTTGGTTAACTTGCATAGGCTGGCCAGATAAGGAACACACAAGCTTCACAGAGGTAGTCAAGCTGCCGAGATGGCCTCAGAGATTAGGACATCTGTGCTTAGGATTTCCAAGTTCTACTTTTCATACACCAGAGCAGAGCAATAGAGAAACTCGTGTAACCTCACTGAAGAGGTAAGAACAATATAAAATACAAAACCTACACCAGAAAACGAGAATTTGGTGATGTACAATACATCCTGGCTGTTCTCACCTGGTGGAGATCACCAGTGTTATGCCATTATTTAGCACTGACCCTCTAAACTCCATTCTTTAGCACCCTCCCTCAAAACTGCTGCCTAACAGTAGTTCCTGCTGCATTGCAGCCAAGTGGCTCATCACAAGATTACAGGACAATTCATGGTGGAAGGGACCTTCAGGGTCTGTGGTGCAACTACAGGGTCAAGCAGGGTCAGCTATAAGGTCAGACCAGGCTGCTCAGAGCTTGAACTTGTCATGTCTTGAAACCCTCCAGAGATGCAGCCTGTGCAACCTTTCAGGACAGGCTGAACTGCTTGTTTCGATTTTTGCCTGTTGTTGCTCATCTGCAAAACCCTGGTCTCCCCAGGACACAAGCTGCTCACTCAAGTACAGCAACAAACACTTTTCCCTGTCTCTCAGGTGAAGAGGAAGAAAAAGGAAAAGGCAGCATAGAAAGAAGAGCCCCGAAAGACTTCTTTCAAAGCTGGTAGATCCTTGCCTGTGAGATTGCCATCTCTCTCTTCGACACCTCCCTCAAGCAAAGCCACCTTCAGCCCAGTTGACAGCTGAAATAAACCAGCAGCCACGAGGTCCACATGCCCCACATGATCAGAAGTGACTGCCCTCACGCTGAGTCCCCCCAGGTTCCCAGGAGAAGACTGTGCTCTCCCAAACCAGGTGAAACCGTGGCGTGACTTTCTCCCTCTGCTCTGTGCACAGACATGTCACGTATGGCAGCAATTGAAAGAGGGGAAGCTGCTGGCGACAGGTAGCAGCAGCTGGTATGGGCTAACAAAAGCTCTTCTTTTTTTTTTATCTTTGCCTGCTACTTGCTCTTTAGCTCTCAGCAGAAAGATTCTGGACGTTTTTAGTGGTAAGCTCAACAAAAGACTCGCTTTCTTCACTTGAATGCTTGTCTGAGACACATGCAGCTCCATTTCTTTCAGTGCTAAGTGTCGAGCCTGCATTAATACTTCTTCCTCCTTCTGTGCCACCAAAGCCTCTCATATACACCCTATAGATATCCTCCCTGTCCCAGCCATGGGCTTGCAACTGGCCACATAGTTACATGCCACAGCTGAAGAGCACAGAGAATCCCTTCAAGACACACTCCTAATTGGACTGATTGCTGATCTGCAGAGAGCTGCAAGTGACTTGGGCACCTCAGCATCCAGAGACGAGACCCCACCAAGCAGAGCCAGAGGTGGCACTGATCTCAGGCAGAGAGGCAGCTGGCTCTTCATCCCACCAATGCCCTTGCCCACCACCACTCCCAAGCCTGGCATAATGTTGAAACTTCACCACAATAGGGCTGTCAGCCAAAAAAACCACGTCCAGCCCCTGTGAGCCATCACAGCCATACAGGACCAGGGAAACAGGGCAGAGGTCAAGGCACCAACCTACCCAGGTAGGGTGAGACCAGTGAGAAATAGCAGAGAGCAGAAGCGTGACCAGGCTGAGAGGGCAGAAAGAGCAGCCACTAAATAGCACCTCACTAACACGAAGCCTCTCTGCCTCACTTTCACCCTAAGCCTAGCAGGAAGGAGATGCTGGTGACCATCCCTGCAGGCACTAACAACTACACAGCAGCTCCTGCCCACTGCAGAGGCATCTGTGCCTGAGTGCTCCTTGTTTTTCAAGTCTGCACTGAAATTGATTCTTCCCAGTCTGTGGTACCATGGTCTCTCCTCCCATCCAAACCCCTTTCATTTTTTTGCTTTAACTTGTTTAGGTTTGATGCTGTACAGCTGCTTCCCCCAAAATAAAGAATAAAATAGCTGCCACCCCCCTCAAATGCTTTGAAACCTTTCCTCCTGCTCTGTCGCTACCTGTTTAAGAAAAACCTCAAGCTCAATTTCTTCCCTCAGATCACTTACTCTGAAAAAGAGCTCAGCGTTTTTGGGAGCACAGATGAAAAAAACGAGATAAAAGCCTGAAGCTTCTGAAGAGGTTAGACCTGGGGCTCCTTTGCTGTTATCTAAGTAAGGGTACAGGCACACAAACAACTCGCTGCAGAGACACAGTGGAGTACAAATCTGCAGTGGCTCACGCACTCTGAAGGAACCGCCATGTGCTCAATTCTGCCCTATAGCAAAAAACAAGCTTATCCATCAGCATGAGAATGGCACAAACTAGCACCTCAGTTTGCACAGCACTCCTGCAGCTCCACCTAAATTATTGCAAGGAAAACTCCTCTTCTGGAAAAAACCCTGTTGTCCTGTCAGCGGTCACGCTATGTTTCTGGGATGCTGCTTTCCTTCACCTGCAAATCCTCTGTAGCCCTTAAATTCTTCAAAAAGTGAGTACACAGCCCACAAACTTCTCACAGGCAGGAACAAGCAGCCCAGAATCCCAGTACAGTTGTCAGTCAGGTGTGTATGGTCCCCAGATTCCCTATTTAGTCAGTCAAATTTAAGTGTTGCAACTCCACTCTTCAGTACACTAAAGTGCCTTCCCAATTCAACCACAAAGCCAAAATTCCCATCAGTTGCTCAAAAGACCCATGGGGGAAGTTTCCCAAAGTAGTCAAGTCTGCAGCCACTACTTCCTAGCTTGAGTCTAACATCCAGAATCTCTCTTTAGTCAACATGGAGAACAACTCAATTTAAACAAAGATGGATTGCTCTCCAGATTTGTCCCTCTCTGTCCTCTGATGGCAGATACTGCCTGAACATCTAGCTTAGGCAATGAGCCTGGTGTTAAATGAATGGAAGGCCACTCCTGACATCTTCCAAAAATCTTTTCTCCGCACCCTGAGTAAAAGAGCATGAACCAGCCTGAGGGAACTGAACTCTGAGGGCAAACAATAAAGCTGCAGAGTGAACATGGGCTAATCCTTGTAAATCAATCACAAGGCCATGGTTCTTCAGGCATTCTGAAGAGCTGCACCTCCCTCTTTTTTTGCCACCTCCTTCAGCACCCAAAATTCAGTCTGACATGTCCTAAAGTCTTCCTCCTAACACACCTCACAGCCCAAGTACAACTTCATCTTCCCAATGACACAGCTCAGGAGGGGATGAGAAAAGGAACAGCAGGATGCAGACAGGCTTGTTTCTGAAGCAAATGAAGGAAACTGAAGACTGGTGAAAAAGACTAAGCCTTGATACACATCCTTGCATGGCAGAAGGCCCTTGAACCACATGACTGGCCTGATTTCATGGCTTCAGTGAGATTAGCACTTGTGTTGCATGCCTAAATGCAGATTAAGAGGCCCACAGAGTGTCTGGGGAGTGCTTCTTACTCCAGGCCATCACAGGCATCAGGTCCTCAAAATAGAACTAGATACTGGCCAAGATCTCAAGGGAGGAAAAGGAATCTTGACTGGAGATGCCAAAAATGGGAGAGAGACAACCAACCAAGCTTGCTGTTCACGAGGTGGACAGAAATGTATTTTCAAGCCCAACTGGCACATCACTGAAGCTGACAAGATTATTTTTTAGCAGCTGCAGAGCCCTGGATACACGGCCTTCAATGATGCTCATGCTGGCAGGAGCAGAGATGCATCCCAGATGCTCTGCTGCAAGCTGAGATGTCCCAGTGCAGACAGCAGCCCCATGTGCTGCTGCACCAGTGTCCCACCCAGCTCCCCCAGTATCACACATGCTGGAAAGGGGAGAAACTCTTCCTTCACCTCTCTTCTCAAACCATGGGATGCAACAGCTCCAAGGTCCCAGAGCAGCAAGTCTAAAATCAACACTGCTTCAAACTCATCCATTTCACACAAAAATGGAGAGAACAGAGATGCTAACAAACCTGTCTCCCTTCAGGCTTCAGGGCTGCCAAGAAAAAGCCACTCAACCTAATGAGTCAATTAAAAATTCATAATTGGATGAAAGCAAACAAGAAGTTTGGTTCTGTTTCTGAGAAAATGAGAACAATAAGTCCCATTTAGCTCTTGTGTATCTCTTCTTGCATATTGTCTGCAGCAACAAAGCCTACCTGAAAAACCAGGACCTGGAGCT
Organism: Acropternis orthonyx; assembly: GCA_035583155.1. Classification (NCBI taxonomy): domain Eukaryota; kingdom Metazoa; phylum Chordata; class Aves; order Passeriformes; family Rhinocryptidae; genus Acropternis; species Acropternis orthonyx. The sequence continues at coordinate 5,633,112 of JAWWEU010000001.1, read as the reverse complement.
GAGAGCTAAAGTAGCAGGAAAAACAACAGGACAGGTGCTGTGTCCTGCCCTGCAGAGAGGAGCCCATTTCCCTGGCAGGACTTCAGGGTCCAACAGGGCTGAAGTCAGCACTGGTTCATCTGAATGGGGGCCAGAGGGAAGGCTCTTTGTAAGGGTCTGTTGTCTACAGGTCACTGCAGGAAGAACTCTGGAAAACCCAGTTTCTGTCAGTTTGGCTAAATCACAGAAAACACCTTACCCAGATGCACACATCTGAAAAAAAAGTGACCCTAAGTCATTTTTCAAGTGAATTTTCAGAAATTAATTAAGCCAAACCAAATTAGGGCCCAAAATCCTGAGCGCGAGCATCATGAAGGGGTATAATGTGATTTAACTAATCCACTAAAAGTTACTGTAGATCAATTTTCTTGAGTATCTCCGACACATGTAAGCCCCAAAGCCAGTGTCCTCACAGCACTACTCATAGGTGTCTACACAGTCCCAAATGTCAAATGCTGTGTACCTGTGGCAAGGATAGGACAGAGCAAAAGTGTACCAACCCAGCTTTGGCGGGTCTGCAAAGCAGCTGCTGAGCTGTGGTTACAGCCAGGAGTGCCTTGGCTTCCCACTGCCCAGCCATGGAATATGCTGACTGTGCTTGCCTGCATCCCCATCCCAAACTTCACCCCACTCCACGGCTAACACAGGTACTCTCATTTGACCCAATGCCTCTCCTGTAAGGACCCAGCTCACGTTTCCACAGGGTGCAGCTCCCTCCAGCATCCAGCTATCATTGCTGCAACCTCACCCTGCCCCAGGCATGTTTTTTTCTACCCGGGTGTTGGTTTCAATTGGCTTCACTCTCCGAGGTGACTTTACAGCAGCAGCGCTGACTCAGTCTTGTTTAAACTAGTGGGAACCGCAAATCTGGACACCTGAAGCAAATCAGGGAACTACAGAAAAACAGGACAATATTCAGGCATCCACCTCCCGACTGATCACAGACATCAGGAGGGAAAGCAAGTACCTAAATAAGCACCTGCACCCATACTGTGGGGCTTCACCTGGCAGAGCGGCTGAGATGGCCCCTCTGAAGAGAAGAAGCCAAGGTCACACAAGGTGGAGGCAAGAAGCACAATGCAAAGGAGGACTATTGTGATTTAAATCACACCTTGGCTCCTTTCACACCAGGTTCCCTGTGTCAACATAGCTGGCAACACCCTCACTGGCTTGCACCGCTGGATAAAGTGGTTTCCAACCTGCAGGCTCTCCCAAGGAAAGCAAGCCTGCTTGCTGTCTGTGGGCTTAAGCTTGCTAGAGGGGTGTCTTTGAAAAAAAAAAACCAAAAACCAAAAAAACCCCAAAACTGACAAACAAAAAAACCCCAAAAAACAAAACAAAAACCCCCAAAACAAAAAAAAAAACAAAACCCCCCAAAAAAAAAAAAAAAAAAAAAAAAAAAAAAAAAAAACACAAAAAACCCCAACACCCCCTCCCCCAAAAAAACAACAAAAAAAAACCCCCAAAAACCCAAACAAACAAACAAAACAAACAAACAAAAAAACAAAAAAAAAACAAAAAAAACCAAAAACCAAAAAAAACCCAACCAAACAAACAAAAAAAACCCAAAAAACCACACACACACACAAAAAAAAACCCACCCCAAAACCCCAAACCAACTTGCCCACATTCATCTACAGACAGCTCACTGATCAGTGCGCTGGTTGCAGGCTGCATTCAGCACTGCCCTCTGTTAAGGCAACCACCTCTCTTGTTCCCTTTACACATCACTCCTTGTCACTATTCTCCTCCTTGCACCACTATTTCACCACCTTTAGCATAGAGGTCTCTCCACTGTGGCTCGTGTCATCTGATACAGACTCCCCGCTCCTCTCCCTCTGCACAAATCAGCTTCACATCCGTCTTTCAGTGACGGCTTCAAACGTTCCTCTGCCCGGCTATGCTGCCTGGTGTCTCATTTTTGTAAGGGCCTTATTCCTGGAGAAAGCTTGGTACGTCCTACACCTCTATATGAATATTTCCTGCCATTCCTACCCCTGTGGCACCTGCCCTCCGCTCCTATTCTCCTCCACAGCTGTGGTTTTTTCCTGACAGCTTATGCAGACTACACCACACACGGGGGATTCAAGGGTCTGTGCTGCACTCCAGCTGGGAGACTCCTGGTAGGACAGCTTACCCATGAGGTTCATCTTGGCGCTGTAACTCCCAAAGTACCTCTCGTCGGTGTTGGGCGTGTGGCACTCATACTCCCCGGCGTCCCGGTCCTGCAGCTCCGTGATATGCAGCACAACGGCATCCCCCTGCACCCGCTCCACAAAGATGCCCCGGCTGCGCACACGCTGGGTGTAGATGGCGTAGGGGAAGGAGGAGTCAACGGTGCTGACAATCTGCACCTCCCGCTCAGGGGCCGAGGGCAGGTAGATGGACCACTGGAAGTTCTGCTCGGCCGGGCCCTGGTAGCCGCTCACCTTGCACCACAGTGTGATGTGGGACCCCTCTGTGCGGTAGAGGGGTCCCTCCTGCACTGTCACTTGCCGCTGGGCCAATGCCATGCCTGTGGGAGGAGAGGAGACCAGCGTTACTTCTCAACAATCAGTCCCTGAACCCCCTACCCAGATATACCCACTCTATAAAGCAAGTCCTCACATCCCATCTTACAGCTGGCACACCAGGCTCTGGCACAGCACCCCCCAAGTCACACCGCAGCTGTCTTGCTGAATGAATGAAACTGTTTTTGAAGATGGCCCATGAAAGCAGCAGCGATGAGGTAACATAAACCCCTTTTTTGGCAGCATTAAGAACCCATGCATGAAAGCGTACTGAACCGTGCAGTAACAAACCAGAAGCTCAAGGTGACAGGTCTTTGTTTTCAGTACTACTTTGACTTTCCAGCTCCATCACCCTGTAATCCCAGGCACAGGCTGCTGCCAGAGGGCACTAGAAGGTGTCACAGGCAGCTGGGAGCAGTTGTTCCTTGGGGCTACTTGGTTCAGCAGTGACTCCCTCTTCTCCTGGCATGACCCAAATGGGATGGTCTTCTACCAGGAGAAAGACCCATCTGCAAGCAAGCCAGGGGGCTACACTGCCTCTCCTTGGGTTTCTGGACCCAACTGCAGTGCCCCAAGGACCTGCCCACCATCAGCAAACCTGCCAGAGGCTTCAGCTGGTACCAAATCCCATTCTTTTTTGCACAGACCCAGCACACCTTTTCCAGTCTCTTTGTAAAGGCAAACAGAGAAATGCCAGGTTTCCGGCACTGCCTTTCCAAGTCTAGTTTGAAAGGTGTGTATTTAGCACGTAACAAAATCAATTAAAGCTAATGGAGGGAGTGGGCATATTACACTAAGGCTTACCACTCCTGGCTGCTGAGGTCGAGACCGAGTACAGTGTGTTGTACACACACAAACCTGTGCAGCACAGAACAAAGACAATCCCGCAGCACAGTGACTGTGATCCACTGTATTTTTTACACAGATTATGGATGGCTGGCCCTTGGGCTCATGGCACATTACCAGCCCCCTCCAGGGGCCTGATAAATTACAGCAATCTGTCTTGTTTGTTGCTACATCAAAGGCTCGAGGTCTGGAGACCACGGTGGGTGGTGCATCGGTTATTGAGTTACCAGCAGCATGCACACATGGCAAGGCCAATCATCCTGGGCTTCTGTGGCTGCTTGCTTGCCATCATAAAACAGCAATAAGCCGATTTAAAGCAGGTCCTGCATAATCACGTTTGCAAATTTCATCCTCTCTGTGCGTGTGTATGTTGGGGGGTTTCCCCCTCTTCTCTAATTTTCAACAACAATGTTCAAGTACAGAGAAGAATTTAACCTTTCAAAAACTGGCATCTTGCAGGTGAAGAGGTAGCCGTGCATCTGGGGATTATTGATTCAATCCCACCCTCTGGACAGGGATGAAGTGGACAGATATGAAGTTCTTCTCCACAGCCAGCCTGGACCGGAGCCAGGAGCGATGGTTCTTAGCAGCTTAAAACAAATTGTGAAAAATGGGTTCAGCACATCCATCAGGGCATGCAGCTGAACAGATGGAGTGCAATTCAAACTATTAACTTGGGCTCAGCTTGCTGCTGCTCCAAATTACGTTTCTTTTACTCTTTATGAAATAATGTGATTTAAGGGGAGGACAGAGAAAGCCAGCACATTTGAAACAAACAGGGAGAGGAACAACAGAGGCAAACACTCCCCCCACTGTTTGGTATACCAATCACTTCATCCTGAGGAAAGAGACCACCAGAGACAACTAACACATCTGAGGTGCAGACAGCGTCTTCTCTCACCCCCTAAGAGCCAAAGGACAAAGCAAATACTACAGCCTTTGAAATTAACTGTTCTAAAAGCAGCAGGAAGGGTAAGATCTTTATTACACACTTTAAGAAAGCTCATAATTCAATTTTTGTATGCACATGTAGCCTTGCTACAGCATACAGATACCCCACATGCAATGACGCAATTAAAACTGCACCACAAATCCAACATGTAGCAGTAGGAATTGAAAGTTGCACACAGAGCCCTCATCCAGGTATTTGTCAGCTTAGTGCATGACTTCATTTTTCAGTTTCTTAATACAGGGCTGGATTTTTTACATAGAAATCCTTTGAGGAGTTTTCCAGCTATCTAGTTAAAAATATTATTTTATCAGAGACACGTATTGGCTCTGCCAAAGCTCACTGCAAGATCACAACCTCAGGGACCCACAGCACAGATCTCTGTGCCCTGATGCAGGCAACCTTTTAGAAGATGTCAAATCCCACCACCGTGGTGGCCAGCACTAACACGGGCTTTCTTCTTCCCTTGACAATGGTTTTTGGGGGCCTTGTCTGCAACCCTAAAACCTGGAGTCCTCCTCCAGGTTTAGGAGAGACCTGCCTTCTACATTCCTCCTTTCCTTTTCTCTCTTGCCCTGGATTGCTGCACCTTCCTAACCCAACCAAAAGTGAGAGAGTTGGGAGCCAAAGAGCTCCTTTGTTCCCATTCTGGCTCCAGGAACCCAAGGAGCTGAGGAACAGAAGATGACAGTGCAGAAAAAGTCCTGCCCAGCTTCAGCACTCATAGAAGACAAAACAGCCAGCTTTTTGTGCAACTTGCAGTGAGTTGCTGTCCCAGAAGCAAGACACAAAGGCTCTGCAGTGGGATGAAGAGGCTGGATCTCCAGAGGGGCAGGGAGCAGCACATCCACAGTTTTATTCCCTGTGCCTGGCCACAAACTGCTGCTCCGACACAGCTGGGCAGAAATGCTTTTCAACACTTAAAAAGGACTCCACAGAGCAGAAGCAGAGATGCTTCTCCAACAAACTATTTTAATCAAGAAAGGGAAGGACAAAAACAATCAGCCTGAGGCAGACATCCACCACTACAAGTTTTCTCCTCAAACAGTTGGTTTTTGCATGATGTTTGGCATTTTTCAAGCCCTGGGAATTGTTATATCCACGAACACACAGTAGCCAGAAAAGAACTGCATTTCTAAGTGAGCAAGCATTCTGATTAACAAAAATCATGTGTCTGAGATCCCATTTCAAACTCTTATATTTCTCTCTTGAAGTGAGAGCTCACTGGAGGAGGAGAGCTCACTGGAGGAGGAGCTGTGTGCTCCTCACTTCCCTAGGACACCCAGGAGACAGTCACGGTGGCATTTGGCTGGTACTGCGCTGGCACAGCTGGCTTTTAATTGCAAATCCAATATAATTTACTGACAACGCAAGGGCTGATACAGACGAGGTAGCGAGCCAAGTGCTACTTTAAAATTAATAAGAAATTATAGGTTCGTGAGTCTGTTTTTTTCCAAAAGACTGCAAATCCTGTGCGATAAGGAGGAAGTGTTCCCTGATCCTTATCCCCTACAGACGAGGGCTACTGTTGCCAGCCTTTTGAGCTAAGAGGTAAGCCAAACAACAGCCAGGCAGCTCTTGACACTTCCACTGGCTTACCCATGTCCCAAGCCCCATTTGGGAGCCAGGAGGTGCATGGGATCTAAGAGGAGGCAGCAGTGGCAGGAGGGGACGGTGCAGCTGGGTGATTAGACTCAAAGCCATGAAGTAAGGGACAGTGCAGGACCCAGGAACCTGAAGATGCCTGGTTCGTGCACCTCTCGTATGCCAACCTGCCCAGCAGGCTCCAGGGCCACAACAAATGTTCTGGGGAACAGCTCCGAAAAGCAGGGGAAAGGCAAGGGAGAAACGCAATGTCAGTGTCACATGGTCATTTGGATCTCCCTTGTCATACCACAGCCAGGACTTCAATGCCTCCCTATTCAATGTATAGGCAAGAAAGAAGCATCAAGCATCCCTGCCAGCCAGGCATCTCACCCAGAAGTGCTGTAGCTCAGTTTCTGAGTACACGGTCTTTGCAAAATCTGTACCCACAGAGCAACCTCAGAAAACTATGGCAAGACATGACCTTTCCACAGGGTCACATGCAGAGCTCGGAATTCGGTTTTCCCGCATGCAGTCAGTCATTTCAGGTGCCTGATTTGAAGTAGTTTGAACAAGCCCCATTTCAGAAAAGTGCCAAACATTTACCCTTTGGGAAGGAGGTGGAATTTGAGGTCCCTTTCAGAAGAACAAGTGTGCAAGATCAGACCTGAGAACATTGATTCAAGGCTTATTGCAAGGGAAGTGTAATGAAAGAATAGATGGCTGAGCACACAGAAACTGCCACAGCATCAACACATCAAAAGAATAAATAACAACTCACAACAGAATTATGAGGAAACTCTTGCACAGTCTCCCCATCTCAGAAGAGCATAGGTTATGTCTGCACCACATCCAAAGGTACTACAGCACTTGCATCAAGATATCTCAGATATCAATAATTACTGCCAGTAGTCACTTAATCTAAAGGAGAAACTTGAGTCTTAGGAGTATTATCTTGGGTCTCTAACAGCTAGAAGTGACTAAAACAGTCTTTATATTTTTCCATATACTCCATAAGTGTAGGGTTGACAGGACTGAACACCAAATAGATTATGTAGCTTGAGGGGATGTTTCTGCCCCTGCAGCTTTACAGCAGTTTTCCTTCACTGAGAAGCTCTAAAGCAGTATTTGTCAGTAACTGACAATATTAATCCTAAAATTCCTGTAAAAATTAATTTGTGCTTTTGACTACAGTTATTAGACAGAAAACATTTCCAAAGAGATCCCTTTCCCTTGCACAAATACACAGTACACATCTAGGTTTTGTTGTTGTCCCTATTGTTTGTTCAATTTGCAGGTGCACCTGAGAATCTGTCAAAAGAAGAGCAACAATAAATGACAAACACTAGGGAATGGCTTCTGTGTCAGAAATAATGGAGCCTGGAAAAAAAGATTACTGGAGGGGGATCTGGTAAATGTTTAAACAAATATGTATTCCATGGAAAGATTGGTGAAGAACTGGCCATTTACCCTCTCTTCTAGTTTAAAAAAAAATCAAGGCTGTAAACCGAAATTGGTCACATCCAGCTTTATAACAAGTATGGCAGTTCTTGCAGCTGCACATCGCAAATCCATGGATGTCCTTGCCCAGGAATGCTGTGGATATGGAAAGCTTACATGGGTTGAAATATGGGTGGGACAAGTACTTGAAAGAGGACTACTAAATTGTTAAGTCACACTGGGTCCGTGAGGCTTCCAACACAACCTACAATTGCACAGCTGCCTGCCTACAGCTTTTTGAGGTGCGGTATTGAGCTAGGTGGAGGACTTAGTCTGAACTGGTACAGCTGTCCTCATGCCCCTTCACAACCCATGTCATTGCAGCCTGAACTCTTCAGGCACGTGGCTCACATCTGGTCTGCAGCCCATGCACTGGCTATACTACAACAGAAGCTAAAAAAGGCACCATTCCAGCTTTTTCTCCAGAAGCGTGGCTGTCTCTGCTCTGATCATGGCCAGCCAAACTGGTTCCTTCGAAACACCCTCTGCCCTGACGTGGGAGCTTGTGCCCATATGCAGGGAAGGGAAGTGGAGCGTGCATAAATGCTATCTGGCTACGACACACTAGCATCTGTAGCAGACCGCAGGACATGGCAGAAAGTCCCCAGTAATGAAGACAATTCAGACATAAGTGCTAAGGAGCAGTTACACCAAAGCATCTCCTTCCTTGAGCCTTGAGAGATGCTCTCGGCACGCACAACCCCAAGAGCTGGTGCCATTGCCAAGTGCACCACAGGCTGTGACAACTGCTGCCCTCCTGCAGGCCTGGGGCTCGCTCAGGCATGAGTGGTGCAGGATCCTGGGCTCACCCAGCTGGCCCTTGCTCTCCCATGCAATGGGATTGGAGCAGTTCGAGGTGAGCCAAGTGCCAGCAGAACTTCCCCCAGCTCCGCTCGGAGCCTTCAGCCCAATACCATGGGAGGCAGCAGGAGCACCTGCACCACGGGGCAAGGAAAGGATGCCGTGCCCACAAGGATGCTCTTGCTTTATTAGCCAGTGCTGTTATTTTGATACTCCCCTCCTGCCTCCCATATACTCACAGCCCACCCCAAACAAGGATGGCAGCGCTGTGGGGCGATGCCACAGCCTGCAGCTAACGGGCAGCGGGCCACGGGGAACAGCAGGACAGGCAGAGCAGCCTTTGAGCTGCAGCAGCCCGTGTGTTGGCTGCCTTCACACAGTCATGGGGCGCACTCAGCTAATTGCAGCCCAGCAGGGCTCCCCTCAGCTTGCTCCTCCTCAGCGTTTCCACTCCTCCACCCCAAAACAGGAGGATTGAGCCCTGCACAGGTCTTTGCTTCCAGTGAATTACCCAGGAACACAGCTTCCAAGCTCGTATTCCATCTTAATTCACATTAATTTTTTAGTCTCCCTTATGCACAAGGCCTCCCAGGGGACAGCCCTTCTCTCCCTTCTGTCACTCAGGGAAGATGCAGACAGCTCTTGCCAAAACCAGTCCATCCCTTAGTAGCCCCTGCTTTTTCTCTGAACTTCACAGTGGGTCTGACACCCACAAAACACTAATTCATTTCAAGAAGGCTCTTCCAAGCTCCCAATTGTCCAACTACTGAGAACACTTGCCCCAAGCAGCCATCACATTTTTTTCATGGGTTGAAGACTAACATGACCTCTGGAGGGAGACTCTGTCCCAAAAGGCAACACCAAAACAGACAATCTTCTCGCAACACACATCTCCTATTCTGTGAAGTCTCCTGTTAAGGTGCACAAGGAAAAATTAGGTTTGAGCTTAATTCTTGCATAAAGGAGTCAGAGCAGGGACCATCTCTGCACACTGCAACCTGCTGCCAGATGGAAAAAACCCCAATGCTATCAGAAGAAAACATGTGGTAACCCTCCTCTGTAAAGCCTCGTTCTGGGAAAATATAGTATTTTGCTTGGTATATTTTTTTGTCATGCCAAGTGAGTTCAGTATACTGAAAGTCTGGCTGGAGCCACCTGCAGAACAACTCTGTCCCTATCCTCCACCCTTTTGCTCTGATGTATAAATCATGCAACCAAGGCTGCCTGATCCCCTATCCTCCTCTGCTCCCGACACCATCCCACCACTCCCAGCACATGGACCATCCTTCCTGAACCAACTGAAAAACCAATTCATTCCTCATTCAAATTCGTCCCACTGCTAAGCCAACTAAGGATGGCTAAGTGGAGAGGTCAGCCAGGGGCAGTTTATACAATAATTGGTATGGAAATATCACAATCACTGGGGAAATATCAAAGCATGGACAAACGAGACAGGAGCCGCCGATGAAGCTCTTTTTTCTTCCAACACAACTGCTTTCACTCATCTCTGCTCGCTGCTCTGTCTCACAGCAGCTCACTTCCACAGCAGATGTTTACTGTCTTTTAAGAGAAATGTTTTCAATAAATATGAAAGAGGTGACATTTCTTTTAATCACCACAGATTGTTGTGGCCTGTGACTAGCTTCCCAAGTTCTGACTGTAAAGGAGGTCTTGTACCTCTGCTATAATTATGCATCCAGTCAGACATTCAACCCCCTCACGAAGATCAGAGCCATTTTATATCCCTTGGTTCTTCTCAGATCTGGTCCTTATAGACAGAAGACTTCCTTACTTTCCCCATTGTGGCACTGGTATTCTACAGATGCACAGTGTGAAATTTGATCTGCCCTTGTGATTTCCCCCTCCCTTTTTTAAGCAAACCACATCCTATATGGATGTCATATTCCTTTAACTGCTCCTTCCCTACAATTAGGCATGTTAAAATAAACTAGTTTTAACACCACCTTGGAAAGGCATATTCTTGAGCCACAGATCATCTATATTACTCCAACCTTTAAACTTCTAAAACTGCTGAAAGGATGAAGGAATACTTTGTTATCTACGCCAGACACTGAGAAGAGAAGAAATAGGCTTGGACTTGAACAGCAGAGATTCAGGTTGCTCATGGGAGCTAGCTACATGTTCAATTTCCCAGAAACAAGCAAAGTGAGGCACAAGAGACTGCTTTGTGTGACTGTCTCTCACACTACAGCTTCCTCTGACAGACATTGACTTTCTTCAAGCATACCATAGGCAGGACTTGCCCTAGGGGATGAATGACACAAGATCTCCCTGCTCTTACAGTTCTATCATTCTCAATCATCCCATCAGAAAGTAGATTTAAATTTAGTTTGCTGCACGGAAGTCTGAAACTACTCTTTAATCCAGTATAGCTTTACTTTGAAAAGTCACAGAATGTCCAGAACCCAGCCAGCCACACCTGTGGTCAGAAAAAAAGAGCAAAAAAAGAATCATGACAAAGGAAGGAGAGGATGGCTGGGCACAGAAGTCCCTGAGCTCTGGAGCTTGTGGTGTTCAGCTTCCTTGCTTCACACGGACTTTGAAGCAGCTGGTGGAACAAGGTGTACCTGATGTAAAAGGTGAATTATAACACATGCTGATGCACAAGGGAAAGACTGAGCTGGCTGCCCTGCTGGTTCAGATTCATAATGGTGAATGACTGTTGTGGGCTCAAATATCTTTGTGCAACATGCCCACTGCTTAATTACAGTTTTACTGTTTTCCTGCAAAGATCCTGAGAGTGGAAAAAAAGAGTCCCTAATAATCTGCAATCACTGTATTCATCAAAAGTAGTATCAGCTTTGATTAACCCCATAGAACAGGAGAGCGCTCCAGTAGCACTACAGGCTCTTTTCTGTACTTAAGGTAGAGCCCATCCCATGAACCTACTTAATCAACTAATTCACCTCCAAAGTCAGAAGCAAAACTTTTGCAGCCCTTTTCCAACTCAGATCAGCATGTTCTTCACATACTATACCACCATTACCCTTATCCTTATGGGAGAAATACACGAGCAGAAGTTCCCTGGCAGATTATACTTATATTGGGAATATGCAGGCAGGAAGTGTTGGCTTGCCCACGCAGTACTTCTAACTTGCACTGCTCCCCATGTCCTATCCTCAGGAGTTTATTCTTTCTTACAGTCCACTGAGTACATGCCCTAGTAGTGACTTATATCACTACTGCTGATTCCAGGTCTGGTTAAGCACTACAACACACAGCAGCATTTACAGTGGTCTGCTGGAATGCCCAAGGCAATACTTCTATATTTTCCAATGAAAAGCCATGATGGCTTCATTACTGCCTCCCAGCCTAAGCTTTGAAGCTGTAACCACAGGTACCATAAGATGTAATGTGGACCTGCATGAAAAGTGAAGTCTCCTAAGATTCCTATGCATGGTTTTTTCCTTCTGTTCTTTTAGCTCTAATAGCACATGGAAGGACACACCATTTACCCCAGTGTCTCTAGTACTGCTCCCAGACCTCTAAAAGATGTAGCATTGCCATTCTAGTACCAAAGCTGTGAAGCATCAAGGCTGAGTTCTCAGCTGGTATGTGTTCCCAGCCTATTAAGAGAAGGAGGTGAAATGGAATTGTTTGAGCAACCAAGCTAGGCAGGAAATTTCTGACACAGTTCATTATGCCCTGCAGGCCCTGTATTTCTTTTTATTATCCTTCTTTAGTCTTCAAGTCCTACATATTCAACATCCAGGGTCACTCTAAGAATTGTCAAATGTTATTATTCCCTGTGCGATCACTCACTCTCGGACAATAAGAAACTTGATTTTGTTTTACAGTCAATAACATTTTAATGTCACTTGTTTTTCCATTTTCCTGCATGCTCTTCAATCCCTCCCAATATTAAACAACAGAATGTCCCTATTATTGCTGTAACTCACCTCATAACATCCCAGATGCTTAAAATACTCTCCCAGGAGAAAAGATCGTCGAGTCATAAATCTCACCTTCGCATTACCCTTGCCAAGAGGAAACAGCATTTACTACCCAGCCTCCCATTAAAGGAATTCCCTCTCTCTCACGAAGAGATCTCTCAAAATACTTCTGATCCACAGAGAGCCTGGTTCCTTCCCTTCCCTCAAACTCCTTTTTCTTAAATAAAATCAAAGCTTCTTGCTCTCTCTTGACTTGAAAGAGGGGGAGGAATGACACACAAGTGTCTTCCTTCCCCTCTAAGGTGAAACTCCAGTGTTTTGGTCCATTTTCCATACTCTCAGATGTTTATTTGGCTTCCACCCCACTCCCCTGCTCCAGGTGACTCCAAAGATTTTCCCTTACTTTGGTAGGGATGACATTTAGGAGTTCAGCACCTTGATCTTCTCTCAGACCTTTATGTGCATCCTTGTTCATCCAGGCGCGGCCAGACGATCTCCTTTTCACCCTCCAAACTGGCAGCCTCAGGCAGCCATTTATTAATTGCTTAACCCCAAATCGATTGCCTTCTACAGAGAGAAACTTAACAATAATCTGTTAAATACTGACATGCTGGAAGAGTTGATGACAAACCGCCCTGCAGCACATCCCTCCCTACCTCCCAAAGCACTCCATCCTCCCACACTCCATCCTGTATCTCCAGGCGTGGGTCTGCACCTGCCCCCCTCCTCCTTTGGAGCACACAGTTCTGCAGAAATGGCACTGCAAGAAGCTATAAAGTGTAATATCTAGAAATGAATGCGGCCAAGAGCAAATTCTCACGCTTCCTTCTGGCATGTTAAAGAAACATTTGTGCCCCTCAGCCACGGCCATTAGCATGAGAGAGCATTCAATTTGCAAGGCAAAGCTGCCATCCTGTACTCCTTCAACAGAAAGAGCTTTCAGGTAAACAGCCAACTGACTTGTCCCCAAGGTCAAGCATATTGGCTAAAAGCATGCATTTCTCAAAAATAATTTTCCCACCCCACCATAAAGGATTACAAGAATATGAAGACTGGTCATACAACAGCAGATAGTTTCCAGTTCCTTCTCACAAATTCTTCTGTTCTCTTCCCTATTCACTAAGTACCAGTAAGATGCTGCCTCTCAAAACCTCTGTGATTCAGTCAGACAGCAACCCTGAAAGACAGAGAGAATCAAGAAGATTCTTCAGCTACCTGCTGTCTCTTACTACTAATTAAGATGTTAGAACTCGTCATCTCCTTACACTCTAATTTATTAGTTTGACATGCTACACAGACTATCAGCAGTTGTCACCAAATTACCAAGGCTCTCATTTCAAATGGGAGGACAGGTGCTTTCACGTAGTTGGAAAAGGGAAAAAAAAGAAAATGCAGAGGCACTTAATGTTACTGTTGCTTCCAGTCTGGATAGGAGAAAGGTACATTCAATCCCTCGAAGCACATTCACAACACTCTGCTACCACCAATGAGTAAGAAGAACAAACAGATACAATTCTCCTCCCTGAGGAGGAACAAGTCCATGCACCAGGGGGCAACTGACCAGCTGGAAAGCACAGGAGAACACTTTTTATATTCAACAAACTAAACAAAAACCAACCCACAGCTCTGAGGGGTGACTGCACACATGCACAGGTTGCCCAAAGAGGTTGTGGAGTCTCCATCCTGAAGGTATTCAAAAACTGTCTGGACAGGATCCTGAGCAAGCTGCTCTAGATAGTTCTTCTTGAGCAGAGGGCTTAGACCAGATGCCTCCAAAGGTCCCTTCCAATCTCAATCCTACTGTGAAGGTCACTCCAACAGGATTGCATTCACCACTGCTATAGGCTGTTAGTTTCTTTAGCTTGGCACCAAGTACCTCCTCAGAGTAGCCTTGCTATGCCAGAGCCCCTACAGAGAAAACTGTGGCAAAAACACCCTCATCCCACGAGATTTGGTTTAAAAACGTGGTTTCACAACGCGTTTAAGCTAATCTAGGTACCAGCTGCCAATGGAAAAAAAAGCTTTCTTGCTTTCCCACTCACTTTAGTACCAGCAACAAATGCACTCCTCTCCCCATGCCTGACCCCCACACATGAGCTGAAAAAAGGAACGACCCAAGAGCTATTTGTTTTCACTGAGACAGCAGGAACACTTCTTTCTTTGAGGGGCAAACGAACCTTTTCATTAGCAGCTGGGATATGCCACTACCTCAGCCATGCTATGAAACAGCACCTTCAGACAGGCAGCAAGCAGGTCAGGAGAGGCCAGGGAGGAGGTGAGAGCAAGGCTGCTTGTGAGGAAGTGCCAAGGTCTGTCGCTGCTGGGAGACCCTGACAGTAGTCTCTAATAAGCCTTGTGGCAAGGCAGAAGGTGAAGTGCTGCAGGTGCCACTGCAGGTTACTCCCAGTCACTCAGAAGAAAATAAAAGGGCTCCAAGCCACCACTTTTAGCAAACAACCATAAGAGCAAGAGATTTAATGAAGCCTAACTTCCTATGCCTTCAGGAGGGAGGCTGTCTCTGAGACTAATGATTTGACTGCAAGCTTCAGCTGGAGCTTCTCCTACAGCTGGCACAGTCATTTGGAAGCACTGGAAGAAAAGGGTCTCTCCTTCAGCCCCCTGCTACCCCCCTGATTCAGCTAACTTACTCTTCACAAGACTTGCAGGAACTTGTTTATTTCCAAGCTCTCTACTCCTGTCAAATTTGCGTAAAATTGGCCAAAGGGCTTCCAGGTTATCTGGAAAGGGGCGGCAGAGGCAGCACCATCAGATAACTCAGCTTTCTCTGAGAACCCAGCCCGAGGAAACACAAGCAGAGGCAGAGGCTGGGAATCAAAAACCACACAGAGGGATGAAGCACTAAAAAAGACAAAGGTAGAACAAGGCTAAAAAGGGCTTTAAAAGGGAAGACAAGCATATTGCATTTGGCATGGAAGAGGAGGAGGAACTAATTTGAGAGTTCAGGGGAATCAGCAGACAACAAAAAAACCTGAATGAAGTTCAGAGGCAGAGATGGATAGGAAATGCTGCAGCTTACATTTCTTAAGCAGAAAGACCCAGGTGCATGCACATGCATGTAAGTAAGCACCAGAGACAGAGGTCAAGGTTTTGATTTGAACAGAAACACCTTGTATTTGAACAGAATGACCTTGTATTATCAGCAGAGAGAGGCCCGTCCAATTATTATGAGTGGATAAAATTACCATGAGAGAGGGACTGCAGGAAGAGGTAAACATCACCAAATAGGCCTCTTACAGCCCCAAAAAACCCCAAACCTTGAAGCTGGGCAGGGTATGCTCATGAGGACATAAGAAAAGCTCTGTCAGAGAGGCAGAAAAAGGCAAAGACAACACGACTTGGAGGAAAGAGTTCCAGAAAGCGACAACACCTGGGCAGTTGCTAAGTCAGGGAAGGTAATGCTGGATCACAACTGAGATGTAGAGCAGTGGGGGCTATTAAGAACATCCTTGCAAAGTAAATCATAGAGACAGACTAAATTGGCAGAGAGCTGGGAGGCAAAAGCTCCAGACAGAATCCCATGGGCCTTGTGGAGGACAGAGCAGCTGCTGAGGAGGAGGGGATAAAGCAGCTTTGCATTGAGCTAGAGAGGCTACAAGTAGCAAAACACATGACAGAGACAAGGGAAAATGAGCTGGGACCTTTAAGACAAGCAAGGAGGTCACAAATTCTACCTTTGTGAAAAGCATGGAGAAACAAGCAGAACTGTGCAAACTCACAGGCAGGCCCTTATTTGTATGCCAGTTCTTTCTGTAAAGTTTGAGGAGCAAATCTGAAGGTGGACAAGGGGCTCTCCAGGCCTGGGGGGAAGTCTCACTAGCAGTATTGAGTAAAGCAGGAGAAGCAAGTGTTTAGGTGCAGACAGGGCAGAGGGAAGGAGCTGTGCTCTGTCTGAGACGGGGAGGTCAGCGTGGTCAGGTACCTTGTTATAGCATGGATGATCCAGGCACAGGCAGGAATGACCCTGGACTAAGCAAGAGCATCTGCTGAAGGAGAGGGCCCCAGTCTTCGGCACTGAGACAAGAACTACATGTATGAGAAGTAATGGAGGAAGGGACATGACCTTAATGACTGCAAGTCTCACTTGATGTATGGAGTCTGGAAAAAGCTGCAAGTTGGATTTTTTCAGGATTACAGAATCAGCTCAGCAACACTATACCTTGGGCACAAGTCCAAATGCTCTCCTGCCTCCCAGAGCAGCCCATCTCAACATCCATGTGGTGAGATGGGGCAGGACGGCCCGAGAGATGGTCCAAAGGCAATACACCCTGACTTCAGCAAGAGCAGACTTGCCACTTTGTAGGGCTGCAAGTTTATCTGGAGGTCTGGAAGAAAGCAGAGCCTCAGTTTGTAGACACAGACTACATGTCTGAGGAGTGACTAAACAGCATTTGTCACTAAACAAAAAAATCTTTCCTAATCAGCTGAGAATAGGAGAGGTGGGAATGAGGTACATCCTTCATCTGCTGATACACCATACTGAACATCCTCCTGCCTACACTCTCTGATGAGCAGATGTATGCAGAACTTTTCATCTTCAGCTACTTACTTAGCAGAGCCTAGTCCGCTCTGATCAGGGAGTTAAGGAAAGGCTTACATAGCTACCAGGGAGGGAGGGTTTTATTTATCTGATTCCAACATGCCCACCTTATCAGACTCTAGAGGAATTCAATTAATGAGAATAAAACTCTTGTTTGATGCAAGTCTGGAAGGGTGGTGTGTTTTTTTTCTTTTTCTGTAAATAGCTGCACCCCAGAGATTTTTACACTGATTATAAGCCTTAAGAGCGACCAACTGATCCAAGCTGAACAGATACAACAGCTGCAACAAAATGCCACACACGCTCCAGATCTGTCGGGGACTGACAGAGCTGGAGGAGACCAGCACAGACACAGGAAGGGAGGGAGAGGGCTGCAGGGCCAGGAAGCTGGAACACAACAAAGGAGCTGCCGAGACCATTTCCCCTCCTCAGCTCACTGCAGTGGACTGCAAGTGGTGAGGGTTGACACTGGTTGCACATAAGTACCCACCAGCACAGCTTTGTGAGTACCTGCCTGGAGCAGCTGTGAAATGTCACCTCCCAGAACAGAGGCAAAATTTAATGCCCTGCACAAGCTCCTAAGGCAAGGCTCCTAAGGCCAATGTCCCAAAGCACACAAAAGCCACCTCTCAGTGCCCAAGCCGTGGCTGTTCCTGGGTGAGGAGGTGCCTCCATGCCCAGACCATGGGGAACCTGGCACTTGCTCCTGGGGTTTTGTCTGCCATGAGGATGACCTGATGGGGGCAGTGAGGGTGAGGGGACCACTGCACACCCTGTCTCAGATTCCCAGGTCACTCTGGGTAAGGTATCAAGCTGTCACCACCTGGGACAGAGCTCCCTTCCTCCTGGCAGGCTCCCTCCTCGCTGGCTCTACTGGGGCTGGGCTCTCTTACGCACTGCAGGAGCATGAGCATGGCACAACCCATCTCCCCAGGGGCTCTAGCAAGCCCAGGGGCTGACCCCAAAACAGCAGGTATGGCAATGGATCACATCTGGGTCCAGGACGGCCTCCAGCACTGTGGAAGAGGGGAAAAGAAGGAATTCTGATGGCAATATAGGCTTTGGAGAATTTTACTCAGATAACCCTCTCCTACAGTTGGCCAGCTGGCTCCAAAGGGAACAGACAGAGGAACACTACAAATCACTGAACTGGTGGGAAACCAAACAAAGGGCGCAAAACTCAAATGGAAATGTTTCTTTTTAAATTATGCCATTAAGGCAAGCACAGCTCCCAACACCCGCTCCCAGGTGGTGCTAGTCCTGGGAGATTCACCCCATGTTTATTCAATGCACATTTCTCTAAAACCTACATGATATATCCAGCCAGGAAATTGAACAAACATCCATAATTTCCTTTGACACCTCCTAGCTACGCTGTTCCGACAAAAACAACCAGAGCCATTTAGTACCACTGAATGCAAAAAAAAAAAAAAAAAAAACCACCAAAAAACCAGTTCCCCTACTAAACCCCTTCAACACAGCAAGCCAGCAAGAAGGAGGAATCACACGCTGAATCTGCCAGAACACATCAGTTGATCAGGACAGCACCAATAATCCCTTCTGGCTGTATACTTGGGAAAGACATGTAGATGTTTCTATAGTCTACTTACACAGGAACCTCAGGAACTCTTCTCTTTCTTCCCTAAGGGAGATTCAAGACATTTAACAGCTGCAACAAAGTCTCCTCTTACCAGAGAAAATATTCAGGAATAAGATAACAAGAGACACAGTTACTGAAACAGGATGAAACCATGAAAAAAGCCTCTGGGGTCTAAGGATTGCCCTAATGACTGCAGACTGCTACTCAGAAAAATCTCAATTCAAGTATACAGCTCTCATCACCACTTGCAGATCAAATATGAACGGCAAGATGCAAATATTGCTGCCTGCAAGAGAGGTAATCTAAGACACCATTTGTGAGCAACCTGCTAGCAATGCCACAGCCCCAGCAAACACAAAGAAATAAAAAGCTGCAAATGCCCTTGATCTTGCATTCATGCCCCAGTAGATTACTATGCTGAACCCAAACATCACATCTTATGTCTGGGGGAGTTGAGGGCACAGTCCTTATTACACTTGAAACAGCAAGAGAATATAGTCTCTATTCAAATTTGACTGCAGACATGTGAGATGGGTTAAAAAGATGGGTTAGAAGGGAAATAGTTCCAGGGAAATAGTTCCAGCTATTCTCCTTTAAAACAGTTTTAAGAGCAGTATCTCATTTATTTCACAGCCGAGAGGTAAAGCAATTCTACAAAGCCAACTCAAAATTAGCAGATATATTTTCCCTGTACACTAGAAAAGAATGCAGATGCTAAACCCCATTATATAGACAGCAAAGTGTCACCAGAGCAAAGAAGGCAAAAATAGCTAAGTTATCTGTAAGATGACTAAGCAAATGGATTTTCAAAAATATGCTTTCAAATAAGACACCCTTTTCTTAGAGCTTCATACATCCATTTAGCTTTGTTAATTTCTCAATTCTTTCTTTTGATAATCTATTTTTGGCCTCCTGCTAGCACACTTCCCCAGAAGCCTCACTTCACCCTACCCACACTCAAGATTCACATCCACATGCGGAGGATGGTTTAGAAAATGTTGCTGATCACTCCAGTAACTATGGAGAATCTCTATCGCAGCACTTTTAGGATCATGTACATGCATTTCTCTTACATCTGTCCATCCACTGGAAAACCGAATTCCTGCTGTCTCCCACCCTCATTTCTACCCCTTCCCCATCTTCCCCACTTATCTCAGGGGTCTTCATGGCTCCACTGGTATCTTCCAGGACTAATGAATCCTCCCTTCCCACATGACCCTCACTCACACCATTTCTGCAGGTAAGAAACAATCCACCTCTTTTCTAGGCCACCACCAATGCAAGGAAGAGGAGACTACATGTTGACACCTCATGAATAGCAGTGATGGGAGCAGCAGAGCTGGGTACTGCTCCTGCAGCCAGGGTGGGATCCACAGCCCCCAGCACCCCTCCCTCCCATGTGTGCTCTCAGAAGCCAGGCTTAGTGGCTGCTGGCCTCAGCTACAGCCATGCTCCTCTGCAAATCTTCCTCTTTGACCAACACCCAGATGTATCCATAAGGAAAATTACCCTTTCCTCAGATTACATCTCTTTAGGGACTTAGTTATCATGCCAACAACTGCAGTCAGTGGTAATCTGCATTTATGAGGTAACAGCAGTAGCTGGTGCTTGGCTAAGCCTCTCAAGTCATGCCTCTGCCATGCTCCACATATGGCTGCCCTCCAGCTTTTCCTCATAGAGGGATGGGTACCTGCTGGCACCCTAAACAGAGTGACTGAACACTGGAATGGACTGCCCAGGGAGGTGACGGAGCTCCTAAAGGTGTTTAAGTGCCACTGGATGTGGCACTTTGTGCCATGGTCTAGCTGACATGGTGGTGGTTTAGTCAAAAGTTGAACTCAAAGTTTATCTCAGATGTCTTTTCCAACATAACTGAGGCAGCTCCTGCTGCCTGTCCTGTCCCCTGACAGGAACCCAGCCCTCTGCCTCTGGGGGAGCCTAGCACAAAGCCCTCGGCTCCCCTTCCCAGCCAGTGGGCTTCCAGGGCTCAAGCCCATTACATTGAGATCATCAGGATGCTCTTACTAATGCATCCCAGTGTATGTGCTAGAGCAGGTATTAGGCATTTGAGACACAGCAGATCTTCTCCTACGCTCACCCCTCTCATTCCTACATCCTCCCCCAAAACAAGCCATCTAAAAAAACCCAAGGGGGCAGAAACAGCTTTGTGATCCAAATGAGAGCCAGAAGAAGGGTGACACGAGCTTAATAGGGGCAGGCTTCCAAGAAGAGGTAACAGCCCTCTCTGAGACCAGCCCCTTGCCTTCCCCAATGCCACCCCACACAGCTCAGGGCAGCCTCAGATAGCACTGTGCCAGAAGGAAACAAATCTCCTTCCTATCACATATTTGCTGCCACATTGTTCCCTGCAAAGGCTGGGAAAAAAAATTTAAAAAAAAAAAAAAAAAAAATCAGTCCAAGCACCAGGGCCAGGTACAAAACACTGCAGGAAGTGCTGCCCTTCCTCACTTGGTGGTCACAGAGCTGTGAGGGTCCCCTGCCAAGTTTCCTGAGAGCACCCAAGCTAAAGCAAACCTATGGCACCCCCATAGGCATAGTAACTGGCAGCATTTGCCCTTTACTTTTGAAAAGTTATTCCATTTAAAAGGTAAATGGGATGATCTCCCATGACTTGCCCCACAAAGGCATAGGAAGCTACAGTGGAAGCAAGTTTTTAGCCTCATGTCTCCCACCCTCAGCAGCAGAGGGAGGTATTACTTCCAAGCATGTCATGAGAGAGCTCTTGCTATGGAGGGGAAAAGGGTTAACAGGGACCCTACAGGCACAGCTGGAAAACTCCAGAGGAGTGGATGAGGCGTGAGGGCAGCAAAAACTAGGAAAGAATAAATAAAAACTAAGTATCTCAGGCAAGACTTAAACACATGCAAGAATCAAGACAGGGTCCCCCTATGCTCTAATGACGACAGCCGTACCTGAGAGACCACCTCCAAACGCACCTCTCCTCACATCTAGGCAAGGGGAAGGAGGTGGGAGAAAAAGCGATGTGAAATGAGAGGAAGGTGTTTTGGTATCTACATATGAAGATGAGTAGGTAGATTTGCACGATCCTTGCAGCCCTTCAGACTGAGGACAACCTCTGCCCCTCTTCAGCACAGGTATCCCAGGTTGAACTCTGATCCCTGCTCGCAGCACCTGAAGCTGATCTTGTCCAAGTCAGCCTTATTTACAGCAGAAAGGAGTAAGTGCTTGGCAACTTCAAGCATTTGGCAGCTACACACTCTAGATTAGACTAAACTGCCAGCTAGCTCATGGCATGGGACTGATTAGATGTAACAGCTCCTTACATGCCAGTGACCCACAGATTAACTGTGCTGCTGTAACACTGAGAGCTGGAATGAATCACAGCAGCTCCAAGGTACAGTCACATGGGCCATGCCCCACAAGCCTAATGGGGTGGCAAGGAGAGCCTGGTCCCATTCACGCAGGATAAGCGAAGGAGCTTGTATGGGTAAGCAATACCATGGAGCTCAAAGTAAAAATCAATCTCCTTCTTTTCCTAACACAAAGAGTGAAATCAGGGCATAACAATCTCTTCCATCCTACATTTTCTTCCAAGTGTTAAGAAAAAAGCAGCCTGTTTTCTTAAGACAGCAAGCAAGACCTCAGCCCTAACACTGCATATTTCCTCCACCCGAAAAAATCCCATGACACCTTTTAAGCCACTCTCTCTACTTCAAGGAGCAGGGAACAGAGACAGAGTGACTTGCCTACAATTATATCACAAGCCAGAAGAAAGCACTGGAATTTGCATGCTGTGACTGCTGCTGTAGGCACCGGATAACACCGCAGGCATAAAGGTCAAACCCTTCAGCAGGAGCTCTTAAGATATTGTCTGCAGGCCACAAGCAGTCAGCAGAACACTGGGGGACGGAACAGTGCCAGCCCAGTTTCTCCTGGTATCCATGTCCTTCACTGTAAAGTGCCTTAGCACCTGGCAGGGCAGTTAAACAACTATCCCCTGCAAGACGGAGCAAACATACCTCCTCTGTTAATGGGATTAGACAGCAGAGCTGGAAGACGGGGGTACGGGAACCTCCAGGAGAGGAAAGCAATGCTTCACAGCATATTCAGGAGGCAGAGGAAGCTGAGGACTAAGGGCTGTATGAGAGGGGAGGGGGCAGAAAGCACTGAGTCAGGGAGATGAGATGAAATGACACTGTGAGAAGGGGCAGAGTACTTTGAAAGAGATAAACGCATTCAGATAATTGCTTAGAAGGGAATAAATATTAGGTAAGTACTATAATTACCTCGAAGGCTTTACAAAGCTGTAAGAAGAAACACGACTAGAAGAAAGGCTGACCCACACACTTGTTGGGAAGCTCCTATGTCAAGCTACCAAGAAGGAACCAACAAGGCCTGACACCCAGGTTGGTAATTTCAGCTTGGCTGCCAGCCAGAGCCCTTTGGCTAGATCATAGGTACTTGGTAACTTGAGTTAATAAGTACCAGACTCCAGCAGTATGATTTTGCAGAGTATTTGAGCTTCTGGATGACTTCTGGCAGCCATCAACTGCCTTGCCTTGTCCTCTTGCCTTACACTCAAGGTCCAGCTTCCCTTTCAGAGCCACTTGGAGGAACCTGGGCAGATTCCTGCACTGATGGTGATGATGCTGAATGGAACAGAACAATTAATCCAAGAAGACAAAAATCTCAGTTTCTCTAAGCAGCCAAATGTTTATAACCTTGCTGTCATGAGAGATCTGAGCCCTTCCTTCCCAAAGAAGCAAACAAAAACTTTTTTGCTGTTTTGGGGCTTAGTATCTCATCTTCAAGTCTCCGTTTCTCTACAGGCTTCAGAAACAATCCATTTCACACAGCAGCCCGGGTCAGTGCCGAGCTCCTCTCAAACACGGAAGAGATATTCAGCTCCAGAGAGTCTGCTGAAAAACATATCTACCTCACCCTGTCCTCCCATCTCCCTTTGACAAGCTTATCAACTTCCATACAAAGCCCAAAAGCCATTAGAGGCGACAGTGGGCCTCAAGCAGACAGAACACAAATGCAACACAGGGTAAGGAACAATCACCAAGAGAGCAAATGAAAAAAAATTGGCAAAAAAACCCAGATGCATCACCATTCCCTGCTATTCCCCCTAGAATCACAATGACACCAGAGGGGAAGATATTTGCTGGGAAGCAAAACTATCAGCTTTTGAGAGCAGAGTAGGGAACACCACGCAAATGACATCAATTTCAGACTCACATCGCTAGTTAAAAAAAAAAACACCAAAACTTAGCAGGGCCATAACAACTATCAAAAATGACCTCCAATCATGTCAGACCCTGATGAGCTGTTCTGCAAGGAACAGAAAAATAATATCCAGAACACCAAACCGAACAACTGGCATTAGTGTAATGCTTGAGGGTGCTAATGGCTGTGCAGCTGCCCCATGTGCTGCTCTGCAGAATACACTCTGGATTCCAGTGGGGCCAACATCATCACTAGAAACTGCACAGGAATCTCCTTATTCCTGCACTTCATCAGGAGCCTTATCCTTTCCTGACTGGCAAAGTCTTAAGTCTGCCAGGATCAGAAGAGACAGAAGTGCTAGATGACTTCTCAAGTCCAAGATGGAATCAGTATCTTGGGAGGAAAGAAGTCAGGCAAGAGGAGTGGTAAGTACACTGCTCAGGAACAAGACAACAAATAAGGGCAGATCACCACTATTCTTTCATACTTGGGAGGCTTTGATGTTTTAAAAACTATGGCCATGGTGTAAGGCCCAGCATTAAGCACGACCCATCCTCCAGAGCCTGCTCTCTGCTTTGTGATCATTTGAGTTCTTCACCTTCCTCCTTCTCCCATTGCTTTCCCTTGGCTCACCTTTTGTACAGCCTGAAGCAGAGAAGGCAAGACAAGCAAGAACAGTTTTAAACTAAAAAAGGGGAGTTTCAGATTAGATATTAGGAGGAAATTCTTTACTCACAGGAACTGTGAACAGGTTGCCCAGAGAAGTTGTAGATGCCCTGTCCCTAGAAGTATTCAAGGTCAGGTTGGATCGGGGTCTGAGGAACCTGGCCTAGTGGGTGACATCCTTGCCCATGGCAGGGAGTGGGCTGTGTTGGAATTAGATGATCTTCAAGGTCCCTTCCAACCCAAACCATTCTATGTATTTAAATCTTTCCCCCACTCCTCCACTTAACAGTGTGCCCACCACCTCCTCCTTCTCTGTGGACCATCACCCAACAGGACCCACCTGTTGGGTTGGAAACGGACCTGGAAACACCAAGGAAGCACCAACTGCAGAGTAAAATCAGAAAGAAGGAGCCACAGGAGGGTACAAGCAGTGCCTTCAGCCAGAAACCACAGATTAAACACTAAGCAGGATAGTGCAAGCAGCCTCTGTCAGAAACTGGTAACAGCTAAGAGAGTTAAACACTGGACTCACCTCATCCCTTCAGCAGGGCTGAGCACCTGGTGGCACATCCTGGATCCAGGACCAAGGCCCTGGGGCATGGAGCACACACATCTATCTCAGCACTGGGGTAACCCAGTCTTTTGAACTTGCCGTGCCCTCCAGCCACCTGCCTCCCCAGCCCACCCTTAGGCCCCCATAAACATCTGCAGCACCACATGAAAAGCAGATCTATGTTCGTATCAGACACACGCCTCCAGTCTTACATATTTACTGGGTTTGGTAAGATAGCTTTGAGATCAAGCAAGTCCTTCCAACTGGTCCTCACATAAGAACCCTGACTTGCACCCTCCCATCCCTGCCACGTGGGGCAGGAACCAGGCTGGAACATGTCCTTTCAGGAGCAGACCTGCTTTTTGGCATTCGTGTAAGTACTGTGCAGCAATGGCACAAATCCTGAGTGTCCAAGCACTTCCCCTTTTCAACAAGAGCTTCCCATCACTTACCTGAGATGGTCTGGTTTTGTGCTAATATTCAATTACTTACTGAAATGTGACTTTAGCAGCAGCTAGAATGGCAAGATTTCCTCTTGCCTCATTGCCATTTGCTAATTAAACCTAACAACAAAAAGCTCATTAACTTACATCATTTGAAACACATTCTTAGTACACTGATGGAGACAGGGTGAGCAGCAGGTTAGAGCTGGAAATGACATATATGCACACAGACTTCCTAGACCCACCAAAGGCAGCTGCAGACCCAATTTCTTTGCCTTGCAATGTGTCAGACGCCACTTTGTGAGGAAAGGCTCCATTTTAGCCCTTCCATAGCAGATAAGAAACAGATGCTAAACATGTCCTAACATTCTAACAAAGAGAACTATTCCTTAAGAAGATTTTATATGGCTAGGAAAGAAATGCCAACATAAAAATGGTGTCAAAACCAATTTAGGAGGTTATCATTAAAGAGTATTTAGGAACTTCAAAGCCAGAGGCAAATGGCAATACTGCAGTTTTTCAGACACTGCCTGGAGGGCCTAAATGTCCTTGATACCATTAGACAAGTTAAATCATGAGTTGAGGAACCCTAGCAACAAGAAGAAAACCCTATTGTGCTTGAAAATCTTTCCCTTCCTTTCAGGCAATTTTCTTGGTGCTTTAAGTTTCTGGGCAGGGTCTGCAGATTGCTAAGTATCAGACAGCAAGGAGCACTTTTTCAGGTCATAGCAATCTGATTCATCTAAGGTAAACCAACAAAAGCACCTCTGGCTTCATATGAGACTGTATACTCTTTAAGTCAATTGCTGAACTCATGACTGATTTTGTAGGGATAAGAAGCCAAAACAGTCCAAAGAAAAAACTTCAAAAGAACTTTTATTCAAAAAAGGCAATTTCCTGGTCAAAAAACTCTACAAGCCTTCCAGCACTGAAACAATGTTGTCCGTATGACCCTTTCTCTCCCACCCTCCTTCCTGTGGTCTGCAGTGCTGTTTATTCTGCCTTTCACTTTATATAATGGGTCTGGTAAAAGTGTTCTAAGTACACATTCGATTTACAATTAAAACTGCTTTAATAAAGACATCTAACTTGATGGAAGGTCAACTAAAAGACAACAATTCACATAAACCAAAACCTCCTGCATAAATAAACAGGATTTGCAGGAGCCTCAGGATGTCGGACAGACTGGCCAAGACTGCATAGAGGGAGTCTCCCCACGAAGAATTCCATTTGGGGATGCGCAGGAGCAGAGCCTGGGGAAACCCAGAGAGCCGGCTGAATCACATGCAGAAATGAGGCACCAGCTAGGGCCATTTGCAGAGCCCCCATCCACCGTGTTCTCCAAAAGAAGCAGAGCCACAGCCCACGCCGGCACACTCAGGATCAGTCCAAGTCCGGCACCGTGCACACCACAGTGATGCAGAGGCAGTAAACACAGGCAAGAGGGCAGTGGAACTGGCTTGCAGAACGAAGCTCGTGGTGGAGGACTTTGGGCGGACGCAGATGGAGAAAGCATGATCTTGGCCACTGATGCTAACAACGCATGGAGGAGCAGATGAGGCGCCAGCAACATTCCTGGGCATGACTGCTCTTTTCTCTGTCTGTTCCCTTCCAGCCAAGCATCCTTCGGCTTTACTGCATCTATGCTTGTGTACGAGCCACGGACCCCCTCAGCCCCCTTGCATGGGCAGGCAGCAGAGGAGCAGGTGAATGCGAGAGCAGAACACTTGAGCGGCAGCCAGCTGCACACTGCTTGCTTCCCAGACAGCACCCCTTCCCCTCCGGGAGTCAGGCCTCTAAGATCATCCCTTCTTTCTCCAAGAGTCACCCCTGCATTGTTATTTCACTCCAACATGCCATCTGCAAGTGAGCTGCAGTTTCAAGACCTTACAAATGCTCTGCTCCCCTCTAGGAATCGCAAATAAATCACCAATTACTATGCATGAATAGAGAGAGAAAGAGGGTAATGAGTCTATGTACATATATACATATGCAATGTTTGAACACAAAGAGTCGTAAATTGCATTCACAGGTGGTATTCTGGAGACTGCAAGAGACTCAAAAGCAGAACTACTCATAAACCAATCACTGACATGAATGAATTCAGCATTCCCCAGAAGCCTATTGTGTTTCCTATATATTACACTATAAATATAAGGAGTATCAGACTTTGCATCCCTGTAAAAAAAGGAGGTAAATCTTGCAACTACACATAGGATTAGCACTGGCTGGCACAAAGTATTAATGGTCTCATCACTGCATGAGGATTATTTACAGCACTTGATCTATTTTCCCATTTTGTACTTGCTGTGATGAAGTGCCACTTGTTTACAGAACCCTGCAACAAACACTGCAGCAAGAGGGGGAAAAAAACAGCAGAGACCTACAAATGTTACACTCACATGCCAGATGTGGGTTTTCAAACGCTGGTTTTGCAGTTACTTGGATTCTGGTAGGTAGTTAACTCTTGATATATTATACTAAATCGTCCACCATCACTTTCCATAACCACAATTTCTCCTTCAGTGATTTTAATGAGTTTGCAAAAGGAGAAAGAAAAAAAAAAAGACTGCATTTCTTTCTCTGCAAATTCAACCCTATATGTATGTTATCCTTATATTCTAGCATTAACACTACTTATTTGGAAAGCAACAGTCCTTTTCTAGCCAGTCAGATATTTACATGACAAAATAGGGATTTTTACTCCAGCTCGTTCTCCACTAAGTCAAACGATATCTTAGTTTTACAAAGAGCTACCTAAGGCACTTCTGTGTGACTCGAGGCTTTGAGGCACAGTCACACATCCCCTGGTTTTATCAAAACCGGCAGCTGGGCAAAATGCGGATCAACCGGGTAAAGAAACCCAGGTGAAAAACACCAAAAGCAAACTAACTCCAAGCACACACGTGTTACGCTCCCTACCGCTTAAAACAGCATCACGTTTAGCACAGACCGGCTGCATCCATGGTATTTGGGACCACGGAAAAGCAACCTATCCTCCCAGCAACAGACGACAGCTCGCAGCTCATCTCCGCCGCCACCCCCCCTCTCGGGGAGGGCAAAAGCAGGTTAGAGCCAGTTTTGGGTTAAGCCCAGGCGCCCTGTGAGCAACCACAGGGGGTGGGGGTGTTGCATATCGAAGGGCTGGCGGGTCCCTTCGGGGAGCTCCTCGGCAGGAGGATGGATGCCCTCTGCTGCTCCTCCGCCGCAGCAGCCGTGCAGGCAAACCCACCGACCGACCGCTCCATATTTAGGAATCCTTAATCCAGAACGCTGTTACTGTTCTTCAACAGGAGAGACTGAGCGTGCGAAGACAAGGCGGCGAGCTGCTGCCCTTCGCCTACACCCATCCTGCGGTGACTTACAGGCTGACTGCACCCGCGGAGCAAAGCCACCGGAATACTTAGCTTGAAGACAGCTTTTTTTCCTCTTTTTTTTGGGAACCCAAGGAAGAAAGCTACTGGTTAGGGGAAGTTTGAACCTTCTCCAAAACCATCTCAAAGAGTTCTCTCTCTTTGCTAAAGACAGACAGAGTGCATGAAAACACACACAAACACACAAATTACAGACATGCGAGCACGACTGCAATTCAACTAAAGATCTTGTTTCCAAATTGGCAGAGCAGGTATGTACGTGACAATTCTCAAGACAGTGAGATTGCCAGCCTTGCTGCTTCTTCCCTCAAGGGCATTAATGCCAGCAGAAAATCATACCAATAAAAAGGCTAATCAAAACAGCTTCACGACTGCTCTGTACATAAACAGGCAGAAAACAGCATGAGGTTGCTGTACTGTATTTTCCACAAATGTTCCTATCAACTCATCAGTACTTAAGGCTGGCACATGGTCTGCCACTAAAAACGTAAGAGGCATGTTAATTGTCTTTTCCCGAATTCGTAGGAAGGGATCTTGCATGGCTACAGCACCTCTCACCCAGCAGTGGGGTCCCAGAGGACTTTACAGAAGTGCACAGAGTCATCCCCCGGGCAGGCACTCGTGCGATGGGCCAAACCCACACGTTTAACGGGTCACAGGGTACAAAACGCAGGCAGAGCGAAGGGACTACAGGAGGAGTTTGAAAGACAGCACAAAGCAACCAAATTGCATTTCACGGCAGCAGGGACTGCCTTCACTCTACATTTCAACGCACTCTTCGGGAGCCAAAGCAGAGCACTTTGTTTCTGCAGCCTACCTTACCCCGGGCGTTTTCTCTGCTTTCATTGTGCAAGCTCAGCACAGACCCGTGTAACTCCCTACGCTCACGGTTCCCCTCCGAGGCTCCCCCTGACCCCAGCAAGGGCAGACCCCGGCCGGTCCCTCGCCTGCCTTCCCAAGTTGATGCTGGAGCCCGGGGGCGGAGGCGGTGCCCGTCCCCGCTGCTCCCACGGCTCCCACGCCCCGGCCGCACTCCGGCGCGGCGAGGATGGTCACCGGGGCACTGCAGGTGGACATGAAACCATCATTTTATGTATCTCTCTCTATATATATATCTATATATATATAGAGAGATCTATCTATATATAGATATCTATCTATATATAGATATATATATATATCTATAGATATATAAAATACATATGTGTGTGTGTGTGTGTGTGTGTGTGTCCCATTCCTCCCTCCGACCCCCGGAGCAGCGCGGGCAGTGACAACTCTCGGCGACAAGCGCTCGGCGTTGGCAAGGGGTGACCCTTCCGCACGCCCCTGCGAGGGACGGCACCCACCGGGGCTGCGGGGGGTCCCGTCCCGCCCCACCCGGCGGACCCCCATCCTATTCTGTCCCACCTCGTCCCATCCCACCCTTTCCCCGGCGGCGAGCGGGCACTCACCGAGCAGGAGCAGGGCGGCGATGTGCGGCCGCGGGGTCCGCATGGCTGCCGGGGCGCGGGGCGGCGGCCGCCCTTACCGCCCGCCGCGAGGCGCCGCGGGGTTCCCGGGGCAGGCGGCGCGCCGGGCCCGGCGGCACAAAGGGACGGCGGCGGGGCCGGCACG
>JAWWEU010000001.1:5554363-5589887 GCA_035583155.1 Acropternis orthonyx | reverse complement strand
CTTAAGTCAGCTGATACTTGTCCCTAACCACATGACCCACAGAAGTGGGGCCTAGCTAAAACTAAAACCTTAATCTGCGTTTTTTGGGGTTTATCAAACCCATCACAGGGATTCTGAGCTCCTGAGTACACAAAAGCAAACCCTCTCTACACTGGTAAGAGTGGAAGATCAGTACACAGGAGAGGTAGGTTAGTTAAGCAAAAATCAGCCTTCATTAGGATGTCATATATCAATGTCACTCATGTATGAAGTAGTAAGTAGAGTAGATACTCTGTGCGTATCCTCAAGGAGAAATCCAGCTAACAGCCCTGTGTCATCCCTGTCTGCCAGCTTCCTTCTCTGCTCCTTCAGTGGGAGGTGCACCAGGAATTACAAACACAAACTTCTCTTCATGACACCAGGAATCAGAAGGGGGAATATGCTCCTTGATTTCTCACTCCACCAGGAGTCCCAGCTCCCATACAGCTCAGAGGAGTGCTGGATGTGCTTGCTCTTTGTGATGGGTTTGATAACATCTCCATGGTTGCAGCCTCCTTCAGAGGCCAGCAAGAGCAGGGTGGTGCATGCCTCTGCCAGAGCTAATTTTCAGCATGCTTCTCTGCCCAGCAGCTTCATGCAGCACTGTACAAGAGTGGCTTGGCAGAAACACACCAAGCAAGAACTTGGAGTTATCATCTCATTCCTAAGCATGGCTGTTCTGCCTTTCCTAACATGGTCCTGGCTCTTGCATGGTACAGCACGAGGCCCTGTGAGAGCGCTCCCAAGAGAGAAAGCAAAAGATCTGGGTAGCCCTGGGGATCTAAGGATGTTATGAACAAAATCTGAGGCTCAGAGTGGCAGACACCTCTCCCACCGCCAGAAACCAGCACCAGAAAAAGATGCATGATGTGAGTTCCAGTTATTTACCAGCCACATGTGCCCTCTGTCCAGCCTTGGCCATTTTTTTCATCATTTGCCTGAAAGTATTTTGCAGCAGAGGTCTCTGAGCAAAAGAGGCTGGATCAGAAGCAAAAGAGTGACTGTTGCATTATGCAACGTCCAGTCACAACATGTGAATTAGATTTTGATCTGCTTGCTGAAGTTTGCTATTTCTGCTCTGGTACCTGGTGGTCAGTTTGTTGCCAACATCTGTATAACATCAAACATTTGCATCCATATGGAAAATGTATAATTAAAGCTTTCTGCATACAACTGTGAAAACTTTCTCATATTCTCCCTAAATTGCACTGCAACCCCCAGATGAGGGCTGGGAGCCAAAATATGAGGTCTGGCATAAATATTTAACAAACTTGAGATACTTATTCTTCAACTAGTAGCTAATTATTTTGTGCCAGCTGTAAATGGCATCTGGTTCGTTAGCACAGGACACACAAGGATGCTGCAGGTTGGGCACATAAGTGGGAAACAAAACGTGACTTCATGCTAATTAATATTAATGAATGGATAGAGAACGAGTGTCTCTTTGAAAATACGAGCTCAACAGGAGCCCAAGTGTGATTCATTATGATTATTACTGGGGTGACAGCCATTACCAATCTCAGAGAAGCCTGTTTCATGTAGCACCTCAGGAAGGACTTAATTGGCTTCCAGGAGAAGTGAGGATGAACAGTGGAGGTGGTTTCAGACCAAACTGCAGGTATGTATTTGATTATCACCCTGGAATAGAGGTAATAGTAACAATTCCTTTTTTTGTGTGTGTGTGATGTGGTTACCTTTCTTTGGTTGGTTTGTCAAGGCAAGAGCTGTAGCCTGCTGTCAAAATCCTGCCATATTTACTCCCATCCCTCCAAACTCAGTCCTTTCTTTCATCCCTCAGTTCCTCTTCCATCAAACTCAGTCCCTTTCTCCTTATTCACCACCCACTTTGCTGCTGTTCCAGACTGCCTTGACAGCCAGCTAGCTTAGCTCTGAAGCCTTGTAACCTGAAGTGAGTGTGTTTTGCCTGGGAAGAATGCAGTTTGTTCTCTTATTTCACACACCATCTCTCTGGGATATGCTCACCATGATACTAGAAGAAAGTCTGGATGGTTACCAGGGCAGTTTTCTTCCTTGGCTAATATACAGCTGTGTGATAGGAATTGCCAAACATTTCTGTTCCCTTCTTTCAAGCTCATATGAGTTGCTCTCCATTCCTGAAGCACACTCAGTTGTTAACAGAAATGTTGGTCCTCATATGGAGATCTTGAATGATCATCATTTGGCAGCTAGTTACTTTGCTTAGCTGTCATGTCTGTACACCACTTGGCTCTAGCACTGAGCACCTGTGCTGATAGATCTGCAGCACCAAGCAGGGCTCAAAAGGGAATGCTAGACCCTCATTCTTTCTTTAAGCCTCTTCAGTCAGGAAAAGATCTCCAAGTTGGTTTCTGCCCTTGAAGCAGCCCTTGTACTTGCATTATTATATACATTTGGAAAGTATGTTGGGTTTTCTGATTGCATCAATCTTTTTGCTACCTAGGAATTACCACTCATCCCATCATTTGCCAACTGTTTCTCTGCTGTATTCTCCATTTCTCAGTCAATTTTCTAGTAACAGCTGACTAGTCCACCAGCTAATTTCCCTCTGGTCTTGAACAAACATCAGCAAAAATCAGCTGAAGCTGAAAGCCTGGTGCAGCTTATACTATAATTTTCCTGAATCAGACAAGTACAAAGACCCACCAGGACCCATCAAATATCTCCAGAAAGGGTAGAAGACCACCACATCGGAATCATTTTTGCAGTTCCCATTATTAGTAGACCTTTAACATTGCCACTCTTACATTATCCTCACCACTTCCTCAAGTCTTTGTAAAATCAGTCATTGTCCCTGAAGACTGACCAAAAAAGAGAGAATGTGCAACTTGTGGTATGGGCTTATAATGGGAATTGAAAGCTGGATCTAGGAATCCTTCCCCATGGTAGTCCATCGTGTCTTGTGGTTTCATGCAAACCCCTTATATTTCTTCCCATCTTGCTTAAGACTGGATGGAAAATTGGGTTAACAAAAATGTAAAGAACCACTCAATGCAGCAGAGACTGCTTCAGAGCCAAGTTTCCCAGGGGAAATAAATGATGAACAAAAACAAACAACAGCACAGCTCAAATGTATCCTCCCCTCACCACAGTCCTGAGATTTCATAATTGCTCCCTTCACGGCCATTTTGGTTTGTAATATGCAGAGTAAAGATTTCCATTATAGCTGTGTTTACTTAATCACTATAATTTTTTTAAGTGAAGTTCAAGGCTGTTGAAAGTGCCAGGCTGCCAGCCCCCAAGAAAATTAGCCATCAGCTAGTTGCACTAGAAGCTGTTCTGCTGTGATCCTTAGCAAAGGGTTTGCTCCCCAGCAGTCTCTTCATTCTCAGATGCATCACCAGTCTCTGGGAGTGAGAAGGATATTTAACATGTTACACCCTTCACCTTATCACAGGCAAGATAAGAAGGAGGTTTTTTGTGTTTGTGTGTAAAAAACCCCATCAGTCTCTGGGAATGGGATGATCATGTGGACATCTGGGACTAGTCTGACATCCATCAGAGGGAAGCTAGACAACAGAGAAATGTAGAATTCATTTCAGAAAGCAGCAGGAGGTTTGACTGCATCTGCAGCATAGGCTTTCCAGTGAGGTTACATTGAATATTCTCATCATGCATGGCATAATATCCTGGCATGAATATTTAATCATGCAGGGCAAATACAAGAAGATTGAAATTCTAGATGATGACAACTTTCATATGACCCAGGCCCAGAGCAGAATTTGTGATTTCAGATGGGAATGCTCCACGTCCCATTCCTGTCCTCCTGAGCCATTGATCTCCTTCCATGGGAACTGGGAAACACCTTAGCTTTTATAAACGCATGAAGAGCTGCTGAGCAGAGGACTTAAGGCAAATAAGACAAACACATGGAAACAGTCGGTCCTTGCAGCTGCTGGAATGAAGGTACTTTTTTGGTCGGGGTGTATGAGACTTGCTGTCATTTGAGGCAGTTGGCAACATCAGCATTTTCTTGGCATTCTCATGGTTTCCAGTGCCCCAAATCACTGTGCTCAAAACCAAATCAGATTTCCATTGTCGCTGTCAAGCTGGATTGACCTGAGTTGCTGGGCAAAGCCACCCCATGCTGTGAGCTAGTAACCTTTTGAACAATAAAAGATCTAGCCTCTGAAACAAAACCCAAGAGTGCAATAGATAGTCTTCTGTGGCCCCAGCAGATCTGGAGTCCCCAGCAGAAATCTCAGATTATTCTAGTGGGCCTCCTTCAAGTAGGACTTTGTGCAGGTGCTCCACCCTCACCTGCCACACGTCTTTACAGAGTACAGATGGAAGAAAAAAGAAGTGGATGTGCATTGAATCATAGAATCCTTAACACTAGAAAAGGCCTCCAAGATCATTGAGTCCAGCCTTGGACTATTTACCGTCTTGTCAACTAAAGCACAGCACTAAGTGCCACACCTAATCATTTCTTGTGCACTTCTAGAAGTGGTAACTTTCCTGTCTCCCTGGGCAGCCCATTCCAATGCTTCACCATTCTTTCAGTGAAGAAATTCCTCCTGAACCTCCCTTTCTGCAGCCTGAAACCTTTTCCTCTTTTCTTGTCATGGGCTACCTGTGAGAAGAGGCTGACCCTCACCTGGCTACAACCTCCTTTCAGGTGGTTGTATAAAGTCACCCCTGAACCTCTTTCTCTCCAGGTTGAACACCCCTAGGTCCCTTGCCCACTCCTCATCAGACTTGTGCTTAGACCCTTCACCAGCTTTGCTGGCCTTTTTTGGACACATTCCTGTACTTCAACATCTTTTTTGAAGTGAGGGGCCCATTGGCTTGGGAAGAGACTATGCACCAGCTCTATTACAATATCAGGTGCCAAAACCCCATGGAAACAACAGAAAGCCCCCAGCTCAGTTCTTCTGGCCTGAAGCTGCTACAGCACTAGGAGTCACTGCATAATCAGACAAAAAATATATGTTTATTACCAAGAAGACAAGGCATTAACAGGTTTATTCCTTTCTGTAGTTAGGTCAAATTCCTCTAGTCCCACGTTTAAATCACTGTAACTCATTTCATATTGCTGATAGGAGTGTAATTCAGTCGTTTCAGCAAGGTTGTCCATGAATAGTCCCTGCAAGACAACTCCAAGCATTATCCCAGTTTCCTAATGGAAGTGGTTCAGAAGGTTCAATATTACCTCTCTTTGCAGAAACAAATCCACATAAAGTGAAGCTATCACAGCAAATTTTAGTGCATTTGTTTGTATCACGGAGAGGTGGAGGGAGGATGCAGAAGAAATTTCACTGTACAGGCAACAGGCAGAAATTAAAAGAGTACCAAGTGGCCAGGTGGTAAGGGAACTCACTTCTGATTTACAATTGCAAAGATTGTGATGAATAGGAAGAGTCTGTAATTAAAGACGTGTCTGACAGTAATGATTTCCACTTGTATGCCTTTGATCAGACACTCTCACAGTATTGTATAAATGAAACCTCCCAATATCTCTGTGAGGTTGGAAAACCCTCTACTGACATGAACATGTCAGAAATAAATAGCAGCTGAATGGTGTTAGACAGGTGATGGCTTAGATAATTCATCCTCTCCTGGAAGAGCTTCTAGAGATGGAATTTTTCCCAATTATAAGAGAGGACTAGATCATCAGTATTAGCTATATTGGACTACATGCATAAATTACTGTGCAAAATGGTCATCCAGCCTATTCATTTCTCATTTCCATGGGTGAAAATGCCAATAAGGGAACTAATCATCTGTCTGTAAGGATGATTTTAAAAGATGGAGACACTGCCCATCAAGAACACCACTGGGACTCATCAACTCTCTTCAAACCGGCTGTTGGTAAGCACCAGGAGGAAAGAACTGCACTTCCAGTCTCTGTGTCCACAGGATTAATTTGAATTAACCATCTGGAGTGGAAAAATATGTACGTATCTGTTACCATGCCCTTGTGCACCACATTAGCCAGCATAAAACTGTACAGGACCATCACATCCAGCCATAAGCCTGATCTGGAGTGCCCGTGACACATCATCCCACCTGGCTCCTTGTAAACCAGGAGGCATCTAGGCAGCTTTTGCACTAGGTGCATTTGGGTTTGCAGCTAAGGACAAGGACAAGGACAAGGACAGGAGACATCACTGAATAATTCCCTTGCAACAGGGGAGTGGACCCAAAACTGAACAGAGTATGTAGTTTTCTGTGGTAAAACAATTTTTATGTTTGGAAAGATGGAAACAGTTATGTTTGGTCTTGCTGTAGTGCTGAGAGGGTTAAATATGGTTCATCACTTATTTCACTTATGATTATGTTTGTCCTCCCATCACCCAGAAAAAAAACCCAAAATGCATTCTGATATTCAGATGTGGCTATTTTAGTTTGCATGTTTTTCTGTTATTCAGTGAATATGAAATTACTTTTCATTGCTTGAGAAGATATTTGTATAGTATTTTTCAATGATAAGTTGTCGGGGTTAGTCACCCCATCTTCACTGTTATGGCTGATAACTGTAATTCCTGGTCTTCCTCAAGAGCCAGTAATAAGCTGCCCACATTAATCCTATTTAGATGTTTGATTTGACTGTATCTGTCAGGATACAGATTATATAAATGCAGTATTTGAAGAAAAAAATCCTTATGCTGGCATATAACCAAGAGCAGTTTTACCCCGGGTCAAGAGAAGGAAAATATTACCCAGGTAATCAAATGCCAGAGATGCTCTCCAGGTGGCCAGAGGAACCTCCCTTCAAAAGACAAGGCAGTCCTTAGGCTATTTAGGGCAATATCACAACACCATCCTTAACAATTTAGCATTTAAATACGTTTTGTGAGGAGACATTAAATCTTCCTGAATTCCTCAAAGGCCTTCACAAATGAGACTAGGTCTTAAACCAGTGTGTTGTTTCTCCCTTGCTTCCCTTGTCCTGGGGACACTCTCCTCCAAACAGCCACAACAGCATAGATATGACCCATCTGTTCTCACCCACCGGCCGCCAGCAGCAGCTGCAGCTTTTAGCATATACACACACAACAGTCCAAGCCCCTCTGTGTGCTGCCTGTATAGTCCCCCAAGCTTGCCTGGCACCTCTGGCACCTTCCTTGACCTATTGCTAGACAAGAAACCCTGAGGAAAACATGCACTTGCTTTTTGAGGGGTCTTTATCTGCTAGACCAAAGCCCTGAGCAGGTCAGATGTAAGCCAGGTGGTTTGGCCAACAGGGGAGCCTCTGCCTGGAGGGGTGCTCTCAGTGGCTCTGGAGGGAGGAGGACTGATGGGTCTGTGGCTCTGGCCCCTATGGACAGAGAGGGACAGAGCAGGTAGTGGCCCTGGCCATGGTGCACAGGTGGGGCTGTTTGGAGGAGCAGGTTGGTTTGGCCACAGCAGTGGAAATGCTGAGACACTGAAGAGCCCAGAGCAGGGTCAGGGCTACGAGGACCAGGTCAAGCCAGGAGGGGAGGGATAATTGGGCCACGTGGCCCAACACCCACTGCCACCCTGTGTTCGCAGAAGTACAATGTGCAGGCAGCATTCTTCTCTCCCAACATTCTGGGTGCTGTGGGAGCTGGCTAAACCCAGCACCTCTCTGCACGCAGAAGGGATGGGGTCAGGGGAAAGCTGCTCCATGCTCACCTGGAGCGAAGACTTCCCACCAACAGCAGAAAGGTACAAGCTGTGTGAGCCCTCCAGCCAGCCAGCCTGCCCAGAGCAATGGCTGGAGGAGCACCTTTGAGTTCTCTGGTTTGTAGGCAGTCATTAGCAGCATTAATCTCAATGAGCATCCAAACATCCTCAGCTCCTTCTCTTCCAGCCTCCCTCACTGCCCCACTTCACACACTCTTCCATGAGCCCAGCTAGGGTTTGCTAGAAAGAGTAAAGTTGCACAGTTACTGCTCTTTCTGCCCGATTCATTCTCTTACTGCTTTCTGTTCCTCTAACAGGTGCTCTGTTAAGTGGATACTGCTGTGTTTAATGGTCTCCCACACCCCCATGTAATCTACTTACGTATTTTCTGTGAGTCTGCTGGCCTGGTGATATTCCAGTAGTCTGGGCTCTGGCAGCTGCTCCAGGAAGGGTCACATGGCTCCTGTAATTAAAACTGGGTGTGAAAAGGCAATTTCCCCACTGACCCAGAAGAAAAAGAGAGAGGGGACGAGGGAAAGGAGACCTTTAGTTACTAACATGAGGGATGACAAGGCAAGGCTTGAAGGTCCTTAACTTAATTGTTGACACACAGCTGCAGTAAAAGTCATCAGGCCCTGTGCTAGCAACAGATCACTCAAGTAACATTAGCAATGATGGTCATACATGAAAAAAGTAAGGTCACATTTGATTTCTTCTGGCCTTCTTCCTTCTCCTTCGCTTCCCTGGAATAACTCACCAAGGTCTGGCACAGCAAAGAGAGACTTCAATTACACCCATTGTTGGCAAACAGCAGAAGCAGTACTCCTTGGAAACATCACCAGGCACAGATCTCAGTTGAGTTTCTCCTGTCAATTCATTATCTGGGAATTTTATATTTATATGAATATATATGTGTATACGGTACTACGATCCTCTGCATTTCTTCTTCGTACAACCATGTCTGACCTTGGTGTATTTGGAAATTCTTGGGCAGCACATGGACACCATGTCCCTGCTGCTGGGAGAGTCAGGGTGGGATTTCTCAAATGCACGGGCATTCAGCTGGTGAATGATCCAGAGTCGTGTTGTGCCAACGTTGTTTCCATTCCCTGGATGAACACACATTTGTCTCTCCCATGGTCCTATTTGACATCATGGCAGGATTGCACATTGTTAGGGGCCACTTTTGTGTCCAACAGCCCACGGGGTACAGCGTGGGGCCAGTGGAAGCTGTGGTGCAGAGCAGCAGGGTTTGCTATTTGCTGTATAAAGGAGCTGCATTCCTGATGGGGTGAGGGCATGGAGAGGGTACAGCAGCTGGGTCTGAGAAAACTGAACACTGAGATGCTCTGCTAGAGAGGACTTCGGGCATGGCTGTGAGTTGTGAAAAGTCTGGGAGAAAGATGGCATCTGAGGAGAGAAGGAAAGGTGGCATGACACCAGAGAGAGTTTTCATGAAAAGGAGACAGTCACAGAAGGGGACTGTGAGTTTTAAGTTCACTCCAGGATGATGCTGACAGCTGGGTCGATCAACACAAGGCGAGGGAAACCTCTGTTCCTTAGAACCTGACAATGGGGAAGATGATCCTATGCCAGGGGGTGAATCAGTCAGACTCATCATTAACACATCTGATACAGTCTCTGTTGGAGTGTTACAGGGTAATTCATGTTTTGTGGGTGTCAGAAGTAGTGCATTAGTTATGGGGGGTGGGGGTTGTAATCAGAAAAAAAGTACTGGATTTTTCTGCAGGTTGTTATGAAATCACTTCAGAGAGCATGTTGCGAGTCATTCAGCTGAGGAATAGAACTTCCAAAAGAGAAACTGCTGTGAGATGCTGAAGAACTCATATACTGAGTAAGTTGAAGAATGGTGCAATGGAAGTTTAGGAGTACCCTTCAACTGACTGAATTTGAGAAGAGATGAAAGCAGAGGCTGGAGAATCAGGAGTGCAGAATCCCTCTTCTCTGCAGAGCTCTCTGTTTTCAAATAAGCTTGCAATCAGTCCATTAGTACTCTCACAAATGCCAGGTGGCTGAAGCAATGCCACTCTGACAAAGAGAGACCCTGCATTAGCATAAAATAAGGGAATTCTGGAGATCTGCACTAAAACGTCACAAGCTGCAGTAAAATCCCCAGGACGCCCTTCAGCACTCTATTTTCACTCTACAACTCTCTTGAAAAGATGGGGACATAAATAATGGACTGTAAGGAAAGGAGGGGTGGCTTCTTGCAACTTCCCTCTGCAGGGAGAGTGTTGGTAGAATAAACCCTTACTTTGGACATTGAAGGAAAGAAATCTGTATCTGGTGGGAAGGATGGTGTTAAGGTTGCAGGCAGTTGGTGGAGCCTTCTGCTGTTTTCTCTCTCCCTAGCATTGTTTCCAGAGATAGTAATCAGATGTTTAACTTTTATTTTGGTGCAGTAAACTAACCATATTGTTAACTCTGTCTGGTAATAAAATATGGTCGCTCTATAAAAAAGATTTTCAAGATAACCCCCTCACACCTTTTTTTTTTTTTTTTTTTTAACAGGGCTTAGCAGTCTTTTCTTTTCAGTAAGAGTAGAGTGATTCCCAAGTCTTTCCCAGCCAGAGTTAACTGTGCTATTCTCAAGAGCTGGGACACAGGTTTTACATTTTCCTGCAGGGGTTGGGACCTAGTAACATTTGTTGCTACACCCTGAAAAGGGAATTTCCATTCGGTGTGTAGCAGGAAAGGCAGGAGCATGGATTCTGATGCTGACAATAAGCTGTTCATAAAAAGGGACTCTCCAAACTGGTGGAGCTAAAGGTACTCTATGTGCTGGACAGACTGGCCTCTATATATTAGTCCAATGGGCCATGAGGCTCAGAAGGAAATTTGGCCATTATTTCTTCTGACAGGGATGGAGGTAGCACGGAGCCCCAGCCACTGAGTTACCCACCCTGCCATAATAAATCTACCAGGAATGCCATCATTCTTGAGGCCGTTTAACATTTTGGCACTTGTTCTGATCTCCTCTGGGCTAACACTTGCTCAATAAACTATAGTAAACCTATTCATAGGTTTGCTGAAGTGAACTGCCAGACTGGAATGGAGTAATTTTGCATTGCATTCAGTTACATCAAAAGTAACAGACCAACAGGGATTAATGTTGATGTGATGGAGTGGTATGATCTGAAAATGACCCTTTCCTTTTATCCTCACACTGTCCACTGAAAGCTCTTCTGTGGGGCAGAGCTGGTCTGTGTGCTACTGCAGAGGGGTCTCCTCCCCAGGTGTCACATGCAGCTGCTGCTATCCAGGTCTAGGGATCCATTCTCTGGCAGTTTCTACATTATAGGCAAAAGAGATTTTTCCTCCTCAGTATCTGAAGGCTTTTAGTATCTACAGCACACCCTTTTCTTTATTAATTAATGTTATGTTTAAAATATAAGTAGGTTCTTATTTCTGCTTGGTACTTATTGTAATGCTTTGTCAGCATTTCAGTGCCTTTCTCTTCCTATCAGCCTCAGAGTTGGGTTCAACCCCTGATGTGTTAGCTCTGGTCAAAATTGTGGCTTACAACACTGGCACCTGTAGCACAAGAGTCGGGGTAACTCATAACCTGGAAAGGGAAGCCTTGCATTTACCTGCACAAGTGCAGATGAGGAGTGCCAGGCCATGCTTTCTTACTTGGTGTTGCATCTCTGTTAGGACTAATGCAATTAGTGCACTTTTTGCTAAAAAAGGAGGAAAAAAAAGCATGGAGAGAAATCCTCACATGAAAGATGATTCTCTGGGAAGTAGTTGGGCTCACCCACTGCATCCAGGCAAGCTGCCAGGCTCATCTGGGCAGGGCACTGTCGCCAGGCTGGGCTGGTGTTTAACCACCAGCCGGAGAGGCTTGGGTCTCCTCGTTGCCCTTCTCCAGTGTGGGATAGAGAAGGTGCCACATGGGCACGGCCACGTTCATGCACTCTGTGTGGTCCTTCGATCCTTGATGAGAAAAGACCCCTCATCAGCGAGTAGGAGACGGGGCAGATGGTGGGCAGGAGCTTGGCTTCCTCCTTTAAAGCACAGCTATATTTAGAGGCAAATTGCAAACAAAGTGACGGTGAGCTGCTGCTGCTGCTGCGCATAAATTATCCAGCTGCGTGGGATGCGGATTGGCTTACCGACACCTCCCGCCGCTCCTGCGCCAGTGGGGGCAGGAGAGGTGCCTGGAGGGAGGAGGTACTGCCTTGCCCAATACTTGCAAGGATCCCCCCGCATTGTCCCTAGCCCACATCTCACCCCCACTCCCCAGCCAGCGGGAACGGCAGTTCCACAGATGGTTGCCATGGGTTACATCCACAACATAGATATTCCCTTCCGAAATAGCAACACTAATTGAAAACAGGGGCTCTGCACTGTCACGTCAAGGTTTCCTTCAGCAGGCTAACAGTCCTTACTGGAAAGGCACTGCTGGAGCTCACTCACCAGTACCAGCGGGCTCTTGGGCCCCAAAACCTCCTCACAGCCCAGGTGGCCTCACAGCATCCCTGACAGGTGATGATCTGGGGGCCAGGGTTGCTTGCCCACAATATCACCTGGCCCAACCATGTGATAGCATGACCATCCTAGCACAAAGCCTGGGGAACAGTGCCAAAAGAAGGGGAGGATGATGGAAGGGCACTGACCCTTGGTAGGCAGCTGCCCCACTGCACAAGATGCCCAAGGCTGTGGGTAGCAATATCTAAACTGCAGAGGTGAAGGCTGTGTCCTGGGTTACCCGGGTGGTCAGCAGCAGAGCTGGAAGCAGATCCCAGCTCTCCTGAGCATGGCCCTTTGATCATGTTTGTCTGGTGAAATGGTGCTTTTTAAAGGAATTTAGTGGGGCTTTTCCAGGTGATTTGCCATGCTGACAGAAACCCGACAGGATGACCCCAGGTCAAGGGGATGGTAATTAGAGAGGCGGGATACTGGAGGAGGTGTGTGGTAGGGCACTTCAGGGATCAGTGGCAGGCCTCATTTTACTTTAACCTACTCCTTTTTTGGGATGATGAATGCAGGATCAGTAGGCTTTCAAAATTTAGATAGCGTAACCTGCTGCCACCAATTAAGCAAGATACTTCCATTCTGCAGAGGACTCAACACATAGCATATACTGTCATTACAGTTAGAACTTCCACAAGCAAGAAGGAAAGCTGTTCTCCTGCTCAGGGAGAGTGCTTCACTCCCATTTCCCCATCCCACTCTCCTTCTCAGTCTCTGTTTCCCCTGCACTGGGAGGAGACTATCCTTGCTTGGCCCAGGGCTGCTCTGAAGAAGCACTCACCTCTGTTTGGGAGACATGGGGTACAAGTCTCCAGTTCAGGTGGGGCCAAGCATAGGAGGGTCTGTGCAGTGCTGTTCTTGCAGCCTGAGCATTAGCAATGCTGTTTCTGCGTTATTACACATCTGATCTGTTCAACTCCTACACCAGTAGTGTTTTACCTGAGGCTGCACCACTTTGCCTTCAGATAAGACTTTGCCTCTAAGGTGGCAGACAGCACGTTCAGTGTATCTCTCCTGGTGTGATCCCTTCCAGAGGTTCAGCTCTGCCTTCCCTGATGCCAAACCAAATGGTCTCACCTCCCACTGTTTCAGTCTGAAGCACCTCTGAGTTTGGTTGCCAGCACTGCAGGCTTCTCCAAGATCTTGTCAGGGTTTCTTGGTGTTTTATGTGAGCTTAAAGGGACATTTGCAAAGCTCCACTGCCAAAATCAGGGCCTAAAGGTTGCCTTAACATCTCTTGACACATCCCTAAAAACTGAAAGTATAGAAGAGGTAACTTACATATTTTTAATTTTTCAATCATTTTGGTGTTGCAAAATCTTGTTGGGAGATTTGGTGCCCTCCCAGCATTGCTAAATTATTTCCTTGCCCCAACTCTGCAAGCTCCACCTTGTCCTTATTCCACAGACTCCTTACAAGGCTTGCAAGAAGTTCTGCTTTAAAACAAACAAAAAAACCCAAACAAACCGCCAACGAAAGATTTCTACTCCAGTTACTCCTACATAATCTTAACCAGCCCTCTTAGCTCCTGCAGGGTTTGTTTTGCTCTCTGCTTGCACAGACAAACTTTGGAGGTCAAAACTGTTCTCATTAGAGAAACCCATCAACAGACAGATAGATGTAACAGAAATACGTTAGGTTATCAGATTCATTCTGCATAAGGCAATAATGACATCAGAAAATTGACATAATCTGTGACATTTGGAAGTCATCAAAATTTCTGCAGCAAAGGGCAAAGTATCTTGGCAGCTCTGCTGGAGGAATTACACTGCTCGCAATGTGAGCACAACAGGCAACAGTGGGCTGGACTGTAGAGGCATTATATGATGCACTGGAGGATGACCAGTCTTTTGGTATCCACATAGCCTGGTAAATACCACCCAATATGCTGTACTGTCAGAAAAGCATTATACTACTAGGAAAGCTCAGAGGAGGTTTGACTTAGCAAAACCTGAAAGACTTTAAGATGTCTTTCGTGGCCAAACATCGGCTGAGGCTGTATAAAATTCTATTCTACAAGTATCCTAGGAGGTATAATGACCACAGTGGGAGAGTAATTGCATCAAAAAACCAAAAGGAGAATTGGTAAATGGAGCAAGATGAAATTGAGTTTAAAAAAAAAAAAAAAAAAAAAAGAAAGGAAAAAAAAAGAAAAGAGGGATAAAGATTTTCCTAACATCAAAATCTGTTGAGCCAGAGAAGAAGGAGCTCCCCTGGTTGAGCTGTTTAAGAATAGACTAGAGAACATGGCCCATATTGCTCTCTGGAGCAGAGCAGAAAGTACACGCCAAGAAAGAGATCTTTTTCTTTAGTCACAAGCCCATTGGGATGGCAGCCTTTTATTTCACTTTTTGCAGCCACCAGAGAACAAGTGCTGGATTTCCACATCTACCTAGTTCAAGTGTGGCAGGACATACGCAAATTTTAGGGAAAGTAGCCAAATCTTACAGCACAGCATTGCCAATTGCTTTCCAGAGCAATCACCTCTTGCTCTCAAAGGCACATGTTTCAGTGCGGAGCTGAGAGCAGCACGACCACGACCACTTGGCTGGCTGGCTGAG
Organism: Acropternis orthonyx; assembly: GCA_035583155.1. Classification (NCBI taxonomy): domain Eukaryota; kingdom Metazoa; phylum Chordata; class Aves; order Passeriformes; family Rhinocryptidae; genus Acropternis; species Acropternis orthonyx. The sequence continues at coordinate 5,575,224 of JAWWEU010000001.1, read as the reverse complement.
CTGGCACATCACATTAACAGGGATTCATCAGCACCACTGTTAATAATGCAGGAGCTGCCTGTCTCTGGGGGAGCTCCTCAGCAAAAGCTGCGCTGCTTCTGTATTTCAGACACAGCCTCTGCTGGCAAAATGGGCTTCCACGCTGACAAAGCATTTTGGTTATTTGTTATTCTCAAACGTGTTCTCCATGCTGAGTAGTGACTGAGACGAGAGGTACATCCAGAACAGGGGAGAACAAATCCAGTCCTGTGCCTGTCTTGGACTTAGCCCTGTCTCAGCATCAGCAGGGACCAGTTTGACTGCTGGTGAGAGCACTCTGGTCCCAAGGTCATCTTTGGAGAAGACAAGAGCAGGAGTTCAGGCTGTCCTGTCATTATCCTCTGTTCCAGTCACTCCAACGTAGGGAGATGGGATTAGCACACAGTGGTCCTGCGATCTCCAGCCTCCTCCCCTTTTAGGATGATCTCCCTGGAACCTTCATTGTGAGCTTTACTTCTCTGCCAGCACAGGAGAAACTGCAGCTGAGGCCAGACTCTCATATGAAATTGCTTAGTCCTACCAGTATTGCAGCCCACATAAAGGATGGACAGGTGTTTTAATTCCCTGCTAGAATCACTTGCAAGCCTTGTTTTGTCATTACCCACTTGTTTGTGGCAGCATGTGGGATAAGGGAAAATTTCACCCTGCACAACAGGGACGCTGTACCATGCCCTAAGGCCAGCCTGCCCACTGCCAGCCCACGAGACTGGGAGTCTTCTGATGGAAGAGATGCCCTTTAACATTCACTCAAGCAGGAAACCTAATAAGAAGAGGCTTAAGGTGAGCAACCCAGCAAAACAGCCTATAAATGTCCCACACAAAACAAACAAAAAACCCCCACAAACTGCCCTTTTGGCAGCTGCAGGTTGTTCTCCAGCCAGGCATCTTTCAACATGCACAGAAGCAGCAATCTCAAAGTAGTAATTGCCAGGGACTGTACCGTGGAGTTCCCCAGGAAACATGAACCTCCAGCCAGGGCAGCAAGCCCATTAAAAGCAAATGTTTTGATTGAGGTGAGATATCACCATCCCCTGGGAGGAGAGAGCATCTCCAGGCCTGGAAGATGGAAACAGCTATGCTTCCTGGCTCAGCTGCAGGGACCTCACACACTAGTGTGGCTCTGAGGGAGGACAGTTTTTTCATCTGAGATGGGGAAGAGCTCTACCCTGTTTACCATGGGCACCCAGCACAGCAGCCAGCTCACATCCAGGAAGGATGTGTCCGTGCTTGGTTCGAGCTACCCAGTTCCTGCTCCAGTACCAGCACAGAGGTCACGTCCCTCTGCCCTGAGCCATGACACAGAGGGATGATGGCAGATGGGTGCATGGATCTGCTGCCACCTGGGACTTTACTGTACCTCATGACCTGCCACAGACAGATCCTTGCTGATGGGACCCATGGGCCAAAGCCCAGAAACTTATCCAGTTTCAGGGTCAGCTTGGCCTCTGCATGCAGTACAAGTTCTTGGGACCACCCTCATTTAAAAGCACATTTAGTGAGTCAACCATAGAAAGATGAGACCTTCTTTTCAGACATGTAGTGCACATGGATGGGCAGCCCTAGTGCAAAGTGGTGTGAATCCCCTGCCTCAGGAATGAGGGCAGTGCCATCCTGATCTTGCTCAGATGAGCATGTCTCTCCCTCTTGCAGCTGGACCAGCAAAAGCAGGAGGAAGCATTCCTCACAGCTCTCTCTGAAAGCTCTGAGGAAACTAATAATGGGATTGTGAAGCCCTGCAAAAATTCAAAATATTGTAATGACCTTGGTGGATTAAAAAAAACCCAAAAAGTCCTTACCTCTAAGTCTGGTAAACGCCCAGCCAGCTGCTGAGAGGGACAATGGCCATGATGCACATGAACATCTCAGAGGACACAAGGAGGATGTAAGAAGAAGAATTGTAGGGCCAAGCTGGCCCAGGTGCCTGGGAGGAGATTCATCAGCTGATCATGTATTTCTGTAAGGAGCCAAGAACAACTTGGTTGGGAGCTGTAGGCATAGTTAGTCAGAGGAGCTGGGAAGTTCAGCCTCTTTTAACACAGGGCCTTAGCACTGGCTGGGGCAGGGAGCAGTCTTGGGCTGCACCAGCAAACATTGCTGATGCCTGAAAACTCTGCCCTCCTCTCAGCTCAACCAGCGCTGCTAAATAAACTGTACCTAAACATAGAAAACTGGCTAGCTTGGGTTTGGGAAAGCACCCAAGAACTCAGATCATTTCCACTCCCTCATCATATTCACAGAAAACTCACAAGCTCTCCATCTCAGTACACCAGGCACTTTACATGCCAGGCTTTGAGAAATTACCATGCACTCTCATTTTGGTTAGGTATTAGCACAACAGCACCAGCCTTTCACCACTGGAAAAAGAGGAATATAAGGAAATAAAACAGAGCAACATGAAGAAACACCATCAGAATGTTCCTAAAAAGATTCAAACATAGGCACCAGTCTGAGTAGAAGATCATCTTTTCTAACCTCTTCCCACTAGTGTAGTAACTTGGACTCCTTGAACTCTTTATCTTTGTGCCCGGCAGCCCACACAAGTCATGCCTCATTCCCAGAGGGACTTTCCAGTTAAATTCTTGGAAGAGCATCCATCAAGATCCTAAATTTCTGCAGAACCTCTGAATTTGCATGCTCCCAGACACCACCCGAGGCTCCCTTGAAAGGCTTGTGGGTCAGTGGCGGCAGAAGGACTCAGCAGCTCCCATTTCCCAGGCCTAGACAGTGCAGGAAGACAAGGAACAATTGTTCTTTCACCATCAATGCTGTGAGACACAGGGCTTAATAATGTAATAGTGAAAGCAGTAAAAGATATTGCCAGGCACCAATGGGACCACTTGCCAGATGACCACTGTTGATTCAAGCTCTGGAAAGACCCATTTTCTCTAGTGGTTTCCTGGAACAGGAAGAGGGAGAGCAAGGTTCATCCCACCAGAGGTTAAAGTTGGGAGCAAGGAGGCAGAGAACAAGCCCTTGCTATCAGCCCTGCTGCTGGGACTGTATGTGGCTGCTTTCAGAGGCCAGATGCTGCCAGGCAAACGAAGATCTCCTTATGTTTGTTTTAAAGCTTGAAGAATCTCTGGAGATAAACATTCCAAATTAAAGATAAAAGTGCTGTGGGTTTTCCAGCAGGCTCTGTCCCCCTCCCCAGGGTTAAGCTGTTGCGGGAGTCTCACATGCATCTTCCAGACACGTGCCCTGACCAGAGGACACCTCTTCAGGCATCCTGGGAAGTAACAAAATCCCTCTGCCCCATTGCCTCGGCTCCCTCTGATGGCAAGTTCACCCAGAGTACCGCCGTGTTCCAATTTTCATTTGCAGGATCTCTTGGGAGGATGTTAAATCCCATCTAGTCCTGGCTGTATTTAAAGTGACTGTAATTCACATGGATTGGGTTGTGGTTATAAGCTGAATTACATCCTGATTTAGCAGCAGGGATTAAGGCTCTGCATTTTAACTTATTAACCCAATCCAAGTTAGGAGATTCCCTCTTGCTGCCCTGCTAAGCTTCTGCACAAGGAAAGGCAAGGCTACAGTGGGGATGGAGAGGGATGGGAGGGCCAGGACAGGCTGGGTTATAGCTGCACAGCTCCTGTTGCAGGGGGAAAGCAGAGGAAAGAAACCACAAAAGAGAGCTACTGCAGTTGTTCAGTATTCCCTATGGACAGGAAATTTCTTCTGTGTTAAACCTGACAGAAAGGGGTACAAGAGTGGTTAATTCCCCAGCCAGAAGCCAGGGAGGTGTCTGCTGCTTGCCATCACTGCTCCAGCCTAAGCCAGTGCTGCTCTGGACCAGAGCTGTCTCCTTCCCCTAATCTCTTGCTGGAGACACCTGCAAGAGTTGACTTCTCTCTGGGCCACACCAGCAGGGGGACAGTTCAAGGACATTTGGTGTTCTGGGTGAAACAAGGAGCTGCAGGAGCATACAAATGCTGCCTGTCATCACAGCTCCTGAGCAGGAAGCCTTGCACCTCCAGAGCCAGGGTTCACCCACTTGGCTTCTCTCTCTTGCCATCTGACAGACAATTGAAAACAGCCCAGGCACACTCTAGAAAACTTCAGTCCATTTAATATTTAATGGAAACTCAGTGTAACTGTCATGTCCTTTTCTGTTTTCTCTCACTAACACTGCTGGCTGCACAGGTATCTGTGTGTAAACAGAGCCTGTCTCCTTTCCACTTGGTTGCATCTCTCCAGCCCAGGGCACAGTTTGTGATACCTGTACTCAGCTTCAGAGGAACTCTTGGGGCAACCCCACAGTACACGGCATGACTCACTGCATGGTGACCTCACCAATCCGGGCATCTGAAGGCATCCTCAGCCCAGAGAGACCAAGGGAGGTCAGGCTCTGGAAATTCCAGTCACTGTCACAGCAGCAAGTAGCAAGATCCTGCAGCATCCTGCTTCCCTCTGTGCCACGAGCCCAGTGCTGCATGGCCCATTGCTTTCATCTCCAGACCTTGGAATTACTGGCGAGGGGGGAGGGCAGGCACTGCACTTGCACTCCCCTGCCTGTGCTGAACCGCTCAGTCATAACACATCCTACTTGTTCCTGCAGAGTGAGCTGCAGCCAGAGCTGGGTAGATGACAAGAGAAGAGAAAGGGGATGTATTTTTATGAAGCAGTTTTTCCTCACAAAACTAAGCAGCAAATCATAGGGGGAAATCGTATCCAGAGGGTAATGGTCAATGGCTCAGAGTCCAGATATGGACATCAGGGACAAGTGGTGTCCCTAAGGGGTCCATATTGGTACAGGTACTGTTTAATATCTTCATCAATCACATAGGAAATGCAGCTGAGTGCACTTTCAGCACATTTGCAGATGACATCATGCTGTCTGGTGCAGTTGACACACCTGAAAGATGGGACGCCATCCAGAGGGACCTGGACAAGCTTGAAAGGTGGGCCCATGGGAACATTGTGATGTTCAACAAGGCCAAGTGCAAGGTGTTACACCTGGGTTGAGGCAAGCCCAGATATCAATCCTGGTCAGGTAATGAAAACAGCCCTTCTGAGGATGACCTGGGGGTGCTGGTGGGTGAGAGGCTGGGCATGACCCAGCAGTGTGCACTGGCAGCCCAGAAAGCCAAGTGTATCTGAGGCTGCCTCAAAAGGGGCCTGGGCAGCAGGTTGAGGGAGGCGATTCTGCCCCTCTGCTCTGCTCTTCTGAGACCCCACCTGGAGTGCTGCATCCAGCTCTGGGGCCCCCAAGATAAGAAGGACTTGGATCTGTTGGAATGACTCCAGAGGAAGTCACAAAGAAAATTACAAGATTGGAGTACTTCTCCTATTAGGATAGGTTGAGAGAGCTGGGGTGGTTCAGCCTGGAGAAGAGAAAGCTCTTGAGAGACCTTATTACAGCCTTCAAATACTTAAAGGGAGCCTGCAAGAAAAATGAGGACTAACTTTAACAGAACTTGTTGTGGTAGGACAAGGGGTCTTAAATTGAAAGAGTGTCAATTTAGGTTAGATATAAGGAATAAGCTTTCCGCAGCGAGGGTGGTGAAACAGTGGAATAGGTTGCTCAGAGAGCTGGATACCTTATCTCTGGAAATGTTCAAAGTCAGGCCTGTTCAAGTTGAAGGTGTGCCTGCCCATGGCAGGAGGGCTGGCATAGATGACCTTTAAAGGTGCCTTCCAACCCGAACTCTTCTATGATTCTATTAATAAAAAAGTTTTATGTTCGTCACTAACATTTTCAGTCTAGTTCAAATTAATTTTCCTTTAAAAAAACCCAGATCCACAAACCCCCAAAACCCCACATGAACAAAAAATGGTAGAAAGGAAGTCTCTTTCCATTCTTAAATATGTTAACACAGCTACTGCACAGAGACATCTCTGAATGACGGCTCGGAGTCAAGGGGAGACCTTTGGAGCAGGGCTGTAATTTGGAAGCTGGTACCAGACAGAGGCCCAAAAGCACAATTGTCCTTCTTCATATGAATGCAAAGCTCAGTTCTTGGGCTCTGTGAGGAACTGGAAGCACTGCCCAGGAAGGCAGGAGAGGATCTGTTTCCCCCTGTGCTGAGGTGGTCTCTGCCTGAATCCAGGGCAGGGAATATACGTCATTGCTCACCAGCAAGACCCCTGTTTCTCCACACCCCACACACAAGGGCAGGGATGCAGAAACTCTAAGGCTTGGTCTAGAAATCCTAGATCTGCTTCTTGCTTATTGAACTCAGTTCTCCCAGGCTAACTCCTGCCTTTAGTGAAGAAAGAGAAAACCTTATTTCATGTCACACTTCCTTTTTTCTCCTGCCACCAGGAGAAATTGATGCATGAATCCTGGTGGAGGATGTTCCTGCCAGCGTTCTCCTCTGCAGATCAGACAGGCACTGCGGAAAGGAGTCTCTGCCACACAGTATATAACCTTCTCAGAAGAAGCAGACCTGAAAATCATGTCTGTCAGGGAAGAGCGGAAGTGAAAGCCACACCTGGAAAGTACTTTAAGGACTGGGATACACCCCCTGGCTTCCATCCTCTTGACCTCAGCAGCAGAACATCCTCATCACAAAGCATTCATGGCAGAAAACCATGCTCAGACCAAACATTGAGGGGTAGGGGTAGCAACAGACCTGGATAGGGTCCCTTCCCCACAGAGGTCTCTGCCACTGATGGGAAGCTGAGCCATGCTGTTGAATCTGCTGGCTGGCAAACTCTCCTTGCTGTGGTCTGGCATGCCTCAACAACAGAAAATTTGCTTAAAGAAGAAGAAAATGGCTTAACTAATCTTTGGTCACCCAGCTTTACTTGTGCCGCTGACACAGCAGGAGGTACTCGCAAGCCCAATGGCTTTATTTATATAAGTGTATTGATTTTAGCCTAGATTGGAAGAAAACAGGTGGATAAAGGGCGGGAAATTCCTCAGCTGTGAGAACCACACAGAGTACTAGAAATCAGATTTAAACTAGCAGATGAAAATACATTTGCCAGAACAAGGTAATGAATCATTCTGCCAAGAGCGCAGAGATCTGGCCACAAGCCAAACCCTGCCCACTTAAAAGCAGCAATTTGGGGTATTAAGTGATGACTGCATTGCTATCGCAGACCATCATTTAATATAGCAGCAGTGCTCAGTGGCTCCCAACCAGAACTCAAAGTCTGCTGCACAAAACCAAAGCAAAACCTGTCAGACCTTCCCCCAAGACCTTATTTAAAATCAGTGACCTCAAAGTCAATCAGATCCAATGAGGGATGGCTAAACATGAAGAATAGAGGAGGATAAACCACACCAGGAGGTGTGTAACTCAGCTACACAGGTTGCTGTACACAAGCAGAGTGTGATGGCAGAAAACCAAAAAATGCACCGAGATGTGCAGGAAGATGACAAGGGGAGGATTTTTGGAGGGCAATTTTTTGTTCTTGTGTCAGCTCTGATTATCTCATCAACTTCTTTTTGATAGTCCAGTGTTTGGGACTTCACAGGAGAGGTCACCAGCTGTGTTGCCACAGATCTTGCCTACTGGTACAATGTGATGCTGTCCTGTGGAGATGGGCAGGGAAAGCCATGCACTTGAAGGGAATCCTAAAGTGAAATCCCAGGAGCAAGTCTCTGAAAACAGTTTCTACCATCTCTGCCAGTGGGAAGACCTGGAGCAGCTCAGAATGAGAACTCAGTCTCCAGGTATAAACTCCTCTCCTTCTATGGAAACCTCCCAAGAGCCTCTGAAGAGAAGTGGAGATATGCTGCAGTACCTGTCCTGTGAACAGAAAGGCACTGCAGGAGATAGAAGAGTCAGAAGGGTAGCAGAGATGACAGGACGGCAGCACTGTTTTGAGAAACAAATAGGGAGCATACACTTGATTTCTTTGCTTCTCCCAGGGAGTGCTTTGCTCCTTCCAGTGCTGGCAAGGCTTCTCCCCACTCCTCCTGTGGAAAAAGCCCTCAGCATGCCCAGGAATGCGGAGGCAGGAGCTGGGCTGCCCCAGTCCCTCTGATCCACCATGGAGAGTCTCTTCCCAAAACCTGAGGACCTCGAGTTTCCTGTTTGCAGGGATGACAAGAAGCTATTTGCTGCAGAAGGTACAGCATCACCAAAGCTGGAAGAGGGGCAGCATTCAGGGGAGCAGAAGGAGTACCAAGACAGGCACCAGCTAGGAGCATGTTTGAAACCAGGTAGCTTGGGTAGTGTTACAGCAGGACAGAGCACAACTTTTTCCCAGCTGTACAGGGAAATTATCTAGTTTAAAGTAAAGTTTTGCATGGACAACAGGCTGTGGACTCTTATGCCTATACTCATGGCTGCTTGTGAGCAGCAAGCAAACCCACCAGATCTTGCAACTCCAACCTCTCAGAGCAGGCAGGCAGGGAAGAGCCTTCCCCACCATATCCCCACGCCCTCTGCTGTGAAATGTCCTGAAAGCAGGTGACTCTAAACTACAGAGATGAAGATTCATTTCTGCCTTGCAAGGTCATGCAGGTTGTTATCACAGCTGACCGATCTTCCCACAAACACTCATTCCTCACTGCTCTGCAGGCACTGCAAAGGGCAAAGTTTGTCCCTGTTGTTGAAAACAAAGATAGGAGCATCCGACCTGATTTTTGCAACCTGGAGCCCTACTGACCCATCTAAACTCAAGGCAAACACACAGCAGGAAGAAGCTTTGGGAAAACCACATTGCCTCTGTGGAGCCAGGATCCAAACTGAGATATGCAAAACCCAGACACCTTCCAAGCCACAGACCCAGCACCTTTTAGATACACATTTGATAACAGATGTGCTGAATTGCAAAGATATTTTCTGGAGCAAATTGTTGATTTGACTCCCCAGTCAGCCTGCACTTTGTAAGAGCCTCCACTTAACCCAGAGCTGCAGGACTGGGTGTTTTCACAGAAACACCACCTTCTCCTCACACCCGAGCATCGCTGGGGAGGAAAGCTCAGCTCTCAGAGCCAGGGGGAGCTGCCTTATCACTTGGCAGGGGTTTGCACAAACCTTATTCTCAGTCAACACAGGTTCTGGCTCTCAAGCTTTGTTTTGAATTCTGTATTCAGGACAAGTCCGAAACTTCTGAGCAACTGCAATCTAAAGGGGCAGATTGATCTGCTCTTGCATCACAGTTGTGCTCAAGCAGCAGTTTCTTATAAGGAAAGGTGTTCTGATGCAGTTCATCCAGCACAGCGGGAACTTGGTTCAGATGCTAATCTGCAGGCAGGGTTAAGATTGAAGTGTATTTTAATCTGCCATTTTTCAGATGTCACCAGACGTGATAAAAATCCCCCAAACTATGGATCTAAGCTGCCAAACCCACAGCTTGCCCACAAAGAAGTCAGTAGGAATTGTATACACTCAGCACTTTTGGAGAAAGACAGGCCATGTAAGTCTCTAAGCAGGCAGTTGGTCAGCTTACATTGAAATGGACAGCTATTTTCTTTACACAGAGGGACCACCACATTGTAAATGGTGCCCCCAAAATGTATGCCTTTGGGGGGGGGGGGGGGGGGAGGGGAGGGATTTTTTCCCTGCCAGCATTGCTTGGATTGGGGCCCATGTTGCAAACCTTAACAAATCCTCAAAATAAGCCACAGGCAAATTTCACTTTGTAACAAAACCTAATGCTGGCAGAGTTTTGCTTCATTTTCAAGGATGCTGATTTCACTCTTCAAGTCCTTGACCAAATGACAGAAATTGGCAAAGGGGTCTGTTTAGCACTGCACACAGAACTATGCTCAGCGAGGATGTGACTCCATGAAAATGAATGGAGAAAAGCACTTTTTAATTATTTAACTACTTCCTCTTACCCAGTACCTTTGCCTAAAAGGAGGTAAGGCTCCAGGCTCTTTTTTGCCACAGTACACAAAGATATTGTGGAAAGGGCCACCAAAGAAGATGAGCATCATGCCCAGAACTCAAAGCCTGGGGAAGAAGGTGCTTTCAGGCTTTTGGTAAAGAGCATGTTACTGGAGCATTGCACTGTTGTACCTGCTGCTCTGCATCTCACAGCCAGATTTTTTAGAGGTGCTGGATATCCAGAGCACTCCAAAAAACTTTGAGGTTCAGGCAGAGCATACCAAACCCCTCAGCCACTGAGAGGTCTTCCCAGATTTCTGCAAATCTGGCCTCTCTTGCCAAGTACATTACATATTTCTTGACATTTCTGGACTCTTGATAGCCTCCTAAGTTCTGCTGAGAGAAAGCTGCTTTTAACAAGAGGCACAGCACACAACTGAGAGCCTTCAGGGCTTCCAGAGGGGTAAAGATACTTTCACAGTGTCCAATACCAACAAGCTGTCTCAAAACTAAGCAACAGACAAAGGGAAATCACAAGCACCATCATTCTCTTGCCAGTTTACTTACCAGTGCTGCTGAGCTGCCTGGGAACAGGCTCTTCAGACACCTTGCAAGGGTTCATAAGAACACACCTCCCGGCTGCTGAGGTAAGTAGCTGGTTGTTTTGCACACCAACAGGCAGTGGTTCTGCCATGGGGTCTCAGGCGAATGTGGGCTCCAAGACATTCTGCCCTGGCATTGTTCCAGAGCCCTCCTGGGCACATTATTGAAACCCAAACAGCTTTGCCTGCTGAAGTGTTGTTTCTCATTTTTAGCTGGCAGTGGGGAACTTTCCTGTGAGGGGCTGGTGCCAGGGGTGGGAATGTGACCTTGGACCTGCTCCTGGCCTGGCAAAAACCACCTTGGAGCATCTCTGAGCACCAGGCTGGCCACAGAGCAGGGTGTGAAATGCAGAGCTTTGACTGAGGGTACACGACTTCTTGTGCTGTCAGTGAGCTGGGCTCAGATCACAAGAGCTCTTTTAGCCCTGGGAAGACAGAGGGGTCTCAGTGGGTCTGCTCCCAGGTCTGTCCCTGTTAGTGCTCTTAAGCTGGACAGGCAGCCCTGGCTATGGAAAAGGCCTTCAAATAACACTGCTAGAAAGGGCTGGAGGGACTTTGGGTTGTCTCCTTGCATAAACTATATCAGGAACACATGGCAAAAAGGTGAGGCCAAAGGGGATGAAGCAACCTTGTAGGGGCATCACCAAAGGGCCACAAGGAGAAACACAAGGGTGAGCCACATGCAAAGCAGCTCATTGCCACTTGGGCTAGGAATGTGCACACCTGCTCTCCTACTCTGCTGCAGCATTTCTTGAGCAAGGTTTGGGCAGTCCGTTCCCTAGCTCAGCCACTCTGCTCAGCATCCTCACCTTAACCTACAGTGCCCTGAAAGAATTCCAAGAGTTTTTACACTTCAGACTAAGCTGGTATAACTTTGCCCAGCCAGCCCAGTAGCGAGTACAAGAGCCCGATGTTCCTGATAGCATGGGAGCCTAGTGCTCCTGCCAGCTGTGGGTGGTGGGGAGGCTCAAGCATATCCAGAGGCTGGAGGATTGCAAACGAGTATATCAGCCTGCAGGAAAAAAGCTTGTAAGACTGAATTCAGAACGTGAGAAGAGGGGTCTGAACCTACCTTTGCTTTAGGCAGACTGGAAGGGAGCAAAGGATGGGGTTTTGCTAATTGGTGAGGTGGCTGGCAGCAGACAAACAAATTCTGGCAGGGGACAATTTATCCTCTAAGCTTGTTATCCTGTCAAAAGATGAAATTAGGTTAGTTGAGGCTCATTTGTTTGTGACGAACTCCTGTCTCTTACTATTTATCACTGTATGTGATTGCCAGGTGACTTTAACCACATGCACCATAGTTACAAGTTGGATGGCAGTGCAGAGAGGAGACAGGCTCCCCTCTGTCCCCCTCTGCACCTCCAGAGCTCCCAGAACATGGTCTCTCCAGTCTCCACCAAGGGCCATGGAAGCACATGGCATCACTAGTTTTTTCAGAGGGCAAGTGTTTGGTTGGGCCTTTCAGTCTCAGGTTTAGGTCCAGGATGAGTGAGCTACTCCTGCAGGACTGAGTGCTCTTCAGCATCCTCTCTGCTCCCTCAGAGCCCAGGTTTCCACCCTGTGCACACCAGAAGGAGCAGGGGGATTTGATGAATAATTACACATTCAACTGCTTTTGGAGACAGTGGATATTGAGGACCATATGTTGCACATCCCATTTTGCTTGTGGACTGCCCAGTCCTGAGCCTCAGGTACACTGCCTGACTGAAGAGGGCCCCACACTAATGGGGTAGGGAAAAAAGCTGCAGCAAAGCTCCTTCTGCTCCAAAGGAAGTGGGGGGCACACAGTGAGGCAGTAATAAGCCCAGCAAGACTGGAATGAAGTTCCCAACAGTTTACTGGTGGGTCTCAAGCTATGGCAGAGGACAGGAATATATTTAACTGGCTCAGCTAGTTTTTTGTGGGCCTTCTCTGCTGAGATGACACAACTACCTGACATATGTCACACCTACCACTTGACTCTAAGGCTGGTTTCAAGTCAGCTTTAGGGAGGACTGTTGTAAGGCATTTGACATTTGACTGTACAACATTCTGATTAAAAAAACAGCAGTCTGTAATATCAATAAACCACATGTTAACTAGATTAAGAGCTGCCTGACAGATCTCAACAAGTAATTGTCAATGGTGAATCATCTTCAGATGGGAGTGTTTCTAGCAGGGTTCTTTGGGGAGCTGCTTGAGGCCTGACACTTACCAACATTTTCGTCACTGGGAGGCAGATGCAAATCTCAGTGCTGTTACAGTGCATAAATGACAAAGAGATTCAAAGTGATGAATAATGAGGAGCACAGGGCAACCATGCAAAGAAATCTCTACAGTTCAGTGAGCAAAACCCACTTAAATGGCATTTTACAACTAAAAGTTGTTCCTGGAATAAGAAATGCCAGGCAGACTCATAAGATGCTACATCTGGAAAGCAGAGGCTCTGCAAGGGGTTTTGGAGGTCATGACAGCATGTGAACTAAGAGCATAAAACTGTGGCAAGAGAGTGGTAATTAACATACACGCTGGGAATAATGAGTAAGCAAGCAATATGCACCTTTGATGCATGTTAGCAAGAAGAATCCCAGCTCACTGCCTCTAGTGTGGTAACAACACTCTGAAAGTATTGCTGGAAGAAGAGGATATAGAAAGGAGCCAAATGATCTCAGTGTTACAGGGGGAAAACTCCCAAAGCTTTCCAGCAGACATGTATAGCACTCAGATTATTTTGTTTCTCAAAAGGAAAGTGGAGAGTTGACGTTAAAGGAAAGAAATACCAGGTTGAATTCTCATTGAGGAGGATGATAGGGAATAAAAAAGGAAAAGTGCAAAGTTTGATAACAAAGAGAACTTGGATATGAACACTTCCAGTGGAAGGCTGCTGAGCTTAGCTGGGTGAAGGAGACAGCTGGAAAAGCTCCAGATCTAAACTGAGAGGGAGCTATCAGAATAAAACAAGGGGCTGGTAGCAGAGATTTCTAAAGGTTCTAGCAAGAAGGGACAAAGAAGAGATGTGGTACTAGAAGAATGAAGAACTGCATGTGATAGATATGCAGATATGTGCACACAGGCAGGACATAAATCTTTGCATACCTCATGAGAAGGGAAGGCCTAGGTGGAAGGCAAAGGTAAATAAAAATCAAAGGCAAGGTGGTTTTACAACAGGTAAGTCATGCTCCACACAGATGGTACTGCTTTGGTGAAATACATCCCTAGACAAAGGCATGGCAGTAGATCTCATCTGTCTGGACTTCACAGAAAACATCTGCTAGTGGAAAATTAACAGTTAAGCCAGCAAAGCTGAGGATTAGTGCAAGCACTGGAAGATGAGTAGCAACCCGACTAGAAAGGAACTGGTAGCGGGCACCATTCAAAGGAGGACAGAGTGAAACTCCTTTCAGCCTGCTGGTTTTCTTGTTTTGTGCTTTTTTAAACAAACTTAGCACAGAAAAAAAGAAAGTGTGTATGATAATGTGGTATTTTGGTGACAGAGGGGAAATCATTACCCATAGGGTGGAATACTGAAACAGGCAGGAAGGAATAGATCACTGTGAGGAGCCAGGCAACTGAAAACAAATAAGAGGCAACAGCCCAGAAGTCTGACAGCCAGGGACAAATTGCTTGAATTCGTCTCACTCACTAGAAGCATAACAACTGAAGCTGGAGGTGGAAAAAAAAGACTCAGGCTCAATAGCATGCTTTCCCTGCCAGTTTCCCCTCTGACTTAGTGCTGGGCTGGATGGGACTGACAAGCACAGGTATAACTTTGCATGGGTTTAGCCTTGCTACTCAGAGTGAGGCTGTATCCTATCCCTTGCCACCTGCAGGCTCCCTGGTATTCTCCCCTATGACCTAATACTCTCTTCATGGGCTGTTCTCCTGAGGTCATGCTTACAGCACCAGGGTTCATGTCACATGTTAAAATCAGTTGGTTGATTTTTCACTGCACCCGTGTAAGACAGAGCAGAGGGAAGGAGGGGTGAGACTAAGACACAGAGGTAGACACAGCCTTGGTGATACAAAATGCAGAGGTAATGAGTTTTGTAACCTTGATAACATATGCTCAGACAGCTCCATACCTTTCCAAAGGAGACCCCAGCAACCCACAGCATCCAAAACATGAGAAACATGCAGCACATGGAACAGGGGTGGCCGTCTGGGCATTGCTTTCTGACTCCATGTGGGAAGAACCTGCAGGGATAACTGCAGGTGTCCACTGGGGTTGGATATGTTGCATTTCTGAAGCATAGCAAGGTTTTTTTATGAACATATTTTTCCTTAGTCTTGCTCTGAGAAAAAAAACAGATCCAATTATTGCTGAAGCTTCTGTTTAAAGGAAAAAAATAAATCAGCCTGGGGCAGACATTTGGCATTGAAATATTTAGCTGCAATACTTGTAGTCTGGCAATACAATAACTAACTGAGAGGAAGGCCAGTGTCTGACTCTGGTGTTAATGGGAGCATCCCCAGGCCTGCCCAGAGGAGCAGCTCAGTGCCACCAGGACTGTGTGGACACCACAAGCCTAGAGGGTCACTTGTCCTTTCATGCTCCTTGGCTGAGAGCAGAGCTATCAGAGAGTCAGCTGTTGCCTTCTGCCAGAATAATGGCATTTCCAGCAACAGGGCTGGGAGAGGGCAGAGGTCTGGCATTGATCGGGAGGTAAGAGCTACTTATTGAATTAAGGCTGTTTCCTGGAGTAGTTTGCTCCGGCAATCCCTGTCCATGAACTAGCCCTCCATAATGGGCCTGTCCTACAGTGAGGGGCCTCCCACCAAGAACCTCTCAGCTTCAGACACAGGCACTGGGATCTGAATTTCCAGTGTTTACTGCTCTGGACAGGCTTCACTTCTTTTATCTCAGACTTTACAGCAGCACAAAGCAGCATGGCAGACCATATTGCCCCAGCACACTGAGGGCAAGGATGCTGTATACAGCTGTGGCAGCCCAGGGAGCAGTGCTCTCATCCCTGCCTCCTGGGCACACGGGAGGTGGGGTGGTGAGGAAGAGCCAGGAGGTTGCTTGAGCATGCCCCAGAGCACCAAGCTTTGACCGCACACCTCCTGAAAGGGGCACCAGACATGACTGAATCACAACCACATGCATATCTTTAAAAAAATAAAGCAGTATCCTGATTTGGAAACCGTTCCAAATGGCTCTGCCATTCCTGTCCCCAGCAGCACAGAATGCTGAGCAAAGAGGTGCTCTGGGGCATGCTCAAGCAACCTTCATTCAGTCACTGATGTGTTTTGGGGCTTTCTTCCTCTACTCAGCAGAGGTGAGAAAGCCAGGATAGCTTTAAATGCCCAGAAACGCAGCTGGGTTGCTACCTCCCAAGCCAAAGCCTCCAACTACATGTCTGCAACATAACTCTATGCATGCTACACCCAGACGAGGCAGGATGCCAAGGAGGTCAAATGTGAGAATAGGAGAAGCCAGACCTGATGCCCCTTTTCCTCCCACCCCGTTTGGAAGAGTGGTCAAGTCCTTTGCCTCAAAATCCAGCCTGCAGAACTGTGACAAATCTTCCTGTTTCACCCAAACTTTCAAACAAAGTCCCCCAAAACAACGAATATCCTCAAACCAACTACAACACTTTGTTTTGGAAGGAACCAAAATAATTTGCTAGCTAGAATTACAACTTTCTGTGAATAGATACATTCCACTTCCCTGTGTCCTAACAAACACCTTTTAAGATCTACCCAGGGCTTCTGATGTGGGGATTGGAAGATATGTTTCCCCATTGAAAAGCCAACAAAACTCACGGTTTCTGGCCATGGAGCTGCTTGCTCTTATGAGCAGTGTATGCCTCAGGTCTCCAGGTTTTGAAAAGCTAAAGGCAAAACCTCAAATACCCTATAAAAGCAAGGTGGTCTAGACTAGGTGAGTAGAAGAGGGAGGCTGGAGCCTTGAGGGAGGGAGCGAGCGAGCGAGAGCGTGAGAGAGAGGGAGCGAGAGCTTTCCAGCTCTCCTCCCAAATGGAGACAAGCAGACTGAAAAATAAAAGCTGTGAGTAGGAGATCAGGATCTGACAACAGCCCAGGTCCTCTCCGTTTTAGTTTTACAACAAACAAGGCACACCAGCAAAGCAGAGCTGCCCAAAACATCAGCACGAGGCTTGCTGCCAGCTGTGGGATGTGCCAGCTGTGCTCAGGTCCTTGCCTCTCTCCTTGAAGGGACACAGGAGAGTACAAGGACAACACTGGAGCAAGCACAGGATGGAGCAGCTGTTTAACAGTATGCTTTGATATTGTGTCACAGAGGAGCTGTCTCCTTCTGAGCCCTGGGCTCGCTGGCAGGAATACCCTGGGGAGGAAGGGAAGCAGGCCTTGGCCAGACGTCCTGATGCACAGGGCAGGTGAGAACGTTGCCAAGCCATGACAAGATGTTAATTAAAAATAGTAATAAAAGTGGCAGCAGCAGTAACACCCACTCCTCAGAGTGAATGGCATCACTCATCTCATGGGACAGCTCCCCCAGGTCTGCCCAGAATGTGCCCATCTGAGCAGAGGGACAGGTGATGATCCCTTCAACCGTGGTGAAGCAGTGCATTAAAGATCCACATAGATCTCACTGCCAGCAGAGCTGCCAATCATCTACATTTTCTAGGACCTTTCATACAAGCCAAAATACACCTCTGTAGTTTGACCTGGAAAACTGCTGTTCCTTCTCTTGCTGCCTACCCTCCCTCTCAGAGGCAGGCAGGTTTCTGTGCCAGGTTTGCCTCCTGTACCTTCTGGCCCTTGAGTGAGAGTTCAGGGCTGGAGAACCTGCGTTCAAATCTACCAATTGTGCTGTACCTCTGTTTCTCTGTGCAGGGGTAATATTTACATTGCCTTGTGAAACATCCAGACTCTATAGAAGAAGTAGTGCTCCACAGGACTGAGATGTTAAAACAAAATAAATGTAAAGAGAACAGTAAACTAGCCTGGAGAAATACTGACATTCCCAAGCACTCATTCAGATAAAGAAACACCTCCTGCCAACTGCTAGCACAGAATTCTCAGAGGTGAGGGGTGTGCCAACCACTCAGGTGGCTGCACAGACCAAAACCAAGGCAGATGCTCCAGCTGTGGGCCTTGAGGAGCCACCTGCACATGCCTACTGCAAAGTCTGACTGGCTATTTTGGGAAGATGCACACCTTCCCTTGCAGGGTGGCCCTCACTGTGGGCAAGACGTGCTGCAACAGCATTCTGTGTGCAGACATGCACTGCCTGTTCCCCAGCTGTGGGGGACCACTCTGGGCTCCTTGATACCTCCACAGGCTGGTTTCTCCCAGCATGGCTGCTGTCACTATCTGTGTCCCTGCTGAGACTGACAGGAGCTGCATGGCTCTGATGTGACAGCTTTTTGACCTGCTTCCCCACAGAGATGAGCTGGGAATGAGGTGTAGGGAGGTCCAAATGCCAGGGGCTGATGCTGGTGAGGTCTTGCTGCTGTGGGAATAGCTGCTTTATTAGTGAGGGAGTAAGGTGGCCAATGCAAGCCTGTCTGTATCGCAAGGACATCCCTCACACTCCCTGCAGAGACAGCTGCCAGCTGCATCACCTCGCCACGCTGTCATTGTCCTCCTCCTCTCTAGGCCACTGGCAGCCCACAAAGAATGTGCCAGACAGCTGGGGCCAGGCTAAATCTCAACCCATTACTTGTTTTCCCATCAAAACCAAGAAGACTAGCATGGTGACTGGAGAGCCCAAGTTTCCCAATCCATGCTGGTTTTCCATGCAACCCACCCTGCTCTTTCACACAGGGAGGGAGGTCCCACATCCAGCCCTTTTCAAACAAATTATCTCTCATCAGGTGCTTGGTGGTTCAGCCAGCAGCCAACAGGTGCCCCTCTGGCAACAGGGCAGCTCCCCGTGGCTTTCACCAGGCAAACTGCTGGAAGTGCAGGGACCTGCTCTCCCTGGAGCAGATCAGCCATGCCATTCCTTCAGCATGCAGAGCTGTGCTTCCCTGCTCAGTGCTGGGCCAGCTGTGCGCCCTCCAGATCAGGGAGCAGCAGGTTCCCACTGCTCTTATCCCTGCACGACTCCAGCTCCGCACTTCAGTGCTAGGACCCTCCACAATCCTCCCTGACAAAGGAAATGCAGCTCTTGGCAGGCCCTTGTTATTGTAGCTAAGGCTCATCAACCATCCTTCTGTCACTAAATGCCTTATTATGTGCAATTAATGGACTGACTGAGAGCAGCTACAAAGTCGTTCTCCCCGTGAACCCACAGAGGCAGTTGGGTTACTTCTAGTGACTTTCTAATGCTGCCAGCTTCATTACTAAATGCAGCTGTGCAAGGGGAGAGAGGCAGGGAAGATGAAACAAATGAACGAGCTCAGATCCAGCAGTCCTGCCTTTTAAACACCTGCAGGCAGCGTGGCAAAGAGCTTCCTCCCATCCCCAGGGCTGGCACAGCCCTTTGAGGGGCACTCAAACGTTGGTTACCATCCACAATTACTTACAGGCAATCATTTGCTGCCGCCCTGCCCCACGCAGATAGGTCTTTACTGCCATCTCTAACTTTTTTTCATTATTATTAATAATACAACAAGAAGAAAGAGAGATAAGAGCAAACTGACAGTGTAGGCTGAAACAGCTAATTTGACTGTAGCCAAACTACACTCAGATGTGCAAAGCAAGAGAATAATTTCCACTCTCTGATCTCTCAAAGATCATCCTCTTAGATGTCACAATTACATTTGAAAACAGTGTGATGGTACTTGAAGTCAGTTTCCCTTGACAATTGACCTATATGTGCACACCCTTCATGACTTCTTGCTGCAGTACAGATACGTGTTTTGAACCACTACTCCAGACCCCACATACATGGCTGAAAGCAAAAACCAGGTAGCAGAGGGTTCCTAAGCCAGTCCTAGACAAAAGGACACTGGTCTCATTGGAGTGTGGCACTGAATTAATCTGCCTTTCTGCCTTTAGTAGTGCCTTGTTTCCAAAAATAAGAGAGTTACAGATGGCATTTATGCAATCAATTCTTCCACTGTGCTAAGGCAGTTCCTAAGGACTGAGTGATAAGGAATTTGATGTAGTTTATTTTAAAAAATAAAGGCAAAAAGCAGCGTTTTATGTATTTTAAGTTCCTCTGCCTTATTTGCTCTGTACAGAAAGTCTGGTGCTCTTCTGCCAAAGGATATCTGATTTTTTTTTTTTTTTTTTTTTTTTTTTTTTTTTTTTTTTTTTTTGAGAATGGGAAGTACAAAAGAAGAAGATAGTTAAATTCTGGGGCCAAATTCATCACTGAGTGGAACAGGCCTAAGCCCTTTGAAGCAAAGGGCAAGGCAATTGCTTAGATTAATCCTAGTGACCCAAGCCAGAATTCATGGACAAACCGTTGCAAGGGCTTTCAGCTCTTGAGCAAATGTAGCCTGAGCAGCTGTTACATTTTGGAAAGCAAAATGAAACCCCAAGAATTTGCCTTAGAACAATTTACATCCATCCTAACAGTAAAACACTCTGCTTTGAATACTAAGAGAAGACTGACCAGTCTGTCATGACTACAGCTCTGAGGGACCCAAGCAGGTCTTTCTCTGCTCTGCTGAGCTTAGACTAAAGACTGAGAAGCGGAGAAAGACCTTTCTAAAAGCTCTTACTGAAGTCTGACAAAGGTGGGCTCTTAGAGTAAAAGTTTCAAACAAAATCCGATCATGGAAACTGTCCTTAGAGAGGAAAGACTGTGCAAGCCATTGCATGAGAGGAACAACCCTGCAGCCACAAGTCGACTACAGCACCAGGTGATAAGGAGAGGCATCAGCTGCACTGCAGAAAGATGATGGGAAGCTGCAGCCCTCTTGCGCCTTCCTGTACACCCAGGAAATCCTCTCCTGTGTATGGAAATGAGGAGAGGAACCACCAATGAACCACAGTCAAACACCTAGAGAAAATGTCTGGGGCAAACAGCTTCCCAGGCGGTTTCAATGGTATTTATGTCCGTCAGTGGCCAGACTTCACTCTCATGCCCAAGTGCACCACAGCTCTCCAGCATTGTCAATCCCACTGTTCCCAGTTATTTTGGCACGATTTAGGGAATGAACTGTCTGCCTGTGAGGTAGTTTTATAATTCTGGCCCTCTTCCCCCTCCTGATCCACCACCTTCATCTACAATTTACCTTTCCTCATCAGAGAGGACTTTTCACAGCACCAGCTAAAAGAGCAGCAGAGGGGCTTTCTGCACATGTAACCCAAAGGAAAACATGAGATGCTATTTTCAACTTCAGCCAAGATGTCTTTTTAATCCCATGCAAGCTGGGAGTATCTTCAAGGCTTTGTTGTTTCTTCAGCAGAGGGGGAAGCACTAAAGGTTGAATTTGCACACTAAAAACATTTCTTTGAACTGGTGAGATTTACCGATGTGCCCATGGCTCCCAATACAGATGCACACTTTAAAAACAAAAAAAGGGGTGGTGGGGTGTGGGGTGGGGAGAAACAAAACACATCTATTCTGCCATTGGTTTCTGTCACCAGTTGATTCTACTGCACGGCAGTTTTACCAAGGAAA